>JAYESA010000007.1:189102299-189650677 GCA_036927795.1 Iris macrosiphon
GGTGATGCCTGTAGTGATTCCAGAATAGAGGCCAGAAACATGAAATGTACGTGTCGCAAGTAAATGAATCCAGAAATATCAATCAGTGTCCCGTGTTGTGCCAGAATAATCAGATGATACTATACTAGAAGCTGAATCATAATAATCATCAGATAATAAAAACTATCAGAGAATGTACTCGCCTGACGTCCTGAGCAACTAGCGATCCGAACTGGTGTCGCAAGGACCTAATGCCAAAAGCAAGATTAAACAGGGTTCTAAAGAGTTAAACAGATATAAAATAACTAAAAATAGGCTTCTAGGGTCGTTCTAGGTCAAACGGGTCAAACCGGTAAAATTTGGGTCAAAAAGTCAACTCTAGGTCCAAAAAGTTAACTCTAGGTCAAAACTAGGTCAAAAGTTGACTTTGACGGTCAACCGAGTCAACTACGGTCAAGTCTGGGTCAAACTATGGTGCTCCTGAAATTCTAGGTCAAACCGAGCTCATTAAGCTAGAAAACTCACAAACTCGCCTCCTTGAGATACCGGGATATCCTCGGTATCCGATACCTCAACCTAGGCTACGCACCCCGCCTATACCCTCTAAAACCTATGCTAGCACGCGTAAATATATACACATAAGCATATAAAAATTACTCCAATACTATTTCTAGGCTATTGCTCAAAAACTCCGCTCGAAACCCAATACCTTGGTTATCTTAAGGTATTGAGATACCTCGGTATCTCAAGGTATTGAGATTTTGCTCTAAAACCCTCTAACTAGCTATCTAGCTATTGATTATGCACCTAGTTATTAATCTAGGCTAGGTAATATAGATACCTATCATATTTATATATATCTAAATAGGTATCTACCTATATATATATATATATCCACACATATATATACCCATTACCCATTTACCTTATCAAACATAACATATATATATATATATATATATATATATATATATATATATATATATATATATATATATATATATATATATATATATATATATATATATATATATATATATGTATCTAGATCTAGATATCTAACTATCTATCTAGCTATGTATATATTTATCTATCTATCTTATTATCTATTTATCTATAGGTCTATCTATCAATCTATCTACGTATCTATTTATCTATTTATATCTAGGCATCTAGATATCTAATATCTATTGATCTAGATATCTACCTATCTTATATCTATCTAACTAGATACCTATCTATTATCTATCTATGTATCAAACTATTTACCTATCCATCTAATATCTATATAGTATCTAGATATCTATCTACTAGGTATCTATCCATCTATTAATCTAGCTATCTAACAATCTATATATCTACCTAGTTATCTATAAATCCATCAAACTATCTATCTATCTAATAATCTAACTACCTATATATATCTATATATATATATATACCTCTCTCTCTCTAAGCCACCCCCGCTGCTCAAATGCTGAATTGCTGCTGCAGCTAGGACTGCATCTGCTGCTGCTCTTGCTGCTACCTGCTGCATAAGCTGCTGCCTGGCTGCTGCTATTACTGCTGAATTTGCTGCTGCAGCTGCTGCTATGCATGCTGCTACTGCTGCTGAATTTGCTGCTGCTCTAGCAGCTGCTGCTGCTGGTTCCAGATTCTGTCCCCCCCTCTCTCACAACACACACACACACACACACACACACTCCTATATATATCTATCACTATATATATATACATACATATATATACATATATATAACTCTATAGATATATATATACACACTAACTTATATCTACTAACATATATATATATACACACATATTAACACATATAAACACACACACACTGATACATATAAATACACACACACACATATCTATATATATATAAACACACATATATCTATATATATATATAAATACATTTCTATATATACATATACGCACTCACACACTCAAACACAAATATATCTATATATCCTCACTCACACACACTCACTCACACTAGCACACACCCTCACACACACACTCTCACACACACTAGCACACACTCTCACAAACACACAACCACACAACCACACACATAAACACTCATACATATATATACAAATATATATACATATATATAAACTCATATGTATATACCTATAAACACTCACTCACACTCACACACACTCACCTACACACTCACACAAGCACTCACTCACACACTCACCTACACACTCACACAAGCACTCCCTAACACGCTCACAAACACATAACCACACATATCTATATAAATATATATATAAAAACACACACACAATATATATATATATACATATATATAAACAAACACAACACAACGCACACCACGCCCACAACACCCACCAACGCACGCCCAACGACCCCGACACGCCCAAACACCTAAAAATATATAAAATATAGCCCGAAAACTCTAGCACACACTCTCCGATACTAACCCAACGCGCGCACAAGCCCGAAACGAGGAACCCAAGTCGAAATGGCCGTTCGGTCATTTCAACGAACACGTGGTGCGCGGCTCGGAAAACCTCCTGAAACGCGCACCAAACGAACTCGGAATCGGCCCAAAATTTACCCACGCGCTCTACACGATGTCTAGATCCTAGAAAATGCACTCCCGCGTCGAATCTAGGCCCGTGGCGGAAATGCACACGCACTTAGAATCGGCGACGACGAAAAGCCCCAAATTCGCCCGAAATGCCCGTTTCTCCGCGACGCGGCTTCCCGTGTCCGAACGGAGACACTCACTCACCCTCAAGACACCCGACAACGTCTACCTAGGTCCATCTAACCTAGGACATCACCCAAAATTGGGCCAAATTCGGATTCCACCCGAATTCGACACAAAACCTAATGTTAAAGTCTCCAAACACTACCCAACTAGTTCCAACTTCCTCCTACGGGTAGGGTTAGGGTCTTGGAGGGTTCTACAACACTAATCACACTACACAAAAATAATTAGGAAGGGGAAAGTTAGATTTTACCTCTTGGGAGTTGGAATCCCAAGCCAAAATCTCCAAAATGCTCCAAATCCTCCAAACCAAGCTTCCAAGCTCCCAATCCAAGCTCCAACACAAAATCTAGGCTCTACCCACCTAGGTTAGGGAAGAATATAGGGTTAGGGTTAATCATAAAGAAGAATAGAAGAAGAAAGAGGAGAAATGGGAACTTACTTGAGAGTGGGAAGAAGAAAAGAAGAAGGAAGAGTGGAGAATGGAGAAGAAGAAGAAGAAGAAGAATGGAGAATGAAGAAGAAGAGGAAGTGGGGCTGCTGTTCTCACGGGTAGGAAGGGGTTTGGGGCCGGCCAAAGGAAGTAAATAGGGGTTTACATAAGTTCCACATTCCCAAAATGCCCCTATTCACTTGGTTTCGGGTTCCGGGTTCCAAAAGCACTCAAACTAGTTCCAAATCTCTCCAACTAACTTCCTAAAAATAAAATAAATATTCTAAGCCCCAAAATAATTCTCACAAGGGTGTGGGTTGGGTCGGACATGGGTCCACTAGGGTCTGACATGGGTCCAGGCTAGCCAAAATCCTAAAACAAACAATAAAAATATAATACAATCAATAATTAAATATAAATACAATTAAATATAAATAATCCATAATTAACTAAA
The DNA here is from genome assembly GCA_036927795.1 of Iris macrosiphon. Taxonomy (NCBI): domain Eukaryota; kingdom Viridiplantae; phylum Streptophyta; class Magnoliopsida; order Asparagales; family Iridaceae; genus Iris; species Iris macrosiphon. The sequence continues at coordinate 189,105,921 of JAYESA010000007.1, forward strand.
TTAAAATAAAAAAAAATACCCGGCTCTGGAAATGGGGTGGTGACAAGCCTATCCTCCTTAAAAAAATTTGTCCTCAAAATTTAAAGTCAATCACACTCTCTCTAGGTCAAACCCCCAACAATCACAGTCAAGAAATTCTACCTAAACAACATACAAGATCAGGGTCCTACTGGTCATGTTATTACAGTCTCAATCGGGGTCACTACACTATCTACCACAGCACAAAGAAAAATCTAACAGGTACTAATGAAGCACACCACAGGAATGGAAAAGGACAGGAAGAAGAAACAAGAGACAGACCTGCTAACCCGACATCCGTAGCATCGGCCTCCTCGACCGTCAACGCATAAGCCCTGCCCTGCTGGGGTGTATCCCTCTGCTGGTGCGGGGCATGATTCTGTGCCACAGATGGCCTAGCTCCAACTCTCTGATCCTGTGCTCCACCCAATGGAGGTGCAGTAGGGCAATCTCGCATATGGTGAGCAGCGGATCCACAGAACAAACACACCTTCAGCCTCCTCCTATAAACATCCCAGGTGTGTCCTGCCTTCCTGCAGTAGGCACAAGTGGGCACCCTCTGATCCTGACCCTGCTGCGCTGCCTTCTGCACATAGGGACGCTTAGCCGGTCCCGCACTGCCACTCGCACTGCCTGAATCATCCCTGCCTCTCTTGGACTTGAGCTCCAAGTCATCCTCTGCTCTCTGAGCATCTCCTACTATCTGCTCAAAATTCGCCTCACGGTCGCTTCTGGTCAAAGACTTGACCGCCATAACCAAGCCCTTGCGAAACTTCCTCGCCTTAGCTGCCTCACTCAAGCCATCCACGAATCTGCCCAGACGGCAGAACTCCGCTGCGTACTCGTCCACTGTCATGCTCCCTTGGACGAGTGCCTCGAACTGGCTCTCCAAAGCACTGAGCGCCACATCTGGGAAAAACTTCTCCTTAAAAAGCCTCTTAAAAGCCTCCCAAGTAAGCCCTGGCGCTGCAATCCCCGTATCTGTACGATACCACGTCAAAGCGAGGTCGAACATCTGACTGCCCGCTGCCTCTATCTGTATGCTGTCTGGAATCTGTGCCAGTCTGAAGATGCCCTCAATCTGCTCTATCCAGTCATCCGCATACAGGATCCCTTCTGTACCACGGAACTCCTTGGGCCGCATCCTCTGAAAGTCAATAATACTGCCCGGCCTCGGATGCTGAATCTGATCTGCCTGTGGATGAATCTGTGCCACCATATCCACTGCTGTCATGGCCACCTGGTGGGCGTTCTCAATGCCCAGCCTCATCACATCCACCTGACGGTGCTGCGCGTCCATCATCTCCCTGAAGAACGCAAACAACTGCGTGGCATCTACTGGAGCAGGAAGTGGTGGAGGAACCACCGGAACGACTGGGGTAGTCCTCGGATCGACAGGTGAAGGAGAATCCCCGAGAGAAGCAGATGCTCCCTCAACCGCAGGAGTGATGAGTGGAGCGGTAGCAGCTGCCTGAATATGAGCTGGACGAGAGGTAGCAGACCTCTCAGTAGCAACTACTGGAACGGTATGACGAGATCGTGTCTTCGGAGGCATCCTGAACACAGATCAAAAGAAGTCAATACGGCGCAAGATACGATATCATCAAAGAAGGACAGTAATATTTCAAAAGAAGCAATTTCAGAATAATTAGATTGGAATTGTTCCTAGTCGTGATTGAGTACACTCTCATCCTAGATCCTAGATCCTATAGCAGGCTCGCAGCAGTATAACTAAGTTGTTGTACCACCACGACATCGCACTAATTGCGAATCGAGACCTGCATGGGGCCGCCACCAAAAACGTGTCACGACCCGCACCCGAAAAATTGGGCATGAGTCATGGGTACGTCCAGCCTACGTCGCAGCATCGGCGATAGAACGCTGTCTAGGTCAACTAACTAAATAATAAATCTCACACAAAAATCGGCCATGACCTCTCCAAAAAAGAGGGCAACCACACAATCACTATATGAACCTGTCAAGATCTCAACTCCAAACGGAGGAGCAATATCAAAGGATAATCTCAAGTACTCAATCACGAATCTAAGCACGATAAGATAACAAAGAAGACTAACAGCTATAAAGTCTAACCAACAACAACTACTACAACAACCACAACATCCATAATAATAATACATCATCCAAATCATCCAAAATAATATACAATACAAGGTCTCAATCCAAAACCGGAGACAAATCCGGTGCTAAAGCTAATAAAACAACAACAAGGTCCTAGTGATCCCGGCTACCAACCCGAAAATCGCTCCTAAGCGAGAGGGTCCCTGTCTGCACCATCGACAGGCTCAGGTCCATAAAACGTCGGACACCACTCCTTCGGATACTCTGAAAAATATGTCCAGTCAGGACTGGAGCAAGTACATCTCTAACAGCAGTTCCATTTAAATGATAAAAACTATAAAACAGTTATAGCAAGTAGCAAGAAGAATGAAGCAAGTATGAAACAAGAAAATATGTATAACTGGTGCATAAAGGTAAAGATGCATGGATATCAGAGCAAGATAGTAATAACTACAAGATACAGGAAATCTAAGCTAAGATCAAGTCCGTGCACATGAACGTGTAGTGAGTCCAGCATGAAAAACATGTAGTGAGTCAAGTCCAGAAACATGTAAGTGAGACAAGTCAAGAAATGCATGAGAGTCCAGACTATAAAGAATGAACTCGGTGTCTTTGAAATACTTGTTTCGACATGTAAACGGCTAGGGGTAAGTACGGCTCACCGCGCACTGGGTGCGCGGCTGCTATCATTCCAGATTAGACCAGAGGGAGTGATTCCTGATGATGCCAGATAGGAATGTTTACATGTCTACTCGAGTATTTCCCCGCCCCGACTAATACAAGTGGATCCAAGACCTGACACGCAAATCAAGATGAGTCCAGCCTGAACATGAATGATGCCTGTAGTGATGCCTGTAGGTGATGCCTGTAGTGATTCCAGAATAGAGGCCAGAAACATAAAATATACGTGTCGCAAGTAAATGAATCCAGAAATATCAATCAGTGTCCCGTGTTGTGCCAGAATAATCAGATGATACTATACTAGAAGCTGAATCATAATAATCATCAGATAATAAAAACTATCAGAGAATGTACTCGCCAGACGTCCTGAGCAACTGGCGATCCGAACTGGTGTCGCAAGGACCTAATGCCAAAAGCAAGATTAAACAGGGTTCTAAAGAGTTAAACAGATATAAAATAACTAAAAATAGGCTTCTAGGGTCGTTCTAGGTCAAACGGGTCAAACCGGTGAAATTTGGATCAAAAAGTCAACTCTAGGTCAAAACTAGGTCAAAAGTTAACTTTGGCGGTCAACCGAGTCAACTACGGTCAAGTCTGGGTCAAACTAGGGTGCTCTTAAAATTCTAGGTCAAACCGAGCTCATTAAGCTAGAAAACTCACAAACTCGCCTCCTTGAGATACCGGGATACCCTCGGTATCCGATACCTCAACCTAGGCTACGCACTCCGCCTATACCCTCTAAAACTTATGCTAGCACGCGTAAATATATACACATAAGCATATAAAAATCATTCCAATACTATTTCTAGGCTATTGCTCAAAAACCCCGCTCGAAACCCAATACCTTGGTTATCTTAAGGTATTGAGATACCTCGGTATCTCAAGGTATTGAGATTTCGCTCTAAAACCCTCTAACTAGCTATCTAGCTATTGATTATGCACCTAGTTATTAATCTAGGCTAGGTAATATAGATACCTATCATATTTATATATATCTAAATAGGTATCTACCTATATACATATATATCCACACATATATATACCCATTACCCATTTACCTTACCAAACATAACATATATATATATATATATATATATATATATATATGTATCTAGATCTAGATATCTAACTATCTATCTAGCTATGTATATATTTATCTATCTATCTTATTATCTATTTATCTATAGGTCTATCTATCAATCTATCTACGTATCTATTTATCTATTTATATCTAGGCATCTAGATATCTAATATCTATTGATCTAGATATCTACCTATCTTATATCTATCTAACTAGATACCTATCTATTATCTATCTATGTATCAAACTATTTACCTATCCATCTAATATCTATATAGTATCTAGATATCTATCTACTAGGTATCTATCCATCTATTAATCTAGCTATCTAACAATCTATATATCTACCTAGTTATCTATAAATCCATCAAACTATCTATCTATCTAATAATCTAACTACCTATATATATCTATATATATATATATATATACCTCTCTCTCTCTAAGCCACCCCCGCTGCTCAAATGCTGAATTGCTGCTACAGCTAGGACTGCATCTGCTGCTGCTCTTGCTGCTACCTGCTGCATAAGCTGCTGCCTGGCTGCTGCTATTGCTGCTGAATTTGCTGCTGCAGCTGCTGCTATGCATGCTACTACTGCTGCTGAATTTGCTGCTGCTCTAGCAGCAGCTGCTGCTGCTGGTTCCAGATTCTGTCCCCCCCGCTCTCTCACAACACACACACACACACACACACTCCTATATATATCTATCACTATATATATATACATACATATATATACATATATATAACTCTATAGATATATATATACACACTAACTTATATCTACTAACATATATATATATACACACATATTAACACATATAAACGCACACACACTGATACATATAAATACACACACACACATATCTATATATATATAAACACACATATATCTATATATATATATATAAACACACATCTATATATACATATACACACTCACACACTCAAACACAAATATATCTATATATCCTCACTCACACACACTCACTCATACTAGCACACACCCTCACACACACACTCTCACACACACTCTCACAAACACACAACCACACAACCACACACTCATACATATATATACAAATATATATACATATATATATAAACTCATATGTATATACCTATAAACACTCACTCACACTCACACACACTCACCTACACACTCACACAAGCACTCACTCACACACTCACCTACACACTCATACAAGCACTCCCTAACACGCTCACAAACACATAACCACACATATCTATATAAATATATATATAAAAACACACACACAATATATATATACATATATATAAACAAATACAACACAACGCACACCACGCCCACAACACCCACCAACGCACGCCCAACGACCCCGACACGCCCAAACACCTAAAAATATATAAAATATAGCCCGAGAACTCTAGCACACACTCCCCGATACTAACCCAACACGCGCACAAGCCCGAAACGAGGAACCCAAGTCGAAATGGCCGTTCGGTCATTTCGACGAACACGTGGTGCGCGGCTCGGAAAATCTCCTGAAACGCACACCAAACGAACTCGGAATTGGCCCAAAATTTACCCACCCGCTCTACACGATGTCTAGATCCTAGAAAATGTGCTCCCGCGTCGATTCTAGGCCCGTGGCGGAAACGCACACGCACTTAGAATCGGCGACGACGAAAAGTCCCAAATTCGCCCGAAACGCCCGTTTCTCCGCGACGCGGCTTCCCGTGTCCGAACGGAGACACGCACTCACCCTCAAGACATCCGACAACGTCTACCTAGGTCCATCTAACCTAGGACATCATCCAAAATTGGGCCAAATTTTGATTCCACCCGAATTCGACACAAAACCTAATGTTAAAGTCTCCAAACACTACCCAACTAGTTCCAACTTCCTCCTACGGGTAGGGTTAGGGTCTAGGAGGGTTCTAAAACACTAATCACACTACACAAAAATAATTAGGAAGGGGAAAGTTAGGTTTTACCTCTTGGGAGTTGGAATCCCAAGCCAAAATCTCCAAAATGCTCCAAATCCTCCAAATCAAGCTTCCAAGCTCCCAATCCAAGCTCCAACACAAAATCTAGGCTCTACCCACCTAGGTTAGGAAAAAATGTAGGGTTAGGGTTAATCATAAAGAAGAATAGAAGAAGAAAGAGGAGAAATGGGAACTTACTTGAGAGTGGGAAGAAGAAAAGAAGAAGGAAGAGTGGAGAATGGAGAAGAAGAAGAAGAAGAATGGAGAATGAAGAAGAAGAGGAAGTGGGGCTGCTGTTCTCACGGGTAGGGAGGGGTTTGGGGCCGGCCAAAGGAAGTAAATAGGGGTTTACATAAGTTCCACATTCCCAAAACGCCCCTATTCACTTGGTTTCGGGTTCCGGGTTCCAAAAGCACTCAAACTAGTTCCAAATCTCTCCAACTAACTTCCTAAAAATAAAATAAATATTCTAAGCCCCAAAATAATTCTCACAAGGGTGTGGGTTGGGTCGGACATGGGTCCACTAGGGTCTGACATGGGTCCAGGCTAGCCAAAATCCTAAAACAAACAATAAAAATATAATACAATCAATAATTAAATATAAATACAATTAAATATAAATAATCCACAATTAACTAAATTAAAATAAAAAAAATATCCGGCTCTGGAAATGGGGTGGTGACATAGTCGGGGCGGGAAAATACTCGAGTAGACATGTAAACATTCCCATCTGGAATCATCAGGAATCACCCCCTCTGGTCTAATCTGGAATGATAGCAGCCGCGTACCCAGTGCGCGGTGAGCCGTACTTACCCCTAGTCGTTTACATGTCGAAACAAGTATTTCAAAGACACTGAGTTCATTCTTTATAGTCTGGACTCACCTGCATTTCTTGCTGGTCTTACTTAATGTTTCTGGACTTGACTCACTACATATATTTCATGTTGGACTCACTACAGGTTCTTGTGCACAGACTTGATCTTAGTTTAGATTTCTTGCATCTTACAGTTATTACTATCTTGCTTCTGATATTCATGCATCTTTACCTTTATACACCAGTGATACATGCATATTTCTTGTTCATACTTTATTTTATTCCTCTTGCTACTTGCTACAACTGTTTTATAGTTTTTATCATTTAAATGGAACTGCTGTTAGAGGTATACTTGCTCCAGTCCTGACTGGACATATTTTTTTCAGAGTATCCGGAGGAGTGGTGTCCAACGTTTTATGGATCTGAGCCTGTCGATGGTGCAGACAGGGACCCACTAGTTTAGGAGTAATTTTCGGATTGGTAGCCGGGATCACTAGGACCTTGTTATTGTTTTTATTAGCTTTAGCACCAGATTTTTCTTCGGTTTTGGTTTGAGCCTTGTATATGATTTTGGATGATGTATTATTATTATTGATGTTGTGGTTATTTTAGTAGCAGTTGTTTAGACTTTCTAATTGTTAGTCTTCTGTGTTATCTTATCGTGCTTAGATTCGTGATTGAGTACTTGTGATTATCATTATGATATTGCTCCTCCATTTGGAGTTGAGATCTTGACAGATTTATATATTGATTGCGTGAGATTGTTAGCTAGATAGTTGACCTAGACAGCGTTCTACCGCCGATGCTGCGGCATAGGCTGGACGTACCCACGACTCATGCTCGATTTTTTGGATGCGGGTCATGACAATACACACACACACCCTCACTGCACTGTGCACAAGTGTGTACTGCATATTACCTCACTCGATATCCAAGACTGCGTCTAATTAACTCAGATAGAGTTAGGGTCTGTGTCGTATCTCGACTTTGGGTTAGGGTCTTTGTCATGTCCTGTGTCGTGTCATAACCAAATTGCCACTCTCCCACACTACCTACAGCACTTCTCATATAATCCAATATCCCGACCATATCCTATATATATAAGATCAAAGGAACCCCCCAAATCAACGGCTATAAAGTATAAAGGCAATGTAATTAACTGCTCCCTAGCCACGATTTGCTACCGCTGTCCTACTCAAAATTCCTCACATAACTCACATATAATTTCTTCTACCCCACACCATGCCTACCCTTTCTCTCATGCATTAGATGCTGCTACCCCCATCAGGTGCTGCCTAGGCTGATGCCATTTGTAGATATTGCAAACAGCTGCTGCCTTGCCTCCCTATTGTCTGCTGCTGCTCTAATTGCAAATTGATGCTGCTATTGTAACTAAATATTGATGCTGCTATTATGCTTTTGTGCTACTGCTATTGTTAATGCTTGTTGTTGATGCTGCTCTTCTAATTATTGGTACTACAACAGCTGTTATCACCTATAACTTGCCCGATCACCCCTAATATCTGAGAACACTCACCTCCACTGCTAATAACACTCTCCACAAGTACTGGACTGCTCTGAAACCCGAGCACCATATCCCCTTCCCGTCACCTCCATGTCACAACACCACAAAGCTAAAAAAAAAACACACACACACACACACACACACACACACACACACACATATATATATATATATATATATACATGAGAATTAGGGCTAGGGTTTACCTGACCGAGGAGGGGGGTTGACTGGTCGAAAGCCGAAGGCGGAGGAAGAATCGAAGCACAGAGGGGGGAGTCGGAGCACAGAGGGGAGAGAGCCTGTGGGGGTAAGGACGGGGGGAGGAGGAGGATGCCGGAGGGGGGATTGGGGGCTTTTCAAAATTTTATGATGAGAGAATTGAGGAAATGAAACCCTGAAACCTATATTAAAAAATTAGCGACATCATAAATAGACGTCGCTAAATATCGCTAATTGAAAAGTTTGCGACGTTAGAGACATCGCTAAAACCGTCGTTAAAAATTAAAAAAGCAACGTTGGTAAATACGTCTCTAAACCATAAAAATTAACGATATTTAGCGACGTTAAAGAAGCTTATAGCGACTATTCTTTAAAAATAAATAACAGTCGCTAGTCGCTATGTGTCGCCAATAGCGACATATAACTACGTTTATTTAGGAGTCGCTCAAGTCTTTAATATTAGCGATATTTTATTTATGACATCGTTAAAAATGTCGCTATTTTATCATATTTTGGTTGTGTACCTCATTTTGACGTCGCGGTTGCAGAGGTTATTTATGGTGAAGGAGACTGTCGTAAACATGAGTTGGCACAGGCAAAAATAGATCGAATAAGTGTTGGATCATCCATCCGATGTAGAAACATGAAAGTACTTTGATCGAGAGTATCCCAATTTTTCTTTGGATCCACGTAATGTCAGATTGGGGCTCTCCTTCGACGATTTTATACCATTTGGACTTTCGAGATCCCAATATTCGTGTTGGCCTATGATTATCACCGCGTACAACTTGCCGCCTTGGATGCGCATGAAGACTCTGTATATGTTCTTAATTGTTATCATTCTGGGTCTGAACAATCCCAAGAGAAATATTGATGTATAGTTACAGCCGTTGATAGATGAGTTGAACCAGCTATGGAAAGTAGGCGCCAACACGTATGATGTTTCCAGAAAACAAAAATTTTAGATAAGGGCAACACTTATGTGGACCATCAACGACTTTTCGGCCTATAAAATGTTATCGCGATGGAGCACTCAAGGTTGTCTCTCATGTCCATATTGCATGGACCGTACTAAGGCTTTCCAATTAAAACACGAAAAAAAATTATGCTTCTTTGATTATCATCGACAGTTCCTGCCGAAAGATCATCTGTTCAGAAGGAACAGGAAGGTGTTCTATGCCGGTGTTGCAGAGAAGGCCGATCCACCGCCAAGGTGGTCTGGAGACACGATATGGGAGGAGGTCAGAGATTTTCCAAGTGCTATTGAAGATCCTACAAGGGGGTACAAGTGTGATAAATTTGGTCGAACTCATAACTGGATGAAGACGAGCATATTCTGGGACCTGCCATATTGGAGCACCAATATGATCAGACATAACCTTGATATCATACATATCGAGAAGAATGTGTTTGACAACTTAATTAATAATATGATGGATGTAAAGGGAAAGACGAAAGACAATCCTAAGGCCAGGTTGGACTTAGAAGAAATATGCAGACGACCAGCGTTGCATTTGATAGAGGAAGGGAATGGGAGGGTGATGCAGCCAAAGTCAATTTTTTTATTGGACAAGGAGGACAAAGGATGACTTTGTAGGTGGATCCAGGGCCTAAAATTTTTAGACGGGTACATGTCAAATCCGAGAAGATGCGTCGACCCGAAGAAGAATGAACTGACTGGTATGAAGAGCCACGATTGTCACATATTTATGGAGAGGTTAATTCTGGTTACATTTTGGGAATTCTTACCGCATGTAGTTTGGGATCCATTGACAGAGCTTAGCATATTCTTCAGAGATCTTTGTTCTACAAAGTTGCTCGTCGATCATCTAGAAAAGCAGGAGAAGGACATTACGGTGATACTTTACAAGCTTGAGAGAGTGTTTTCTCCTGGATTCTTCGACTCCATGGAGTATTTGTCGATTTATCTTTCCTATGAGGTATGCATTGGTGGACATGTTGGTTATCGGTGGATGTACCCGTTCGAGTGGCATTTGAACCACCTCAAGAGGAAGGTAAAAAATAAGGCACGGGTAGAGGATTCTATTTGTGATGCCTATGTTCTCGAGGAGATTATAAACTTTTGTTCGATGTATTTTAAGCCTTATGTTGCTACTAATAGAATGAGAGCTCCCAGAAATGACGACGGGTATCAGGAATCTAATGAGACAATACAGAAAGTATTCAATGCTTTCGAAAAGCTCTCGGATAAAATGAAGAAGAGATATCTGAATGACGACGAGCTTAGGGCCGCTCAATTGTATGTATTACTCAACTGCGATGATGATGTGGTCGAGAAACTAGAGGGGTAAGTAATTAATACATCGACGTTTACGTCATCTCAAAATAACTATTACACTAATCTGCCTATGCTTTATTGTGTTTTAGCACATATAATGATGCGGTAAGGTCGAGTAGACCATACATAACAGATGAAGAAGTAGAACAAAAAATAATACTTTATTTTCCTTTATGGTTGGTAGCATATGTAATTACTTTTTGTGTATGTATACTTGCACAATAATTAACGTTAAACTTAATATCGCTTATTTGATATTTAGGTCGATCGTCCAGAGGCAACACTTGAGAATAAAAATATTAGAACTCTAAGGGACCAATTTATGCCATCAAGATCTGGCCAACTTACTATGTGAATGGGTTTAGGTTCAAGTCAACAAATTCCCCAATAAGAGACAGCTTCATGGATCTCGATTCTATGAAAAATAGTTATTTGTGTATCAAATCTTCGAACTACAAAGACGTCGATCCAGGCATTAATTTATTTGTCGTCTTACGAGAGATTGTGGAGTTGACATATAATTATGCCACAGAGCTGTAAACACCCAGAATTTTTCAAAATTTTAAAATAAATTTTTGGGATTTTTTGGAATTTTTAACTAATTAAAATAAATATTTTCTAGTATTAAATAAATTTTATGATTTTATTAAATATAAAAATATTATAAAAATAATATTTTTGAGTGTAAAATAAATAATTAGACCTAGTGTAATTTTTCTGGAATTTATTGGACCCCAGAACTATTTTTAAAGAGCTAAAAAATAATATTTTTAATTAAACCCAAAATAAACCGAATTAAACCCACTTGAACCGAACCGAACCAAATCTTGAACCAACCCAACCCAACCCAAATTAACCCTAGTGGGTCGGATTCGGATTCGAACCCGACCCATCAACCCGACCCGACCCTTAAACTATTGTTACAGTAACCATAAACCTAACCCCGACCCTCCGCCGCTGCAGCTCCCCTCTCCGCCGGATTGTAACCGTCGCCGCTCGTCTCTCGTAATCGTCCGCCCCTTCACCTTGCCTAACGCCGGTTGCCCCTATCCTTTCCTCTCCCCGACGATCTGCCTCCTCGTCGACCGATCATCCGCGCCACTCCACCTCCCAAACCGCCGCCCCTTCTCCTCCCCAATTCCCCTATAAAAACCCTAGAACCTACACCCCGATTCTCCACCACCACCACCACTCCACTGCCGACCCCAGCACCAACTGCTCACCTTCGCCGTCACCAGCGTCGACACCAGCAGCCGCAGCAGCACCATCGTTCCCCGCCGTAGCCGCGTCGCGCCACGCGTGTAAACGCCGAATAGTGATTTCGACCTCTGTTCATGTAAAAATTTCTCTCTCCTCGCTGCCTTATTTTTCGAACGGACTGTTGTGACATGTTCGCTACGTGACCCTCTCGAAACTCGTACAACTCGTTCGGGGTATAGTGTCCTGTGTCGATCGCAAACTGCGACACAAAAACAGAAAAAACTTTCCAATTTCTGAAAATTCAGAATTTGGCCCGAACTCACAAGTTCAAGGCCGATTTAATCCCAACCTGGTTAATGTTTTCAAATTTTACCTGAACAGTAAATTAGACCATATAAGCAAGTTTTAAAACCCTGCATTTAGTTTAATTTAGTGTGCGGTGGATTATATTTTATTCGAGGGTAAAAATGACCAAAAAGTTGGTTATTTAAAACCCTGATTTTTTTGGAACTGGATGCGCCCCGCTAAACGAGGCAACTTGGTTGTGTACGAACTTCACCAAAAGGTACGCACCATCAATACGGACGTGCAAAATTTCGTGGAAGTTGATTTGGATGTGCGTGCACACCGGAATCAACGCGTATCCATCGACAACGTCCCGTATCGGCCATGTTCTGAAACTTATTTTAAATTTGTGTGTGCTCGTCGTTTCATAACAAAATTTATGCTATCGAACTCGTAGTAATACGCTGGTCCTGTGACCCAAGTTTGGTTCAATTCTGAGAACGTTGACAAAATCCCGTATTGTGGGCCCCACGGCTCCACTTGAGGGGCAATTTTGTGATCGGCTCATCAAAATTCAGTTTTGGATATTCCGTTGGTTTCGTATCGTCGTTCTAGACTTGTAGACACTAAGTTTGATGAATTTGGAGAACACTTTCTTTGGCACATTTCTCGGTGCAAAGTGGGTCACATGTGGACCCCACTTTGACCAGAAACGGTCAATTTTGCTCATGTGTCCAAATTGGACTTATGGAGAGGCAATTCTAGCTATTTTATATCTTCTGAACATGATGGTAGTGTTTATTTCAGCAATCGGAGGAGTATTTGAAGATCCCGCTGATACAGGTGCAACAGTTGGAAATCAAATCCCAGGCAAGTGTACCTTGCCAATCTTGCAGTACTTGCTTTATATTATTCCTTTGATTTATTTATATAATGTATCTATTCAACCGAGGACCATGTGACATTGCTTAGCGTTCGAATAATATTCGGGTGCCAACGCCGTACGCGGAGTTGTGTAACGTCACCTAGAGAATTGATATTACGATCCTATAGATCTTCGTGCTTGCTTTATCAAGTACGTCATACCATAGGACACTTGACACTGTTCATGAGACAGAATCTTCCTGAGTTATTCATGATGATTCTGTATAGGTTACAGGATTTGTGACATAGATATTACATATATTTAGCTATCATTATGACTCGTTGCATCAGTTAGAGGTCATGATCTTGCGTGTTATGGACATGAGACGTCATGGACATGAGACGTGTGATTACATTGGATGGGAAAAGACACATAGACTATAGGCTAATTATATATATTTATTATGGTGCCTTAGCCACTACAGTGATAGGCCCACTACATAGTATAATTGCTACCGGCTTCCCGACACAGAGCTTGTAGTAGTCTCAGCCTGAAGTCTTAGTGATGCTCTCATTTTGCATATCACTTAGCTGGTTATATAGTTTGCCCTATTGATTCATTTTTATATATACTGCATTTATTTGGCTTGAGTTATTCTTGCACCTTGTTATATCCGCTGAGGACCTGGATCCGGATTATGTTCCCAGGTTTAGCGGAGGAGATTTACCCCGAGGTATACGGGACAGGAGCAGTACCAGAACCAGAGGACGAGGTGATCGCCACGGATTTCTCCTGAGTATCTGCTTTATATATACTCAGTTGTTTCTGTTGTTAGACTCTTATTCCTGTTTATTGAACTGCTGTATCAAACGCATTATTGGGTTGTTCCCCGAGACTTTTATTGAGACTTATTGATTATTATTTCATCTTGATTATTCTGATATTGATTGTATTTATCTTCTGTGGATGAGATTAGTATCATAGACCTTTATAGTTGTTTTACAGCTTAAGTACACCCTGATGGGTCCATTAAATTAGGTTTGTCCATCGGTGTGCACTGCTGGCCATTGCCACGTGTCTAGTCCCTCAGTATTTTGGGACTGGGGCATGACAAGAGCCTACTAAGATCGTATTATTCAAGTGTGAGTGGTTCGATCCCATCCAAGATCAAGGTTAAAAAATTGACAAGCATGGTCGATATAAACTATCAGCGTCGATATCAAGGATATGAACCATTTATTCTATCAAGTCAGGCTCAGCTAGTGTACTTCACAAATTATCCTAAACGAGAAACTGGAAGGTCAGATTGGTGGTCAGTTTGTAAGACTAAAGCTAGAAATATCTTTGACGTTGACGAAATAGCTTATCAGGAAGACGACCAACCTCTTATTGTAAATATTGTAGATGTGGACTCAACGAAAGTTACTCATGACATATTTTATCAAGTAGAAGAGGTAGAAGTATCAAAATACGATGACAAAGTAGATGAAAGTGAAGATGAAGAGGAAGAGGAGGAGCAGGAGGAAGAAGACGAACAAAATAAATTTTCAGATAATGATTAAAAATTAAATAAAATTTATTTCTACTTTTTTGTGACCTAGTTGTGTGATACTTATGTTTGTGATAGTGATACATACATATCTATGTGTATTTGTGGCCTAGTTCTGTGATACTTATGTTTATGACGGTGATACATACTTATGTTTTGTGATGGTGACAGTTTTATCATTTAGACTTTTATTGTGGCCTAGTTCACAACTTATGTGTATTTCTTTTTGTCATGTAATCTAAATATCTCTGTATATTTATTTTATTATTATATGTTATTCTCAGATATGTTTGGACAGCGCGGATCATATTCCCGTAGTAGATCCTCTAGACGCCATCTTCAGGACAAGGATACTCCTTCCCGATCCTCGTCCCCGAGTACTCCATACTATTGACCACCAGTACCTCAGACTGTGACTGCGATGACCCCACGTGGCAATACTCCTGGGACCAACAGTTCCAGGTCCGAGAGTATCCCGTCTAGTGTTCCTGCTCCATCCAGTGTTCCTGCGGCTGAAGGTACCATGGAGACAGAGGAGGAGATGGCGGTCGAGCCGACTCCGTCTCCATATCAGAGCGATCCTCCGTGCGCTCCGCCGGATGAGGTGAGAATGGATTTGGGCCGATGGCCCTACAAAGTAAGTTAATTAGTTATTTGTTTCTTATATATATATATATATATATATATATATATATATATATATATATATATATATATATTCACTTTTTAATGAGTTTAATTATCAATGTATATATATATTATCGTCCCCCGGCGGTACATAGAGCACAGGGATATTTTTTGAGGCAAACTATGGTAGGCCATGGATAAACTACTCGGATGCCTCGGAAGAGAGAAAGATGTTCTGCTTTGGGCACTTCAAGGTAAAAGTATATTTAATTTTGACATCATTAATATTTTTATGTTAATATTTTATAACTAACTATTGTACTTCTTGTAGAGAACATATTTCTATCTACCACACCGGGCCTTACAAATCGAGCAGCAGTTTTCTTCCGTCGCCGCCAAGCTCATCCGTGATGCTATGGATAATCAGAAGGCTCGTGATTACAAAGAAAAACCGATCCAAGGCTGGATCACTCCTGAACAGTGGACTGCGATGAGGGATAGATTCAACGAGGATAGGTATAGGAAAAAGTCGGAGAAGGCCAAGGCGGCTCGACATAGGGCAGAAAAGTGGTATGGTGGGTCGATTTTGATGACGGAATATTTCTGTCGCTTGGTACGTATTTCATTGTATACGTACAATTTTTAATCATCGTGGCCTAATTTTCTACTTTAATAACAAATAATATATTTCTTAACAGGTCCAGAGGGGTAAGGACGCGGACATGGTAACAGTGTTCCTCGTCACTCATAGGAAGGGGGACAACTTATCGATGATAGGGCGACGCAGAGCTACGTAAGTATTACTCTTATGTTTTGTTAATTTTGATATAACTTAGCAAAAATACATGTAATTAGTAATAAGTACCTAAGATATATAGTAAGTAGTACGTTTATCGATAGATACATATTTTTCTAAGATGAGTATAGGAGGATCCGCGAAGAGTCGACCCAGTCCACACCTGGAGAGGGGGTAGTTCCTCGGAACCCCCGGCCCACCCAGCTCCGTCGGATGATAAGCTGTGAATGAGATTCGTTGGTAGTCTACATAGTGGTACGCACTACGGTACAAGATCCTATGGCTCCTTTATTAAATCACAGTCGTCTAGGACACCCTCTGTCGATATGCATACCCCACATCTCTCCCAGGAGTCGCAGCGAGCCCAGGAGTCGCAGCGAGCCCAGGAGAGATTTAACCTTCAGATCACATCTCTGCGTGACGAGTTGATGTAGAGGATTACGGTGCAGCCGCATCCGTAGACGGACGATGCGACGCTCATAGCACATTTTGAATTGCCAGAGCGTAGCATCATGGAGCTGAGGGATCTTACCACGTCGACAGAGCGCAACATGACGTCTCTACAGGAGTCGCAGTTGACCGTGGGTGCCACACTATCGAGGATGCAAGCATCACATATTGAGATAAGCGAGTGAAGACCGTGGGCGCTTCACTATCAAGGATGCCGACATCACATATTTAGATGGGCGAATGATTATAGCAAAGTACTAGGAGGATTATTATCTGTCATGGATACTTCCGACGCTCGACGAACAGAGTTGGAGCAACGAATTCATCCTAGTCCACCTGTATCGTCATCTATATCGGGTTTCGTGACGCTTACACATGAGTAGTTTGATGTACTATTATCTCAAATTCGACGCGGCTCCTCCTCCTGATCAGTAGTAGTTTTTTTTCGACAAGTGTGTATTGGCCCATTTATGGGATTTTATACTTATTATTTGTATACTTTTATTGTGTGACTTATTTGTACATTTTTATTGTGACTGGATATTTTGTGACTACATTCGGGCCTTAGAGATTTTTATTGATTTATTTTATCATTATTTTTGTGTGATTGTACCGGTGTTGAGTGTTCCACCGAAGGGTCGACAAACCCAGGGAATTCAACGGAGGGTTTCTCCGGGTCTGTCTATTTATTTAAAATATGATCATACTGAAGACATGTTATACTGTGATATTGCAGGCATTCATTTATTTTTATTTTTCAATCTTAGAGACATTCAGCGACATTTAGTGACATCCATAGGAGTCGCTAATGATGTCGCTAAACTGTCAAATAATTTATTTTACGTCGCTGATAGTCACTAAACGTCGCTAAATATTGCTGACATGGCAATTTTGGCCATGTCAGATTTTCGTTGCTGATTATGTCGTAATTTATCGCTAAATTTAACGATAATTACTGACTAAAATAAAATATCACGAATTTGGTGACCTACGACGCTAAGAGTCACCATTCTTGCGACTTTGTAACGTCGCTAAATTATGTCATGACAGCAACGTTTTTCGACGTCGTTTTGATCAGCGACTAGCTTTTTGGAGACTAAATCAAAATATCGCTAAATACGTCACTACTTAGTATTAACGGCGTAATTTAGACATTTGATGACTCTTTCCTGCGTCGCTAATTTGCCTTATTCTGGTAGTAAGAGTATGCCCTGACAAGACTTAGCGCAAGACAGTTCTTGGCGGTTGGCAAGACTTGGCCGCATGGCTGACTCTTGCCGCATGTCACTCTTTTGGCCGCTTGGCAATCTCTTGCCACATGGAAGATTCTTGGCGCATGGAAGAGTTGGCCATATAGTATCTTATGCACATGCAAGAGGCGAATGAAGGCTTATGCACAAGGTCGTCTTTGTGCATGGCAAGATTGGCGGATGGTGGACTATGTGCAGAAGGTCATTGTACTTAACAGGACTTGGCATATGGGTAAAATTGGAGCTTGGCAGCAGAACCAATTCAAACCAACATAGCAAGGTATAGATAAACTTGGTTTCTTTGATTACTTAATTTGGTTCCTATCATTGCGTAGGTTGAGTCATCAAGCGTGGTTGCTAACTGGTGGATAGACACTAGTGCATCGGGCCACGCATGCTCTGGGAAAGAGCAGTTCACCAAGGAAGAGCATTATCTTAGAAGAAGGTCTCTATGGCGAACAAGTGTCAAGCAGAATATCTAGGAATCGGGATTATGATTCTAGACTTACGGCATGAGAAAGAGATTGTTCTTATTGAGTTGTGATGCATCTGACTAAGATATATCTTTTTTAACAAAGATGTCTAGTTCAGGGATATCTCCAAGATGGGGGGTAAGGAGGTGAAGAGACGTGATGACTATGCTCAGATACAAGTAGTTAGGAAGTCGTTTAAACAGGTGACTACATGTACAGATCCTTTGGAGCTGGTGCACTCAGATATCTGTGATTTCTATTCTCCACAAAAGGACCGGGATAAAGTTTATTACTTCTTTATTCGACGATTTCTCATAATCGAATGATGAAGCATTCGAGAACCTCAGGGACTTCAAGTTTGGAGCTGAGCGCCATACCAATCTACAACTCAATAGACTCAGAAGTAATCAAGACGTAGAGTATCGTTCTTTGGATTCACATCATTCAAGCTTATTAGAACATGGAATTGACGATGGAACGTACATCGTTCTTTGGATACTCATCGTTCAGCTTAGAATATGGAATTGACTATGGAACGTGCATCGTTCTTTGGATTCTCATCTTTCATCTTAGAACATAGAATTGACTATGGAACGAGAGTCGTTCTTTGGATTCGAATCATTCAAGCTTACTAGAACATGGAATTGACTAGGGAACGTGCAACGTTCTTTGGATTCTCACCGTTCAACCTAGAACTTGGAATTGACCAGGGAACGACATCTTCGTACTCTTCCAATCCATTGAAGGTGCAGATAAGAAGGACAAGCAGTTGACAGTAATGATGATTTCTATATTTTTATACAAAGGGCCTTCCAGATTGTCTGTGGGAGAATGTTGCACTTACGGACATGTCCTAAGTACCGTTCGTCACTTCTGATGTAACTCTGGTTCAAAGTCAGATCCACATAACTATTATTCGAATGTGGGGGTTTTAGGCGTATGAGTAATTTCTGGAGGACCTTATCAGCCAAAGTTGTTGGCACTTTTGTAGAAGAAGATATAGTCCAGGAAGGAGTTGTCTTTTAAGAGACAACATTTAAACCAGAACTCGAAGAACAGTCAGCAAGAAGAGTCAGGAGGTCAAAGGACCAAAGATGATCTTATCACCTATCATATGGAGGTCATGCCACTTACCAATGATGAGGCGATAAAGACCAGAGACTTAGTCTGCTAAGAGGAGGCAGTCCATGAAGAGATTGACCCCATAACAATATTTGGATGTTATTCAATCTGTATGAAGGAGCTAAACCTATCAGATGCTTATATATCTTCAGTAGAAGAAAATGGAAGCAGACAGAACAGTTGAGTTCAAGACTAGGCTTGTAGCCTAGGAGTTCTTCTCAGATACAGGGGATTGAGTTCTTTGGCACCTCGTTGAAGGTGTCATATATCGGGATGATGATTGTCATAGCTGCTATTCATAAGCTGATTATTTATCTGATGAAGAAAAGACAAGAAGTCTTGGAGGAAGACAGACATAAGAGATTCACGGACAACAGTCAGAATTATTGTCATTCAGGTTTGAAGACAATCTGCGGGTTGGTGATATCTCAATACGGTCTAAAGCAAATCCCAGTATATGGCAGCAGAAGTTTGACAAGCCATATAGTCAAAGTTTTTGTAGGATCAGCAAGACAGACAAGAGTGTGTACATGAAGTTCGCTGATAATAAAGGAGTCATATTTTGTATCTATGTGGACGACTTGCTAATCCCAGCTGCAGATATAGAAGTTTCACTAGAACAAAGATATCCTTTTGTCCAGATGCAGGACATAAAATTGCGTATGTCATCCTAAGGATATAAGATAATCTGGATGCCAGGTGGGCTTGCTCAGTCACAAGCTCTCTGCATAAGATGATTGGTCACACACTTTGGGTATCAGGGTCGATACTCCTCAGGTGTAACATGAAGATGAAGAAGCCTAATCCAAGGGAAAGCATCAGACAGTTGGTGTACTCGAGCATCATCAGGTGCATGATTCAAGCTGCGAGTACCACCAGGCCTGATATAGCTCTCGCTGTAGGGATGCTGAGTCAGTTCACGAGCAGTATGTGTGTTGTTGAACACTGAAAGCTGTGAAGAGAGTCGTTAGAATTCTCAAGTGGACTCAGTGGTATATTATGTACTATAGCAGTTATCCAGATATGATGAAAGGCTTTAGTGATGCCAGTCGGTGCTCAGGAAAGAAGAGTGAAAGATCCGTACGAGGACGTGACTTCCCCAGGGGTGGTGCTGCTATATCGTGGAAATCGAAGAAGCAGAATTTACTCTCAGAGTTCTATGCACTATCAACTGCAGCATATAAAGCAGAATGGCTCTTGAAGCTCTCAGATGATCTTCCTATGGTTAGTACACATATTCGGGTGATACCGACATATTGTGAAAACCAGGAAGCTGCAGTAGTGGCATCTATTTATCTCTTCAACGGTTTGAAGACACTACCAGAAAAAGTCAAATTAGTGACGCCCAAAAATGTCGCTAAATGACAAAAAAATGTCGCTAATCACGTTTAGCGACGTAATTAGCGATGTTTTACAGAATTCGGTAATCATCACGTCGCTGAAAGAAAAAATGTCGCTAAACGTCGCTATACCGACATTTTTAGCGACTTAAATGTATCGCTAACTTAGCGACGTTTAGCGACGCAGAGTCACTAATTAGCGACATAATCAAACGTCGCTAATTAGCAACTTATATAGCGACGTGACAGCGAAGTCTTTAATGACCTGGAAGTACTGCCATATCAGCAATTTGCGACGTACAGCGACGTATTTAGCGACGTTATTAGCGATGGCTATTAACGTCGCTAATTAGCGACGTATTTAGCGACATATATAAACGTCGCTAAATGTTGCTAAATACGTCGCTAATTTTACAAAAAAAATATAAAAAATACTGAATTGTTCCAAACTATTATTCCTGTAATTTATAAATTTCTAATTAAAAATAGACCCGGAGCAACCCTCCGTTGAATTCTTTGGGTTCGCCGACCCCTTCGGTGGAACACTCAACACCGATAAATTAACATCATTAATATGAATAAAAAGTATCACAGTCATACAATTAATACACACAAATATTACAGACAAACCTGGAGCAACCATCCATTAAATTTTTTTCGTACGAAATAACACAAAAAATATATAAATATCACAGTCACACAATACACACAAAATAAAAGTATCACAGTCACACAAAATGCATAATATATAAGTATCACAGTCACAAAATGGGCATAATATATAAGTATCACAATCACACAATAACCACAATAAAAGTATATGAAACATCACAGTATCAATCTCGAGGATATCCAATACGCTGGGACAGATACCAGTCCCTCAGATACTGTGCATAAATAGCGTCTATGTGATCAATCTCCGCTATGGGTGCTGGGTGACTGGAACTTCCCGTCTGAGATACAGCCGCTATAGGTGCTGGGTGACTGGAACTCCCTGTCTGAGATACAGCAGGTGGTATCTCTTTCTCCTTAACAGTAGGAGGCACCACTTCCTCCTTAACAGTAGAGGCATTACTTCCTTCTTAACAGTAGGAGGTGTCTCTCTCTTGGGTGTCATCTGGTAAGATAGATGAAAACAAAGAATATAATTGATAACCCCAGGTCAAAAACCCTAACCCTAACCCCAGGTCAAAAACGAGTTGGATGACCGGCCCATGCTTTCAATATAATTTGTTTCTTTTTAGTGAACTTATGGTCATCCACAGTCCAACATACTCATACAATAAGTAGTTCATTATAGGTCATATTGGTATTGCCGTAAAATTACTACTTCACAAATTAATGTTTCAAAAGGCGATGATGGTCATGGTTGATTATATATTTTTATGTTGTGGCTTGACTTATGCTTGTGCCTTTAATTGTCAAATCTTTGTCCATGGTTGCATATTCCCGAGGAGAGTATCACATCTAGGATGGATTCTGCGGAATACCACATCCGAAATTCTAAAAGAAAATGTTAAGGATTACAACTACTGTCACGCCCCAGTCCCAAAATATTATGGAACCAGGCCACGTGGCATTGGCCAGCTGACACGACTCCGAGGATATCCTAATTTAATGGATCCTGACGAAGCGTGCTACGCTGTCCTAAATCTAACAAGTCTAATAACAACAACAGGCAATGTCTAATCTCATCCACAGATAACAAGTAAATACTGAAATAAAAGACTGGAATATGAGAAACATAGTCGACTGACATAGTACAACTGAAATAAGTCTGGTGGGAACAAACCTACTACAAATGTACTGATAGTCTGAAATAAAGTACTGAATATCTGAAATGAAAGTGCTGATAAGAAGGGTGACTGGAACAACGGCTAGCTAGGTAAGGAGCCCCAGTCATAGGCGGAAGGCCTACCAATCTGATCAGGGGTACTCTGATGGAAAGACCTCTAGCTCCTCGTCCAAAGCAAACCTCGTCTCTATGCCTGGCCCATAAACTGTGGAATAAAAGGCCTCGTCCAGATCTGGAAGATAACCAGATCCTCAGAGGGACGTAACAAGATACAATATGCATGCTGGATATAGTACTGAAATAAAAGTAAAGAGGGGGTGTGCTAACCATCTAAGTGAATGCAATATAAGGACAACCTAGGAACGTATAAGTAGGTGTAGGCATAACGTCCAACATCCTCTAGAGTGTGGTATCTGTAACGTCCATCATTCCGAAGAATGAGGTATCTGTATATATATAACGTCCACACTCTAAGGGACGTGGTATCTGCAATGTATATACGTCCGTAACACTCCGAAGAGCGCGGTATCTGAATATAGGGAGTCACCGGGTCTGTGGTTCCTCTGGATACCACGGAGTCCGATGGGGGTATCCCATACGTCTGTCAGTTGTCCTTCCCGCCCAATGTAGATACGCAAGTCGAATATACGACTTGAGTGTACCGTATCTAGATGCCAAGTCTCAACTAACTACGTTACTCTAGAATACATGCTAGTTCGTGATGTATGTCGTACGTACCGATAGCGAATCGGGTACGCGGACCCGTATCCCAATATGAATGTACCATCGTGGTACGTGTATAGTGCCATGGTCTAGGAGAATATCAGAATATCCTCGCAGTAGTGGTTGAGTCAACTAGCAGCTAGGTCAAGTACACTACTCATCGACGCAATGTCGACTACACCCGAGTCAATCTCGGATGCGTACAGTTCATGTATATTTGAAATATTCAACATTTAAATTTAAAGCAGTAAATCAGCAAGGTATACTTGCCTGTCCCGGGTAGCTGCGAAATCCAAAGCCCTGCTCCTGATGCCTCGGCAGTAGTGTCCAGCAACCCTATATAGGATATAGTAATGACCAAATTAGTCGCTACAATAGCACGACTAAGACGTACTGTTCGTATCTACAGCTGTCAAGGGTCGGGACTGTATGTATATATAGCTAACACTATCATATACATATACTCTATATCATATTTAATTATTTTAGAAAAATAGCTATGTTTAGTAGTACAAAATAGTACTTACATATTAATTAGTATAGACTAATATTACACTTATCAAATATCTGTACAACTGGGTAATATCATAAATTTATATATATATATACATATATATGTTTAGAAATAATTTTGTATAACTACAAAGACACACATACTTATTTTAAATATAATAACATATTTAAACTACACAATACTATAATATTCATTTATATTCTAAAATACTCAAATACACACTGTATGTACATATATATATTTATATATACATATATACATATTGAATATGTTTATAATACACATAGTGTACTACTTCATTTAGTATATTTATATACATACTCATATGTTCAATTTAATACATACTTGTACTCTATATTTGTACTAATTTTACCATGTATATATATATACTTATATATATATATATATATATATATATATATATATATATATATATATATATATATATATATATATATATATATATTCACATACATATATTTTACATATATACCAAAATACATATATATTTATATATACCCACAAAATAGTAAATATACCAAATAATATATTTACGTATATATATACCTCATAGTATAAATATATAATATACTATTACATATTTATTATTATGTGCAATATATAATAAATATATAAGTGCACAGTAATATACATAAGAAAAATGTATTTCTAAAATACACATATACATATACTCATACATATATATATATTTAATTATAAACTTATACATATATATATTTAAATAGATAACTAGGTATTAGAATCATTCACACAATACATACAATATATATATCTAATATGAGCCACAAATATATATATATATATATATACAACTGATTTCAGTATATATATACATATATATACTGAAAATACAGAATACGTATATTTAAATACTAAGATAAATTATTGTAACCTATATATGTAATATATGTATACACATCGCACATCTAATACGTATAAAAATACAGGTATTTGTACATAAAATAATGTACCTATACGCTTGTCAGGTCGAGGGGTGTCCGGTGGTGGGTCGTCGCCGGCGGGGGTGGCCGGACGGCGCTCCGGCGTCGCGCGGGGAGGATCGGCAGCAGCAGCCGCAGTTCTGATGTCTTGGCGCTGCGGGCTCGATAGCTCCTCGAGGTGGCGGCGCCGTCGGCTGAAACTTCACGGGGTGGTGGAGGACTGGCTGGGGGAGGGGTCGGCCAAGTTTGGTGGCCGGAGGTGTAGGGGTGGCGGAGCACGGGCCAGCGGGGTGGTCGGCTGTGCACTCGGGGAGGGGACAGTCGGGTTCTGTGTGGAGTTTCTGGAGGGGGCTGCCGGCGGCCAGACGGCGGGTGGCGGTGGCCGAGGTTAGGGGAGGGTCCGACGAAGGGGTCGGGTTAGGGTGGCGGCGCCTGGAGGTGGCTGGTGGCCGGCGTCGAGCTCAGGGAGGTGGAGTTGGGGTCGGCTAAATGGGGAGCTCGGTTGGGTGAGGTTAGAGTTTTAGGTATAAACCTTGGGTTGTGTGCCTTCATTGAGGTGTAAAAATTGTATAAATAGGAGAGAGAGTGAGGGGGGCTGTCTTGGGGCTAGGGCCGGCTGTAGGAGGGTTTTGGGGACTTGGGGAAGCTCCTACATGTTGAGGGAAGGGCTAGGATTTAGTCATTTGAAATGTAGGGCCATGATGTGCCCCACATAAAGTGATGTAAGTACATAGGAAAGGGGAGAAAATCAAATGCATACGGTTGGTCAAGACATCTCTTTTCTCCATGATGGTTTGGGCCAATGAGAGGGGGACACCTCATTGCAATTTTGCAATTAGGCCCCTGACAATTTGGTATTTGCACAATTAATTAGAATTAGGGATTTAATGTAAACAAACACCATGTTTGGTGTTCCTCATTGGACCATGATGGTGTTTGGTGTTTTGTAGGAGGCTTGTGGGTGTGGATGTGGGTTTGGGTTGGAGTTGGGTCCAATTTAATTGAGGTTGGGTAGCCACATAAATTAATTCGTAATTAACGTAACGATGTTTCTAATTTAATTTAAATTAAAACCGGGAGTCTAAATTTGGTTGGACAAGGGTCGTTGGTGTAGCTGGCTCAGTGTACAATAATATCGTGATCTGGGTTGGTCAAAACTGGTTGAGGTTGGGTCTTAATTTCAATTAAAACGGACAACGAACGTAATTACGCAATTTAATTAACTTGCGCACGGACGTTTGTAACGACTTTTGTGCGTCTAAAATCAGGCACAAAAATCGGTATCCGGGGTTTGTTCTAGGTTCAATACGAGAGGTTTACAGGTCTAGGTCAAATATGTGGAATTCGTTTTAGGGCAACAGCTAAAGTAGTATCCTAAAATAATCAATCATTGCACAAGTATCATAATGCTATATATATTAAATCATAAACAATTCTAATTAACCCTAATTATGCTAATAAAATTATTTAACCCTAATTACTGGTCGAGGGAGTTTACAACATACCCTCCTTAGAGCATTTCGTCCTCGAAATTAAAACAGACATATAGAAAAACTGTTGAATGAAATTAAACATTAAGACATACCTAGGCCTTCGAAGAGATGGGGAAAACGTTGCCGAATATCGTCCTCTCGTTTCCAGGTTGATTCACCTGGTGCATGATGCCTCCATGCGACACGAACTAGAGGGATAGTCTGGCCTCGCAGTACCTTCTCGCTTCGGTCTAGGATCTCTACCGGCTCCTCCTGGTATGACAAGCTTAGACCAACGGTGATCTCCGAGTGGTCAAGCACATGACTCGGATCCGGTATGTACCTCCTCAGCTGAGATACATGGAAGACGTCGTGAACTCCCTCCAGTGTCTGCGGCAAGGCCAATCTGTAAGCAACTTCTCCGACGCGCTCTAGCACATCGAAGGGTCCGATGTACCTCGGACTCAGCTTCCCTCTGCCTCCAAATCTGATGGTTCCTCTGGTAGGTGAAATCTTCAGGAACACATATTCTCCAACCTGGAACTCTAAGGGTCGTCGATGCGCATTAGCCCAATGCTTCTGCCTGTCCTGTGCTGCTCGTAGATGCCCCTGGATCTTCTTCACCTTCTCCACTGTATGGACGATCAACTCTGGCCCTAGAATCTGCCTCTCGCCTACATCGCTCCAATATACGGGGGAACGACACTTCCTACCATACAATGCCTCATAGGGAGCCATCTGAATGCTCGCCTGATAGCTATTGTTGTAGGAAAATTCGACCAAGTGCAAGTGGTCCTCCCATGAACCGCTGAAGTCAAGCATGCAAGCCCTCAACATATCCTCCAGCGTCTGAATGGTGCGCTCGGACTGTCCATCTGTCTGCGGGTGGTACGAAGTACTGAACTTAAGGCGGGTACCAAGACTCTCTTGCATACTCCTCTAAAAGTACGATATAAACCTCGTATTCCGGTCAGACACGATACTGACTGGCACTCCATGCAAGCGTACAATCTCCCTCATGTACATGTCTGCCAAGACTTCCGTAGATTGCCCAACCCTGAAGGGTAAAAAGTGGGCAGACTTGGTGAGTCTATCTACGATTACCCATACGGCATTGCGACCACTAGGACTCATCGAGAAACCCGTGACGAAGTCCATGGTGATGTGCTCCCATTTCCACTCCGGTATCGGGAGTGGTTGAAGTAATCCGGCAGACCTCTGATGCTCAGCCTTGACTTGCTGACACACCAGACACTTAGCCACCAAGCGGGCTATCTCTCTCTTCATCCCGTGCCACCAGTAGTACTGCCTCAGGTCTCGATACATCTTCGTGCCTCCTGGATGTATAGAATAGGTTGAATTGTGTGCCTCCGTCATCAGCTCCTGGCGTAGCTCTCCATTCGGAACATAGAGACGATCTCCACATCTCAAAGTACCATCCTCGTGTATACGCAGTCCCGTCTGTATTCCAGCTTCTGTCCTCTGTCGAAGCCTCTGAAATCTGGCGTCCGTCGACAAAGCAGCCTTGATTCTCTCCACCAATATCGATTGCACTTGGAAACTCGACATCTGGCCGTCTACTCCGGGCATGACGACTTCGATACCCAACTGCTCTAGATCTCTCAACAGATGTTGTTGGGTAGTCAGGAAAAATGCTATGGGCTTCCTGCTTAAAGCATCGGCTACCACATTAGCCTTTCCCGGATGGTACTGCAGCTCAATCTCGAAGTCCGCCATCACTTCGAGCCAATGTCTCTGCCTCTGGTTCAGGTCCTTCTGTGTGTAGACGTATTTAAGGCTCTTGTGATCAGTAAATATCTCCAAGCGCTCTCCGTACAGGTAGTGCCTCCAAAGCTTCAAAGCAAAGATCACTGCGGCAAGCTCCAAGTCGTGGGTGGGGTAATTCTTCTCATGGGTCCTCAATTGCCTAGAGGCATAGGCCACAACCTTCCCATGCTGCATCAAGACGCATCCTAATCCTTTCCCGGACGCATCGCTATAGATCACGAATCCTCCGGGTCCAGAAGGTATGGTCAAGATGGGTGCTGTAGTCAGACGCTTCTTTATCTCATCGAACGCCGTCTGACACTCCTCTGTCCAGGTGAACTCCTGATCCTTGCGGGTCAAGCGGGTCATCGGCTCTGCGATCCTTGCGAAGTTCTCTACAAACCTCCGGTAATATCCGGCAAGTCCTAGGAAACTCCTCACCTCCGTGACGTTGGTAGGGGTCGGCCACGTCTCTACAGATGAAATCTTCGCGGGATCTACTGAAATACCATCTCCCGAGATAACGTGTCCAAGAAATGCGACACGATCTAGGAGAAACTCGTACTTGCTCAGCTTGGCATAAAGCCTCTCTCGTCTCAGCGTCTCTAGCACTAGCCTCAAATGCTCTCCGTGCTCCTCGTGGCTCTTCGAATACACCAAGATGTCGTCGATGAAGACTACCACGAACTGGTCCAGATACTCATGGAAGACTCGGTTCATCAGGTTCATAAACACAGCAGGCGCATTTGTCAATCCGAAAGACATCACTAGGAACTCGTAATGACCATAACGAGTCCTAAATGCTGTCTTTGGAATGTCCTCCCTTCGCACCTTCACCTGATGGTAGCCCGATCTCAAGTCGATCTTCGTGAACACCACTGCTCCTGTCAGCTGGTCGAACAGATCGTCGATTCGTGGTAGAGGGTACTTGTTCTTGATAGTCAGAGCATTAAGGGCTCTGTAATCAATGCACATCCGGAATGTTCCGTCCTTCTTCGGTACAAACAGCACTGGTGCTCCCCAGGGTGATGCACTAGGACGAACGAATCCTTTGATCTGCAACTCCTCTAGCTGTAGCTTCAGCTCGTCAAGCTCCTTCTTCGCCAACCGGTACACATTTGATGATACCGGTGCTGCTCCAGGTATTAGCTCAATGGTGAACTCTACCTCTCTATCAGGCGGTAAGCCTGGCAACTCATCTGGGAAAACATCCTCGAACTCTGCAACGATTTTTGGGGGTGTCGTCTCCATCGCCATGTAAGCTCCAGCTGCGTGTCCTACTCCTTGCTCGATGGTGCCTCGTATGAATTCGAACTCCGGTTGTCCTGGCAGTCTAAAAGTAACGCTACCCTTCCGGCAATCTAGTACGGCATTGTACTGGCTTAACCAGTCCATGCCCAGAACAACGTCAAAAGCTGGCATTGGGAGTATCAACAATCGCGCTCTCATCTCCCTACCACAAACTACTACCGAGCACGTTCTAATGGTGCTGGTAACCGGTACGATGCCTCCTCCGGTAAGTATTCTCCAACTCTTAGGTAAGAGGGAAGTTGCTACTCTATGCATTGCTACAAATCTACTAGATATAAATGACAATGTAGCTCCAGAATCAAACAGTGCAGTCGCAGGTAATGAGGCAACTAGAATTGTACCTGCTATAGCCTCTCCCTCTGGTTCCTCCTCAATAGATGCTAAAGCAAAGGCTTGCCCGTGCCTCTGCCCTCCTGCCTGCTGTCGGGCCGGGTTGAAGTGTGCCTCCTGTGTGACCAAGGGTGGTCCTCTCTGCTGTCCTCCGGTAGTTGGGGGACGCTGTCCTCCTGCTGGGGGTGGTATCCTCAGTGGTGCTGCTGGTGGCCTCTGTCCAGTCTGGGGTGCTGCGTCTCTGCGCTGGGGGCAGTCTCTAGCAAGGTGCTGGCTGGCTCCACAGACCATGCAGAGCCCGAGCTTCTTCCTGCAGTCTCGGATGACGTATCCCCTCTTGCCACAGAAGTGACAGGTCAGAAGCTCCTTCTGCTGGTACGGCGCTGCCCTCTGCTGTGCCTGCGCTCCTGGACGGCGGATCGGTCCTCCGGGTCCTGGCTGGAACGTTCACGCTGGAACGTCTCGCTCCTCCTCCTCCTATAGCCTCTTGGATCCTCGCCTCTGATAGGACCTCCTCATAAGAGATCCTCGCCTGGGTAGTAGTGTACCTCTGCAGCTCTTGAGTGAGGCCGTGGTAGAATCTCCTGGCTTTCTCCAGGTCATTGGGGATCAGGGCTGCTCCGAATCGGCTGAGTCTTCTGAACTCTCCGTCGTAGGCGTCCACAATCAGGTTCCCTTGCTCCAGGTGCAGGAAGTGAGAGTACAGGGCATTCCTCACCGTAGCTGGGAAATACTTCTTGTTAAAGTGCTCTAGAAATTCCTCCCAAGTCTGCTGTCGGCCAAGGCTGTGCTCCATAGAGTCCCACCAGTGATGGGCGTTGCCT
Organism: Iris macrosiphon; assembly: GCA_036927795.1. Classification (NCBI taxonomy): domain Eukaryota; kingdom Viridiplantae; phylum Streptophyta; class Magnoliopsida; order Asparagales; family Iridaceae; genus Iris; species Iris macrosiphon. The sequence continues at coordinate 189,136,264 of JAYESA010000007.1, forward strand.
GTGAGTTGGGCCCTCACCGCGGTCATCCAGAGATCGGGGTGTAGCTGCGAACCCTCTAGCAGCATCTCAGTGTTGGAGACCCAGTCTGAGATCTCCTCAGCGGTCTCCTTACCCGAGAAGGTTCCCGGGCCCATCGTTCTGAAGCCTTTTACAGTGCCCGCTAGCCGGTCAGGTGCAGGTGCCGGTGCTGGTGCTGGTGCTTGGGCAGGTGCCCTCTCTAGTACGGCCATCAGACCCTGTCTCAGAGTCTCCGTCTGCTGCATCTGGGCCTGCATCATCATTTGGAAGAACTGCATCATCTGTGTCTGTCCCTCCGCTGGTGGCATCTGATGTGGAAACGGTGGAGGTGGTGGAAGCGGTACCTCCTGCTGTCTCCTCGGTGTCTCCTCGGGTGCCGGCCTCTCGTACTGCGGCATCGGTGTCGCCCTCGAGGTCTACCCCTCGAAGTACTGCCTCAGAATCGTTTGTGATGCCTGGCCCTCTGGCTGCTGCGTCTCCTCATCGGGAGAGACCTGATGCCAGTGCATCATCGGGGCCTGAGGGAACACCTCTGCCTCTGGCTGAGGATGCTCTCTGGGTGGTCCTCGAGTCGTAGCCTCTCTCGGTGCTGCAGGTGGTGCTATGGCACCGAGTATCTCACGTCGGCTCCGAAGGTTCATCTCGCTGTAAGAGATAGAACGATATTTAGAAGAGTATAGAATCAATCAAACAGGATGCAGATATATTACAGTTCGGAAGAGGTTCAAAGGCGTAATTAAGTGGATGAGACCTAGTAATTTCTATCCTATTGCAGGCTCGCTGGGCACGTTTCCATACCACAAGCGATAGATGTTTGGTGTTTCGGACCTGCATGGGCCACCACTAAAACCATGTCACGCCCCAGTCCCAAAATATTATGGAACCAGGCCACGTGGCATTGGCCAGCTGACACGACTCCGAGGATATCCCAATTTAATGGATCCTGACGAAGCGTGCTACGCTGTCCTAAATCTAACAAGTCTAATAACAACAACAGACAATGTCTAATCTCATCCACAGATAACAAGTAAATACTGAAATGAAAGACTGGAATATGAGAAACATAGTCGACTGACATAGTACAACTGAAATAAGTCTGGTGGGAACAAACCCACTACAAATGTACTGATAGTCTGAAATAAAGTACTGAATATCTGAAATGAAAGTGCTGATAAGAAGGGTGACTGGAACAACGGCTAGCTAGGTAAGGAGCCCCAGTCATAGGCGGAAGGCCTACCAATCTGATCAGAGGTACTCTGATGGAAAGACCTCTAGCTCCTCGTCCAGAGCAAACCTCGTCTCTATGCCTGGCCCGTAAACTGTGGGATAAAAGGCCTCGTCCAGATCTGGAAGATAACCAGGTCCTCAGAGGGACGTAACAAGATACAATATGCATGCTGGATATAGTACTGAAATAAAAGTAAAGAGGGGGTGTGCTAACCATCTAAGTGAATGCAATATAAGGACAACCTAGGAACGTATCAGTAGGTGTAGGCATAACGTCCAATATCCTCTAGAGTGTGGTATCTGTAACGTCCATCATTCCGAAGAATGAGGTATCTATATATATATAACGTCCACACTCTAAGGGACGTGGTATCTGCAATGTATATATGTCCGTAACACTCCGAAGAGCGCGGTGTCTGAATATAGGGAGTCACCGGGTCTGTGGTTCCTCTGGATACCACGGAGTCCGATGGGGGTATCCCATACGTCTGTCAGTTGTCCTTCCCGTCCAATGTAGATACGCAAGTCGAATATACGACTTGAGTGTACCGTATCTAGATGCCAAGTCTCAACTAACTATGTTACTCTAGAATACATGCTAGTCCGTGATGCATGTCGTACGTACCGATAGCGAATCGGGTACGCGGACCCGCATCCCAATATGAATGTACCATCGTGGTACGTGTATAGTGCCATGGTCTAGGAGAATATCAGAATATTCTCGCAGTAGTGGTTGAGTCAACTAGCAGCTAGGTCAAGTACACTACTCATCGACGCAATGTCGACTACACCCGAGTCAATCTCGGATGCGTACAGTTCATGTATATTTGAAATATTCAATATTTAAATTTAAAGCAGTAAATCAGCAAGGTATACTTGCCTGTCCCGGGTAGCTGCGAAATCCAAAGCCCTGCTCCTGATGCCTCGGCAGTAGTGTCCAGCAACCCTATATAGGATATAGTAATGACCAAATTAGTCGCTACAATAGCACGACTAAGACGTATTGTTCGTATCTACAGCTGTCAAGGGTCGGGACCGTATGTATATATAGCTAACACTATCATATACATATACTCTATATCATATTTAATTATTTTAGAAAAATAGCTATGTTTAGTAGTACAAAATAGTACTTACGTATTAATTAGTATAGACTAATATTACACTTATTAAATATCTGTACAACTGGGTAATATCATAAATTTATATATATATATATACATATATATGTTTAGAAATAATTTTGTATAACTACAAAGACACACATACTTATTTTAAATATAATAACATATTTAAACTACACAATACTATAATATTCATTTATATTCTAAAATACTCAAATACACACTGTATGTACATATATATATTTATATATACATATATACATATTGAATATGTTTATAATACACATAGTGTACTACTTCATATAGTATATTTATATACATACTCATATGTTCAATTTAATACATACTTGTACTCTATATTTGTACTAATTTTACCATGTATATATATATACTTATATATATATATATATATATATATATATATATATATATATATATATATATATATATATATATATATATATATATATTCACATACATATATTTTACATATATACCAAAATACATATATATTTATATATACCCACAAAATAGTAAATATACCAAATAATATATTTACGTATATATATACCTCATAGTATAAATATATAATATACTATTACATATTTATTATTATGTGCAATATATAATAAATATATAAGTGCACGGTAATATACATAAGAAAAATGTATTTCTAAAATACACATATACATATACTCATACATATATATATATATTTAATTATAAACTTATACATATATATATTTAAATAGATAACTAGGTATTAGAATCATGCACACAATACATACAATATATATATCTAATATGAGCCACAAATATATATATATATATATACAACTGATTTCAGTATATATATACATATATATACTGAAAATACAGAATACGTATATTTAAATACTAAGATAAATTATTGTAACCTATATATGTAATATATGTATACACATCGCACATCTAATACGTATAAAAATACAGGTATTTGTACATAAAATAATGTACCTATACGCTTGTCAGGTCGAGGGGTGTCCGGTGGTGGGTCGTCGCCGGCGGGGGTGGCCGGACGGCGCTCCGGCGTCGCGCGGGGAGGATCGGCAGCAGCAGCCGCAGTTCTGATGTCTTGGCGCTGCGGGCTCGATAGCTCCTTGAGGTGGCGGCGCCGTCGGCTGAAACTTCACGGGGTGGTGGAGGACTGGCTGGGGGAGGGGTCGGCCAAGTTTGGTGGCCGAAGGTGTAGGGGTGGCGGAGCACGGGCCAGTGGGGTGGTCGGCTGTGCACTCGGGGAGGGGACAGTCGGGTTCTGTGTGGAGTTTCTGGAGGGGGCTGCTGGCGGCCAGACGGGGGGTGGCGGTGGCCGAGGTTAGGGGAGGGTCCGGCGAAGGGGTCGGGTTAGGGTGGCGGCGCCTGGAGGTGGCTGGTGGCCGGCGTCGAGCTCGGGGAGGTGGAGTTGGGGTCGGCTGAATGGGGAGCTCGGTTGGGTGAGATTAGAGTTTTAGGTATAAACCTTGGGTTGTGTGCCTTCAATGAGGTGTAAAAATTGTATAAATAGGAGAGAGAGTGAGGGGGGCTGTCTTGGGGCTAGGGCCGGCTGTAGGAGGGTTTTGGGGACTTGGGGAAGCTCCTACATGTTGAGGGAAGGGCTAGGATTTAGTCATTTGAAATATAGGGCCATGATGTGCCCCACATAAAGTGATGTAAGTACATAGGAAAGAGGGGAAAATCAAATGCATACGGTTGGTCAAGACATCTCTTTTCTCCATGATGGTTTGGGCCAATGAGAGGGGGACACCTCATTGCAATTTTGCAATTAGGCCCCTGACAATTTGGTATTTGCACAATTAATTAGAATTAGGGATTTAATGTAAACAAACACCATGTTTGGTGTTCCTCATTGGACCATGATGGTGTTTGGTGTTTTGTAGGAGGCTTGTGGGTGTGGATGTGGGTTTGGGTTGGAGTTGGGTCCAATTTAATTGAGGTTGGGTAGCCACATAAATTAATTCGTAATTAACGTAACGATGTTTCTAATTTAATTTAAATTAAAACTGGGAGTCTAAATTTGGTTGGACAAGGGTCGTTGGTGTAGCTGGCTCAGTGTACAATAATATCGTGATCTGGGTTGGTCAAAACTGGTTGAGGTTGGGTCTTAATTTCAATTGAAACGGACAACGAACGTAATTACGCAATTTAATTAACTTGCGCACGGACGTTTGTAACGACTTTTGTGCGTCTAAAATCAGGCACAAAAATCAGTATCCGGGGTTTGTTCTAGGTTCAATACGAGGGGTTTACAGGTCTAGGTCAAATATGTGGAATTCGTTTTAGGGCAACAGCTAAAGTAGTATCCTAAAATAATCAATCATTGCACAAGTATCATAATGATATATATATTAAATCATAAACAATTCTAATTAACCCTAATTATGCTAATAAAATTATTTAACCCTAATTACTGGTCGAGGGGGTTTACAACTACTAGCATGAATAATTAGATCATTAGGAGGAAAGGTTTCCTGGTTGCATGCGGTCCCGTTATTCCGGCGCCACTTTATGGATGAAACTACAGTCCTCGATCGGCGCATGATGGCACCGATCAGGGGATGCGGTCGTCGAAACTACAGTCCACACAATGGAACCGATCAGGGGTAGCCGAGATGTGTGGGTTATCTCCCTTAGTGAGGGAACAGTTCCTCTATGCCAAAAAGTAAAGAGAACCGAGGAGAGCTCTCTCGACCAAATGCTCCCTTCGTAGTTGCGGGAAGAAAACCAGTTTTTTTGGGCCTCGATAAAGTCATGCTACGCCACATCAGAGTTGCAATATGTCAAGCCATTGCTAGTCGATGGTCTTAAGACGACTGACATCAGGGAAGATAACCTAGCGGAGACGGAGGAGCACTGGAGACACACCATAGTGCTATACCTAGTGGACTCTCAAGCAAACTACGGGATGATCTCGTCCTTGGCTAGAACACTTTGGCAACCTAAGGGAGGTGTGACTGCCAATTCGAGAGAGAATGGGTTCTACCTCTTTAAGTTTGAAATTAAAAAATTTGCACTGATAATTCTTACTACGGGATGATCTCGTCCTTGGCTAGAACAATTTGCACTGATAATTCTTACTTGATTCATTTTCCAATTAAAAAATTAACCCTTTAATTGCAGGTTGTTGATCAGTTGATTGTGTGTTATTTAGATGCTACTTATCATCTTTAGCTTTTAGTCCCTTGATTAAAGATCAGTTTTTTTTTTTTTTGTATGATGTTGGAAATATTTAGGATGACAGATCATCACAACACGATTCGGAAAAGCAAGAAATTTATACCTTTCCTTCGCCAATGGTGAAAAAAGAGTGATCTATCATACAAGAAAAGCTTGGAACAAATGCAGGTACAAATGCAACTAGCTAGAAAGCTATACTGAAAAATAAAAACTATATAAATGTGCTCCAGATGACCAAACCCTAACTTAATTCACCAAACCCCTCTCTAAAACAAAGACCTAATCAGACTTCATCATGGATAGGACGAGAGAACCAGAAGACCCAGTTCGAGAAAACGGCCTTATGAGGCGCCAAATCCTACATTTGAAGAACTCAAGCCTGGGTTTGAATGGGACCAATCAAGATGACACCCATTATAGGCTCCTCATCCATTTTCCAGGGTTTTACAGTCACTGAAATTAACAACGACGAAGAAAAAAACTCTAACCCTAACCTTAACCCTAGGTCATGTGTGTGTGTCGTGTCAGTGTGTGTGTCAGTGTCTGTAACGTGTGTGTCGTGTCAGTGCCATGTGTGTCCAGTGAGAGAGAAAGAGAGAGAGAGAGAGAGAGAGTTAGGGTTTACCTATAGGAGGAGGAGGAGGGGGAGGACGCTGCCGGAGGGGGGAGGACGCGGCTGGAGGGGGTCGCCGGGAGGGAGGAGGGGGCACCGGAGGGAGGAGAGGAGCCGGAGGGGGAGGGCGCGGCCGAGGGGGGTCGCCGGAGGGAGGAAGGAGGAGCCGGAGAGGGAGAGAATTTTGGGAGAGGGAGAGGGAGAGGGAGAGATCGAAGGAAATGGGAGGAATCAGCCCTAAGTAAAAAATTTAGCGACGATTTAGCGACGCCAATAATGACGTCGCTAATTTAGAATTTAGCGACGTATTAGCGACGCCAATAATGACGTCGCTAATTTAGCGACTCCTTGAATGTCGCTAATGACGTCACTAAATGTCCAAAATATATACGTCGCTAAAAAACGTCGCTGAACATCGCTAAATAAAATATATTAGCGACGTTTAGCGACCTAAATTGAACTTATAGCGACTAATCTTTTAAAAACTCAATAAAAGTCGCTAAACGTCGTTAAATGTCGCCAATTAGCGACGTCTAGTGACGTTTTTACGTAGAGTCACTAAATTAGCGACATTTTTACCTGGAGTCGCTAAAAAATGTTGCTAATCCCGCTTATTCTAGTAGTGAGATAACTGTGTGGATAAAACACAGGACACTGAATGAATGCAGCTAGCGTGGATCATTACAGTGGTTAAATGTTTGGAGCTAGATGATTCTGGCTGATCCGTTCATGATAGACCTCAAGGGCCAGTAAAGAACACTGAATGAGCACAGCTAGTGTGGATCATTACAGTGGCTAAAAGATCAGAGTCATGTAAATCTGGCGGATCCATTCATAATAGGCCTCAAGCCCTAGCTGATCATAAGAACTATAAAGGAGCGTAATACTTCATGCTACCGTGGGGTGACAACACCATGAGGTACCTCGACAGGGTAAAGCTTCGGCTTTGGGCCATGTCACAGCGGTAGTAGCATAGCATATAGTCAGAGTCAAACACTATGAAGGAGCTTAGTTCTCCATGTTACTGTGGGGTGACACCAACATGAGGTACCTTGACAGGGTAAAGCCTCGGTTGTGGACCATGTCACAGCGGAAGTAACACCGTACATAGTCAATGACACAGCAGATATGGGATTGGAGAACCTCTGATATTGCGTCTCTATAATCCTACCATTTAGTTTTATGCTATTGGTTCAAAGAAAAATCTACTAGGCATCTAGCTATTGGTTCAAGGGAGGACCATTGACCAGGAGAATATCAGGTACAGTGGGTAGTCCTCAAGGACATTGTGGGATACGTACCCGGAACCACTGTGGTCTACTATTTGTTCTTGATCAGAACATTTTCTGTGGGAGGATGGCTTTGACGCCTTAATGAGTTCTTGGTTAGAGTGAATGTCTGGCGTGCGTTGCAGGAAGCACGAGTATTTTCAGCACTACAAGGGACTTGTATCCCATGCTACAGTGGCATGACACCACACGAGGGAGTGAACCTTGGCTTCGGGCCATGTCACAGCGGCGGTAGCACCGCATATAGGCAGGTAGCCTAATACTAAAATGAGATAGAGAGTGATAGTACAACACTATAAAGAGGTCTGTGACCTCATGCTACAGTGGGTCACACCACATGAGGGAGTGAACCTCGACTTTGAGCCATGTCACAGCGGTGTAGCACCGCACGGAAGCGCAAGGTTTCATGCTGAGATGTGGTACAGAACTACTAAGAGGCTGGTGACCTCATGCTACAGTGGGTGACACCACAAAAAGGAGTGAACCTCGACTTCGAGCCATGTCACAGCAGCGTAGCACCGCACAGGAGCGCAAGGCTCCATGCTGTGTGTAGCAACGATACTACAAAGAGGCATGTGTCCTCATGTTACAGTGGTATGACACCACAAGAGGGGGATCCTCGGCCTTGGACGGCCATGTTATTACGGCATAGCAGCGCACAGAAGCGCAAGGCTTCATGCCGGATATATAATACTCTCCCTATAGTGGAAGAACTCATCTAAGTGTATGGATAGAGATGTAGGCCATCTCTTGAGGAAAAGCTTGTAGACCTCCAAGATACATACACTGAGACCAGGTCAGCACAAGTTCTTTAACGTGCGACCGGATGGCACAGCGGACGTCATTGTGTGAGTGAAAAGAATAGCAGCTTTGATGCAAAATTCAAGGCGTAGTCCATTCTTGTATCGTACTGTTGTTTGACCCATGCGGAAAAATTCAAGTCGTCGGTGACATCTATCCTAATGCATGATGGCAGTCACTGTGAGGAACGCTCGTCCATATATTGTGATATATGTGGGAGACTTTTTGTGTTTTCACTTAGATTTGGAAGTTTTAGTCTCACATTGGAAAACCACCATTGTGTATATCTCAATATATAGCTATGCTTAGTATTGGTATATACACATGGGATGGTGGTCCATGTGGATTGACTTTTCTAGAGGAATTAAGTGTGAACTTCATTATGACAAAATAAAGGGTGACAACCACACAACACGGGCTATACATGAAGTATTTAGCAGTTTGTAGCATAGTTGGTGTGACCCAAAAGGAAAACCTACTGTGATTTGTTTATATAAGGCTGGGAAGTGTTCGAGCATGAGGGGAAAAGAGGATGTACATATGGTTTGGTTTTGAGTATCAATGATATTAAACTATGGTGTATTTGATTATGTATATAGGGTTTTCTATTGTGAATGTTTGGAAGAAAAAGAGAAACTGTGCTGTTCGCTGGGGTTATCTTGGTGACAGATAAGGTTGATGGTTATGCCTGTGTTGTGTGGTTGTCTCCCTTTCAGCCAAATGGTAGTAGGAATCGGGTTCCAAATAGAGAACTGTTAGTAAGTGAGGTTCATTCCACCCATACGTGGAATCCCAATTGTGTGCAAGAAGAAGACTGTGTACCAGAGGTTTATAGCGCGAACATGGTGTATTTGTTTATGTGGGAATCTTCAGCAATATACTGTGGGGTATGAGGTTGTGAAGGAAAATAGAGAACAAGGGGAATAGAAAAGAAATCTTTGTTATGTATGTGGGTGACGACTAAAGAATGAGTAAATGTTAAGTAGGAATTAGATGGAAAGGTATATATATATATATATATATATATATATATATATATATATATATATATATATATATATATATATATATATATATATATTTTGGAGATGGAGTTTATTACAATTTTTCTTATATATGGTTATCTGTGTGAAGAATATGGGAATTCTTTGGTAAAAAAATCAAAATTTTAAATATTGAGAGATTATCAATAGCGAGGAATTGCCTAACAGTGTGACAAGGTCCATAGAAGTGTTTGGATTAAATTTACAGAAGAAGTAAGCAAATGAAAAATAAAGATGAATACAAGGGAATTCTCTAACGTGAGTGTTGATGATGAGGGCAAGAAAACATCACCTAGGTGTTGGGATTGGTCATGTTCTGCAAATGCTTCGATATCGTGTCTGAGACTAACCGTAATGAATGCTTAGACCAAGCCACCTGAGATAATCAATCAATATCTAACGAACACCAAACACAGATAAAAACAACATATATGATGGTGACTACATCACCTGGACAAATCCTAATCTTTATAACTCAGATAAAATTACAAATTTGACAAAATCAATGTTGAACTCTTTGTCCTAAAAGGTTCAACCCCCATCACCACACTCAAAAAGAAGAAAAAAGATATTATAATTGAAATTGATCATCAAATTCCGTAGCAATTTTTCTGAATGAAGGCGATGACTCCTCGATCAAATCTCCTCCCTACTGTCTTGGATGGCGAGTCCTAAGAACAAAGCACAGACTTTCTCTTAGATTTTCTGTGGATGAGCACCCTAAATCTCCATCTTTGTGCTATATTCTTTATGCCTCCACCCTCACCCATATAAATAGGATGAAAAATTCTAGTTTAGGTCATATGAATTTCTAAATAGGAAACACATTATCTATCTTGACTATAGGTTTACACTAGTACACTTTGTGTGTATTGAACGGGACCACTTGAGGTTGTTCTATTTGTATTGACTACATAAGAGAACAAACACCTCTGTTATTATGGATGCTTATGCTCTTAATCTGGATATAATAACAGACATGTATATGCAGTGTGCATTACTTTGACTCACAAAAGAGTGAAATTCATTATGGGTCAATAATCTCTATGAATTGGGTAATGACATTGTGTGTATGATGAACTGTTGATTATAAAAAAAATCTATGTCCCATACATCGAGTTGACGATGTCCCCTTAAGGAACTCATAAGGATTGTCATGTAAACCCTGCAGGTGGATTATATCCGACATGACAAATAAAGTTGAGTGCTACTACTTAAGGATAAAAGATGTCGATCAATATAATTGTCAGTAACTTAATTTGATCGACGGACATTCGATATATTAACATAGGGAGACAAACAAGCATATAATAAGGAGTCCATAATCATAATTTGGGATTAGGAAGGTAGTAAAATAATAGCTCTTTAGTGGACCGAGCTATTGTTAACGGGCCAGGGTTGTGTTCGGACTAAACATGGGATACCCAGATCTGTTAGGAGATATAACCCTAATTTTTTCTCATGGTCCATGTTATCCTCTATTCTCTGACGTCGTGGTAATAAAAAAGTAAGCAGTTTTCTCTAAATTCATTTTTCACGTAAGGAGAGAAAGAGGGTCGGCCAAGGAGAAAAAAATATTGGAAGATCATCGCCCACACGACGTCCAATCCGAGGAGGAATACATGCAGAAGATCTTGGGATCGGTAACTGATTAAGGTTGCTAAAAACCTGCATCTTCTTCTCGTTACTTCAGGTATAATTCGTGAACCCTAGTTTCCACCTTTGAAAGGTTAGATCACGTATTAAACTTATTAATCTTCTATCAATCGATATGCACACCAATTTACGGTCCTGAGGATCCCCAGTTCCATCAGTTAGAGGATATGATCAAGCGTATCGTGGATACGATTCGTGAGTTTGCATAGACGGAGAGAACAGTTACTAGATGTTTGGGCTGCTATGCACATATTAAGATTTACACATTACTATCTACTTACCGGAAGGTTTCATTTTTGGAGCTACGGAGCTCCTTTACTTACCGAAAGATTCCATTTCTGGAGCTATGGACATCCTTTATTTACAGGGAGATTCAAAGTCTGGAGCTACGGATATATATATTTTATATTTAGAAAGCCTACGTGTATGAAAGTTGTCCTCAAAAGTTGCATATCACTTAGTCGGTTGTCCTAGGTTACCCCCTTGAGTTTTGTATGTTTCATTACTGTTTTACATATGGCATGTATATTATGTATCTTGCTACGTCCCTCTGAGAACCTGATTTTCTTCCAAGTTAGCTGCATAGGTTTACAGAGATCTTTACTGAATTATTGATGAGTTCTTATTTCATTTCAGGTATTTACTATTATATGGTTATTATTTCATTTTGTCTATTTGTATCTGCTTAGTAGTCTAGTATTTGTAGACTAATATTATTTATTTCGAGTCTATTCGGTATAATTACTAGGTTCCAGACTGATACTCATATTTTATTTCTTTATGTTCCTGACATGTGGATTGATTTATTTAGATTTATAAAGATAGCTACACAAACCTAGAACAACTTATACGTATTCAAGTGGACCAAAAAAAATTTGGATACGTACCTGACTATTGCCATGTGATCTGGTTCTATATATTTTAGAACTGGAACGTGACAATACGAAAGAAGGAACCTTGATCATGATGAAAAAGACATGGTGGGGGATCCTACGGTGTGGAGGGATGACTACGACCGTGCAAAGGAGAATATAATCGAGAAACAAACAATCCTAAAGATTGTAAAGCTTACACATGCATGCATAACACAGGTTTTGTCCAAAGAAGAATCCTCTCTATGCCAAGTATAATAAAACATTTTTGGGAAGTGACTGTGTGCACGGAGTCGCTTGACTGATACAAACTTTGGATGGATTTTCGGGTGAAAAGAGTTACAATAAGACTCACATGCGTGGAGATATGGAAGATTATGTACGTCCATGAGATAGGATGGATCGACAATCTGATAGTCCATTTGAGTCTTTTTTGTGATACGGTAAACCAATTTTCTTTCGATCTTAAAAAAATTATGGACAATTCTGAGAAGGGATACGCACGACAAAAGGTACAACATACGACGACCATGACTACGGAAGTAAAATCTGTTCAAATATTTCGTACACTCGTTGACGGAAATGCCCACAAAATAGGTGGAGAAGAATGTCGTGTTCAAAAAATTTCTCATCGAGACAATATTGTACATGTCAAGCTAAATAAAATCGTCCAATATTGAGAGAGAATATTGGACAACATATCAAGCTAAGAAATTTAACTAAAAGATTCTAAAATTCTCCCGAATATGATAAAATCCTCTTAAACTTGATGCTTATGTAAATTTCTAAATTTTTGTATTCGTTTTATCGTGTAAATATTTTATGTAAATATCTAAAATATTCTAATAAAATTCTTGAGTTATACAGGGAGGAAGGCCAAACAAGTTATAATTATTTTAGTAGGGTAAAATTTCCAACATTTCAAACCTCGTTTGCTCCACATAAAATACCCAACATCAAAACCGTGACACCTTGGTCGATCCTCTTGGCATAGAAATTCAGTCTGTATTATAAAAGAAAATTTTCTCTAATTTTGTAGGACGATTTTTTTTGTTGAAACTTTTGTTTTGTTTCCAAATATAAAAAACGACAAACTTTGATAGCAACTGGAAGACAGTCGAGAGCAAATTAGTATCAAAATAACACCATAAACTTCAAGAGAGATTTTAGCAAATGTTCGATTTTTAAATATAAAAACTAATATATATTTTTATTTTTTCTAAAAATTAGTAAAATATATATTTATTTATTTTGAACGAAACAGTAAAATATGAAGATATACCGTCACTATTTTAATCAAAAAATTTATTGTTTTACGCAGAATAAAAATATTTGTTAGATTATAAAAAGTGAAGGTATATATTAGTTTCTATATTCAGATCCGACATTTGCTAAAATATTCCAAACATAAATTACCACTCCTCCGACAAGGAGGTCACTACTTTGTCCGCCCCTTGTCCGTCCCTAGGACATGTTGGTGCTGGCCCGTGACCACGTGGCATTCAGCCATTGACTCCCTGGTCCGAGGTGGATCCAAGCTAGCAGGGAGACCAATGGCTAGCTGGCACGTGGCTGCGGCCAGCGCGGTCACCCCCAAGGGACAGACCAAATATTATTTTTCTTCGTTAAAAAACTAAACCACCGGCGAGGGAACTAACATCAGGTGGTCCGGGAAGGGCCACCTCCGGCTGAGTGGCCGGGGGATCGACCTCCGGGAGAGGGCGGCTAGGCGGCACGTCCGGCGGCGGAAGCGGGATCTCGGGCTTCGGCGGAGACGGCACGGGCGGCTGCGGGAACTCCGGGCCCGGACTAGTTACCGGGGTCGTCGGCGGCGGCGGCGGGGTGAACTCCGGCGGGTTGTCGATACCGGGAAGATCTCCCGGCGGGGACGGTATTTCCCTAGGAGGAGCCCTCGGGAGCTCCGGAGGGGCTTCGGGAATGCCGAGACCGGTGCCGATCGTGGTGAAGCGACAGTGGGCGCTGGCTGGTATGGGACGGCATGGATGAGGTCTGAGAGTGGATCTTGAGAGAGAGAGGAGAGGAATTGAGGATTTGAGCATGATGATGGTGGTGATAGTGGAAGCTTGCATCCTTTTTCTTCTTTCTTGATTTCTTCATATGAATTGTGGATTCTAGTAGAGAGTTGGAGTTGCATGGATGGGACACGTACGTGTTCACGTGGTGACGCTACAGGAGATCAGGACAGCTCTTGTTCCACTGTTGCCGCTTAAAACTGCATGGGAAAGAGGCGATAAAATAATCCCGAAAGAATACACGTGGTGTAGACTTGACCCATTCTTGTACAAACATTTCAAAATTGGTTGGAGATAATGACCAATTCGTCAGGCGGGTGTATACGTTGGGATGACGACTGCCTGACGTTTTACTAACAGACAAATACTGAAAAGAAAAAAAGAAAAAAATTTGATGATCATCAACGAAAATAGCACGAATATAAAATTTTCTCTCAATAGCTATAAATAGGCGACCAATTAACTGACGACTAGAAGCGACAGTTCTTGTACAAAATACAAATATATCGTATTTTTTCAAACTATTTCTTCTTATGTGACAGATGATATGACGATTAACGTGATAACTAACATGACAAATTATAAATTAAAATTAACATTAAAATTAATAATAATAATATTAATATTAATATTAAAATTAATACTAATATTAAATTAAAATAAAATTAATATTAATATTAATATTAATATTAATATTAATATTAATATTAACGTTAACATTAACATAAAAATTAACATTAACATTAATATTAACATTAAAATTAATATTAAAATTAAAATTAACATTAACATTAACATTAAAAAAAATTGGATGATTAATTTTTTGGATTAAAAATTTTCATATCAGCTGTCACGTTAGCTATCACATAATTCTATTTAGCATGTCACGTCAGTCGTCAGATAAGAAAAAATAGTATGGAAAAATATTTTTGAGTTACGAATAACATTACTCTTCTTATATATGGTAGGAGCGAATTAATTTAAGGATAAAAAATTCTAGGACAAACATATAGTACTCAGTAACTCAATTACTTTTTCATTTGATAGCATTACCTAAATTGGATGATTATGTTTGTATTTGCGCAGCAGGAGCTAATTGGAATACCATTTATTTTTGTTTGGGTTGAAACCAAAAACTAATTCTTAATTGGATTTTTAGTACGAAATTTTGCAAAAGAATATGAATTCTTCTCCTTCTCAATGCATATAAGTCATTAGCCCATGCAATAATTAGCCCATGCAATCATTTGACTGGCAAGACAGAACCATCTCTCGGCAATGATGAGACCATAATCCATCACTATTTTATAGTATAATATTATTTTTCTTAGCTTTTACTCTATTTTGATTTTTTTTTTTTTCTTTCTCTTAAAGACACTACATTTCATAATAACATATAACATATACTACACTTATGAACATTACTTGCACTACAGGAATAACTCTCCTACAAAAACTGTCAAAAAATATTGTTTAAGTATTTCGCATCAAACGTTATAATAGATTTTTCAATAATTTGTCAAAAATGTTACAATTATATATAATTAACATTCCTTCTAATTTGTTTTTTTTTTCAACAACAATTGGACAACGTTGTAAAAAAAATTCACAACATTTCCTTATTTTGTGAAATGATAGAATAAAGTACAAAAACCTCCTCCTTAGATTTGTATTTTTGCATTTAAAGTCTCCTAGTTTTAAAAAAAAATTTGCTTTTTTATTTTTGCTCGGTTTACATCTATTTTGAATTTTGTTGTTAATTTAAGACTTAAAATGACTAATCTACTCCTCCCTAATCATAATCATAATCATAATCATAACTATAATCATAATCCTCTTAGCTAATCCAAACTTTTCCTCTCTCCTTCCCACCTGAGTCCTCACCATCCTCCCCGCCGGTGCGCTCCCCACTCCTCCTCCTCCTCCTCCTCCTCCTCCTCACCCCATCCAGCCATATCAAGGCAATAGGGATCGGAAAAGAATTCGACCACTCACAACTTCTAGAAATAACAATTAAATGGACTAATCAGGATAGCTTTGCACTATCAAATAGTACTTACAGTATTAATAAACTATTGTAATACAGAAAGCAGAGAAATTGTAGCTTTTCAAGCAGGATAAAAATAACAGCACGTCTACACATATCGTATTTTAAATCGCGGAAGAAATTGCGGCCACGTGACGTGTGATGATTGGTCGAATTTTTCGGTTGAGGTCATCGATTTTGTTCCGAACAATCGGCGAATGACACGTGACATGTCGGTTTATTTTTTTCGATTTTTTCTTCGGTCTTTGTAGAATTTTTTGTAAAAATAAATGTACACAAAAGAGTTAACGAAGTCATTATAACTGTTATAACGTGGGCAACTAAAGAGTTGGATTCTCACTTTGTATTTTAATCCCACATTGGTTAGAGATTTGTATTACATCTTCATTGGGTTGTATAAATAAGACATTTGCCTTCCACGATGAGATTACACTAATAAGAGATATTCTCTCATATTTTCTTCTTCTTTCTTCTACGTTTATTCTAACACGTTATCACCACAAACCTCTAACGGGAGGAAATAAGCAAGAGCATCTCAGTGAAGCAGCCATTTGCGGATTCTCCACTTTGATAATAGATATTGATAATGATGATGGCATATGCTTGATAGATAGTGCAACAACTCACACTATATTGAAAACTATGAAGTTTTTCACAACATATGCATCAAACACTGCTAAGGTGACCACCATTGTTGGACCCATGTAGATTATAGAAGGTTATGGTAAGGCCGAAGTTGTGTTGACAAATGGAACATAGTCATTCGAAATGCATTATTCTCTAGTAGATCTAATAGAAATCTACTCAGCTTTAGAGATATTCGAATAAACGAATTTCATATTGAAATCATGAATGATTATAGCAAAGAGTATTTTTGTATCACCTCTAATGTTGGAAGCAATAAGCTCACATTAGAAAAGTGTAAGTTAATCTCCTCGGGGCTATATCAAACTACTCTGACGGTAGTAGAATCCCACCCCATCACTAGCAAAAGGCTAAAGGATCCAAGAAATCTAATCATTTGACATGACAGATTGGGTCATCCAGGATCGACTATGTTGAGAAAGATCATCAACAATACCAATGGGCATAATTTATCATATCAAAGTCTTTCATTTTCTACTGAACATTTGTGTATAGCTTGTTCACAAGATAAACTCATTACAAGACCTTCACTTCTTAAAATAGCTTCTGAATCACCACCATTCCTTCAGAGAATACAAGATGATATTTGCGGACCAATTGATCCTGCTAACGGACATTTCATGTATTTTATGGTTCTAATAAATGCTTCTAGTGATGGTCAAATATTTTCTTACTCTCATCTAGAAATTTTGCCTTCTTCAAGCTACTTTCTCAGTTGATTAAGCTTAAGACTCATTTTTCTGACAAACATGTTAGAACGATTCGACTTGATAATGCAGCTATTTCACTTCCGTACTTTTGATGATTATTGTGCTTCCGTAGGAATAGAAGTTGAACATTTTGTCTCTCATGTTCATACCCAAAATAGTTTAGCAGAGTTCTTGATTAAGCATTTTCAGCACATAGCAAGCTCTTTACTCATGTAATCAAACTTACTCGTTTCAGCTTGGGGATATGCCATATTACATGCTGCTAAATTGATCATTGTTAGGCCAACTGTATATAATAAATTTTTACCATCACAACTTGTGACAGGCCATCAACCTAACATCTCTCATTTGCATAAATTTGGTTGTGTTATTTATTCTTATTCCCTCACCTCAGCGCTCTAAAATGGGACCTCAGTGCTGTTTAGAAATTTATATTGGTTTTAATTCGCCCTAAATCATTAGATATTTGGAACCTTTAACTGGTGATGTTTATACTGCTAGATTCGCAAACTGTCATTTTGATGAGACTAAATTTTCGTCGTTAGGGGGAGACAAGAAAGAAAATAATGTTCTTACAGAATAATTCGCCACAAATAAACGGCATAAATTATCGTAGGATAATCCCACTCTGTCTCATTTAGATCATCGTAATAATCAATGTGAAACTGAGGTACGAAGGATATTGCATCTACAGGAGATTGTAAATCAAATACCAGATGCATTTACAGATGCAGCTAAACACTACCAGAATAAGTCAAATTAGCGACGTCTATAAACGTCGCTAAATGGCATAAAAATATCGTTAAAAATATTTTGCGACATTTTTAGCGATGTTTCAATGAAGTCGCCTTTAAGCTAGTCGCTGACTGAAAAAACGTCGCAAAACGTCGCTATAGCGACATTTTTTAGCGACATAACTGAGTCGTTATATTAGCGACGTTTAGCAACGCAACGTTGCTAAATTAGCGACATGTTGTGTGTCGCTAAATTTTTCTATTTAGCGACGTTTTACGATACATTTAGCGATGTTATATTGACCTGGCAAATACTGTCATGTCAACAGTTTAGCGACATTCAGTGACGTAATTAGCGACATAATTAGCGACAATCAGCGACATACTTAGCGACGTATTGTCACGCCCAGTCCCAAAATACGTAGGACTAGGACACGTAAGCATGCCAGCCGCATGTATATGACAACTCCAATATTTGGAAACCATAACCCATGCGTACGCTGTATAATGAACAATAATTCACAAGTGGTAAATATGTCATAAGTCACAGGGTCCACAGAAAATCAATTATAAATAAATAACCAATATCTATGAAACTAGATCTCAATACAAAGCATCTAAAGAAGATAGCTGGATGGAAACAAATTCACTACCAACTCGAATGTATAAGTACAACACAATAAACACAATATAAGAATACCAGCTAACAATCACGGGGCTCGAAGAGAAAGCCTCCTCAAAATATAAGTAACCAGTCTGGATCTGCGCTCCTGCGAATACTCATGAACAGCTACACCTGGAAAGGGACCTGGTCCTCAGAGAGACATAACAAGATATATAGAAGCATGCCAATAATGTACTGAAATAAATATTCAATGGGATGCCTAACCGTCTATGTGAATGCAGTTTAAGAACAACTTTCCCAACGCGTGGGTTATCTGGCTAAAATGGGATTGGCATGGTTCTCTTGGAGATCCAGGGGCCTACAAAGCATGTCGTCTTTTGAACGGCAGAGGCCGCCTGATAATAATATAATATATAGTGGTCAAAATGACCGCGCATCTCCGGAAGAGCGTACGGGTTACACAAGAAAAGTACAACGGAGTCCAAATGTCTTACTTGTTGTTCTCCCCACCCCATGCTCTAAGCATGTCACATCAATGACACGATTTGGTTCATAGCCTATCTTTAGTACAATATCCCAACCCTGTAACCAAACAAGGACAAGGATTGGACCACCGTACTACAATAGGCTATGTCCATGGACTACTAATAACTGCCAAGTCCACTAGCATGCAAAGTTTCTATCAGCAGTATCCCTAACGCACGACCCATACGTACAGGAGGCCAGACCTGTCACGCAGTCCGTGATCTATATGAGACTCACACTCGTGTAACAACTGTGTCACGGCCAATGAAACCTAATAATGCTTCATGATAATGGGGTGGTCTCATAAACAAGGTCAATGCATATACATAATAAAAACAATCACGACGACACCGTCGTTGCACCCAAGTTCCCTTGGACGTGTATTTTATATAGCAGTTAAAATATATGAACTAATGACAGAAAATAAAGATGCATGCAATATAGGGAATATGAATAACAGTACAATGGCAAGGTATACTTGCTTGGCAAGAGAGCTGCAAAATGTAACGTCCAGATATCAAACACCAAGAGTCAGAAACTATGGCCTCAGAATGAACGTCTCTGGATGCTGAAATAAATATCACCAACATTCCCAGAATAAGAGAGATAGCTAGAAATCACTACCCTTTCATCCAATTTGGACACAGGGGCAAAACGGTAATTTCGGATCAAAGTGGGGTCCACGTGTGGCCCACTTTGCACCGAAAAGCGTGCCAGAGATAAAGGTCTCTAAATGGGACAAAATTATAGGTCAAAAAAATTCTAAACATCAATACGAACTCAACGGTACATCCAATTTTGGATTTCGGTGAACCGAACATAAATTCGTCCAAAAAGTCAACCGTGGGGCCCACCAATAGGCGGCTTGGTCAACTATCTCAGAATTATATGAAAATTGGGTCACAGGACCAGCATGATACCACGAGTCTAGTGGTATAAGTTTCATCACATTATGACTAGCGTGCACTAAATGGCGTAGGGTTTTGCAAAAGTCACGACACGGGGGATTTTCTGTGGATACAGGATGATTTTGACGCACACACGCATCCAAATCAGTTTTCGCAAAAGCTCACACGTCTGGGTATACTGTGCGCACATTTTGGTACACTTTATACACGACGGGATGGTCCCGTTTGGCGGGGCGCGCTCAGTATCGCAATTTCTAAAAATTAGAAAAAGTATGTTTTCAGGATTTTCTAACTGATTTAATTTAATATACAGCAACAAATAAAATATTGTATTTGACAGAAAATAAACTAGGTTAGGTGGTCTTCGCATACCAAAAAGAAAAATCAAATTCAGATCTCCGTAGTGGGAGATACGAATCCATGAACATGGGTTATTGCAACAGAATTTCCGAAATTAAAAGTGGTCGTTTTTCCTCGACTTGGCGTCAATTTTTACCAAAGTTTGCGCGTTGTTCGAGATAAACTAACACACAAAGATGGAAGGGGGATAGGTCGTGAACATACCGGCGAAGACGGGGTCAAGTTTGGTCGAGCGAGGAGACGGAAAACAGGGCTTGAACATAGGTAAGTTGTTGTTCAAATTCTGCAGTCGCGGTGCGCGGTCACGCGGGTGTGCGGTCACGTGGGTGTGCGGTCACGCGGCGGTCGACGGTGGTTTTGGTGGTCGGCGGTAGTCGATGTCGAGGCTGGAGGCGGCGGCTCTGGTCGCAGGGTGGAGTAGCTTTTTAGGGTTAGGGTTTGGTTTTACTCTAAGGTATATATATAGAGAAGGAGAGCGGCGGATGCGTGGGTCTACTGTGCGCGCGGTGAAGAATTCAGTTGCTGCTGCTGATTCGCGGTGCGGGCCGGATTTTGGGATTAACAGGTAGGGTAGGTTAGGACTAAATGGGTTTAAGTCCATTAGTTTATTTCTTTTCTTTTCTTTTTCTTTTCTTTTTTTTCCTATCTCTTTCCCTAATTCTTTTCTTTTCTATTTCCTTTTTAATAAATCTTGTATGTATATATATATATATATATATATATATAGAAAATTCTGAAAATTATATTAGTGCATATCATTAAGCTGTCAACTGTCCATAGGATCTCCTACATGTAAATAATTAAGAAAATTTTATAATTGCTCCATAAATCCTCTATTGCACAAACACCTAAAAATAAAAATAAAATAAAATCTATTTTCTCTAATTAGCTACTAATTACTATAATTCAATTAAATAATTAATTAAAAAGATTAATACGGTTTTTGAAATTAGGGGTTTTATATTCTACCCAACTTATAAAAATTTTGTCCTCGAAATTAAAACTAAGGCACGGTAGAAAGTCAAGGATGGTATAAAATAAAGATTTACAGCTTATTTTGTACCTTCTTCTAGCCTAAACTCTATGATTTTCCAATTGCCGTGGGGATGTTTGGTGGGCTATAATTTGCATTGTTAAAATGCAAGGCTAGGTTTAAATGAGGGGGTGATGTTGCACGTTGCACATTTCGAAAATTATGGAAAAAAATTCATATGGAGAAGAATTAGGTTTCTTCATGTGTCATGTCCAATGGTGTGGACACCTCAATGCACCTTTGCATAAAAGCACCCAACAATTGGAAAATTACACAAAGATGGAAATTGGATTAAATTAATTAAAATTAATGCGCAAGGTGTTCTTGAATTAATTAGAAGTACATGGAGATAAAATTAGGTGGGACACAAGTGCCATGGACATAGAGGGCTCAGGATAGGATATTATCAAAAATTAGGTTGCACGAATTGGGTCAAGATTGTGTCTCCAAATTCGATTGGAGCGCACAAGGATACAAAGTTAGAATTATTTAGGATTAAATATAAACGTCTGCGACGAATGTTGTGCGACCAAAATGTAGCATAAGAGAGCATAATTATAAGTTACGCAAAGGTCAGAATAGATGACGGACATGTCTAGGACAAGGATGTAAAGTTTGTACGAAAGCAGTGGCTAGTGTAGTGCTCCAAGTATCGAAGCAACAGTAAGGTGCGCTAAGTGATACAATGTTATAAAATTAAATAAAAATATCGTGTTCTATTTCTAATTGGATTCAAACTAGCCTTAGTCTCACTATCTAAGCCAAGTAGGCCTAATTTTTGGGTGAGGGGTTTATAATCTACCCAACTTAAAAATAATTTCATCCTCGAAATTAATTTAGGGTATAATTTGTTAAATCCTTCACAATCGTATATAAGGTCAGTCAATCGCGATCTCTTCCAAAATTGTAAATAACAGAATCTATTCAAATCTATCACACTTACTTCAAATTAAATTAACTATTATTTAAATCAAAATTCAACATCTCGTACTATCTTTTTAATTTTTAAATAATCAATCATCCAAATATAATTCAAATCTATATGACATCCCACATCAAAATTTATATCGCAATCTCCGACTATCATAATCTTCTCTAAACTTTGAATAATAACAATTCTAATCAAATCTTTTTCCTATTCTCAACTTAAGAATTTTAAACTCTTCAAATGTTTAAACTCAATTTACATCCTCAACATTTCAAATAGGTGACGCAACAATCAAAATTTAACCTTTAATTCAAATCATCAAATTATAAAATTTAAATCTAATTCACCAATTGTTCAAGTCTAAAATTCTATATTTATTCTCAAAATTTAAATCGATGATTCAACATTCAATATTCAAAATTTAAATCATGTGCTCAAAGTATAAATATTTGGTCATCACTATCAAGATTTCAAAATTAATTAAATCCTCATCATCTTAGTCATTCTTAAAAATTTCTAAAATTAAAATGACTTAAATCTCTCAATTTAATCTTACTTGATCGCTTGATCACAATCAAATAATCACCTCAAGTTGACAATGTGACTTCTACCCAACTTAGAATTTGTCTATCTAGCACACAAGGCTATACATTTAAGAAAATATTCCTCAAATTATTTACTCATGTTTATTCAATCCTCAAAACTTCAACACCAAATATATCATATATGATATGCCCTTAATTACAAAAGATAGTCACCAAATAATGCGGTTGACCTATGGGGTATATCTAGAACTATCTATATATCAACTCATACCAAGTACAAGGTTCGTCTTTCCGAAATAGAGAAAGACGAAAAACAATAATAAAGAGTTCAAGGGGGAGGTAATAGAATAGAAGTATGGAGATCAAGGCATTTTAAAAAAAATTCAAATGGGAATTGTCAATGCAGTTGTGGATTGAAATCCTATTTTGGTAATTCCTATTCACATGCTCGTATCAGTACAGTTATGTAACTGATACGATCCGCTCAGACATATCTAGAGGGCAAGTACATGCGTCTACTAGTCAACTATATATCTTGATCCACGTAAAGTAGTATTACGAAGGGCAAATCAAGCGTACTAAGGTTGATCAGACCGTAATACACTGATTCTGAAATGTATTAGTGTGTCGACCCAATAATACATATATCATGATCAAGCTCGATAGAAGAGTAAGCTTGCAAAACTAGGCTATAATAGCAGCATAAGTCAAGGTAGTACAGAAAATATAAGTACGTTAGATTATGATGAGAGATGTTACAAAATAATTCAAGTTCACAAAAAGATAAAACTCTACAATCTCTACAGTTGTCATACTAACTCCTTGTCGAAGTCGCTAGTCGATCAAATAGGGTATGGGCCTCTAAATTCTACAGTCTGAATAACCATTGTCGTCTTATGCTAGCATACAGGTAATGTCATTCAGTTACACTTCAATAATAGGTCAAAAAACTATGTGATACTATGTTGTGAGGTATACTACCCAACTTATAATAATAAATTAATACTGTAATTGCCTTGAGGAAATTCTTCAGAATAACCTGGTCCTTGTAAATAAAGTAGAACTCTTGTTAGGGTATACGAGGAAAGATCTTGGTACTCATTAAGGTCTCCTATTGCATTATATAGGTAGTGGTCATCTTAAGTCTTAATCATAGTGTTTATAGAATAAGTGTCAACAGTAAGAGTGGAAAAGTTACTGGCCTCAAGTGAAAAAGGGGATATAACTTGTATCGAGGTGTGGTACAAGTTACATAATTTGAAAACTAAGGGATAATCATCATATCGCAATCTACAAGAATAACTTAAAACTATCAAGTTCTAACTACCAATCACATAGTTAAAAATTTAAGACTACAACTATAATCCTAGCAAGCTATATATCCTAACATAAAAGAATCATTTGGCCTACAATCAGGAGGATCAGGTGACACGAATTGAAGATAAAGAAAAATAAAATTAGTTATCGCACAGATAGCGAGCGTCAAGGTTTCAGAGGAACAAGATGTGAACTTAAATAGAAAGTCTCTAGATAATATTATGGTTTTCTAAGGGGAAGTGGTATGCTAGTCTCTGTGTTCGAAGTATGATCAAGGAAGATATTGCATTCATTCCTCTTGGTTTCCTAGGGTGTTGTTCTACTAATATCAAGACAATGAGCTAAATTTGTAGTTCTAATATTATCTCACTATGAAAGTTAAGTTTGGTCCTAATATTCAACCTTGGATTTCTATTGGTTCCTTAATGCTATGGTCAAACAATATGGTCAAATTTCTAACTAACCCTAGTAGTGTCTATACTATCTCAAGCCATCCCTAATTATCAAGGGATAATGGTCAATCCTTCTACAGGTAAGGGTGCTATGGTTCATTAAGTATTCTAACTCAGTGATGTGTCAACACTCTAGTTGTACTCTTAATAGGAAGGTTACCCTACTTATTATCTAACAACAGGGACTTTTATATTCTATGAGGGGGCTATACTCAAGGAACTATTAGGAAAGTACAGGAATCAAGTAGGATACAATTATTCAAATAGAACAGATAGAAGGAAGATGAATCATAGTCAATTGTGGATGAGATCCTATACTCTATTCCTAGGTGCAGGCTTGCTCGGTACAGTAACGTAACCGAGACAATATGCTCTCGACCTACAGTTAATAGCATTGAGTTTATCATCTTTGTCAACGTCATATTCTTTCTTTCAGCTACTCCATTTGATTGAGGAGAATACGGAGCAGTTGTCTTATTGACAATTGCATGTTCTTTACAGAACGATGTGAATTCAATAAACCTATTGTCACGCCCCAGTCCCAAAATATCGAGGGACTGGAGATACGTGGCAATGGCCAGCAGCACGCACCGATGGATAACCCAATTTAATAAAACCATCAGGGCGTACTTAAGCTGTAAATAAGGTCTACTACACAAGTCACACTAATCTCATCCATAAAGATAAAGAAATAAACTGCATACTGAATGGAAATAAGTAGCAACAACAAATTACAGCAAGTCAGTCGGAGCAACAATCCGACTATAGTCTGAAATAAGCTGGCTCTATAGGCCAGGAACAAAAGATATAAACATGAAATAAATAAATGAGTACTGGGACAGGCACTCAGGAGAAGTCCTCGGCAGTCACCTCGTCTTCAGTGTTCGGTTCAGCTCCAGCAATAGCTTCAGCTCCGGTCCCGTATACCTCGGGATACTGCTCCTCAGCTAGACCTGGGGACATAATCCATTCCAGGTCCTCAGTGGACATAGCAAGGCACAAGATAAAACAAGCCAACTGAATAAGCAGTGCAATAAATAAATGAACAGAAGGGTAAACTAAGTAACCATCTATGTGATATGCAAATGAAAGCAACACTAGTACTCAGGCTGAGACCGCTACAAGCTCTGTGTCGGGGAGCCGGTAGCAGTAATAACACGTAAAGGGTCTAGCTCTGCTGGAGAGTCTACAACCTCACAATAATAGTAGATATATATATAGAACAGCCTGTATCCTGTGTGTCTCTTCCCACCCAATGTAATCACGCAAGCCATGACCATAACGTCTCATGTCCATGTCAGTGGGATTATAACTAATGCAACAAGTCATACTGTCTATAATAGATGTCTCTATCAAGTCCTGTATCCTATACAGAATCACCACGAATATCTCAGGAGGATTCTGTCCATGATAGTGTCAAGTGTCCTGGGTTGTAGGGTACTTGATAGGTCAAGTACAAAGTAAGGGAATCGTAAATCCATCTCTAAATGACGAACCCAACACCGCGTACGGTGTCGGTACCCGACTATGATCGGACACTAGGTACGTCATACGTTCCCTAGGTTAAGCAGTTTAAACAAGTTTATATGAGTTTGCACAAGAAATCCAGCAGAGTATTTTTACAGAAAATATGAAAATAATGACTGCAAATTTGGCAAGGTGCACTTGCCTGGTGTTTGAATTCCACTTAGGTCCTGGTTTCGGAAATTTCCAGAGATGTCTCCGAAAGCTGAAATAAACAGTACCATCACACTCAGAAGGTGTCAAACAGCTAGGATCGCCTATCCTTGGGTCCAATTTGGAGACAAGGGCAAAAACGATAATTTCAGCCCAAAACGGGGTCCACCGGTGGGCCCGCTTTGCACCGAAAAATGTGTCAGGGTCAACGGTTTCCAAATTCACCAAACTTAGTGTCAACAGGTCAGGAACGCTGATACGAACCCAATGGAACTTTCAAATTTGAATTCCGATGAGCCGATCACAAAATTGCCCGTCGAGCGGGGCCTGTGGGGCCCACGACACGCAATTTCGTCAACGTTCTCAGAATCGGACCAAACTTGACCTACAGGACCAGCGTATTGCTACGAGTCCGATGGCGCAAGTTTCGTCTCGATCCGACGTGTGTGCACGAAGTTAGGATGAAATGCAGAAAAGGCGGATACGGGGCGATGTCCGCGGATACGCGTTGATTCTGGTGTGCACGCACACCCGAATCAGCTTCCGTGAAATCCCACACGTCCGTATCGACGAGGCGCACGTATCTGTGAAGACCGCACGCGACCAAGTCATCCCGTTTGGCTGGGCGTACTCAGTTCCGGGGTGAAACAGGGTCTGGTTTTTCCTGTTTTTGGATCGCGGTGTGCGATCACCACAGGACGCGATGCCCCGAGCGGTTTGTCTGGGCACCGAGAGGGTCATACAGGCTTCGCGTAGAAATTTACGGAATCGAAAACAGAGATCCGAGGTGCAAGTTACGAGTACCTGAAGGGGACCCGAGAAACCGAGTTTTGAACTGTGTCCGACACGCGAGTTCGTGTCCCGCTGTGTCCGGCCTAGGGCTGGGCTGTGTCCGCGTGTCCGGGCTTCCCTGGAGGAGCACGGGACGGTCGAGGCATCGTCGGCCGGCTAGGGCGGCGCTGCTGGAGGAGCTGGGCGGCGCTGGGGCGGGCTCCGGCGGAGGGCAGCGGGGCTAGGGGATGCTCAGCCGGTCGGGGTCGGCTTGCTGGAGGAGGAGGAGAGGAAGGTCAGCCGGCGTCGGCGCTGGCTGGGCGTCTGGGTGCTGGAGGGCGGAGCTCCGGTGAGGGGGTGGCCGGAGTCGGGGTGGTTAGGGTTAGGGTTTCGGGTTTTGGGGGGAAAGGAGGCGGAGACGAGGGGTATTTATAGGGGGCTGGGGCGAGGGTTGGTCGGGGCGTCGTGGCGGAGAGGTCGGAGGGGTCGTGGGGGAGGCCAGGCGGTTCTCCGGCCACGTCGCCGGAGAACGCGGCGGAAACCGCGGGTCGAACGTGGGGTTGGGGATGATGGGATCCGGGTCGGGTCGGGCGCGGATCCGGGTCTGGCCGACCCGCCCGACCCGTTAACAGGGGGCTGGGCTGGGTTCTTAACGGGCTCGGCCCACTGGGCCGAGCCGGCCCAAAAGCTAAAAAAAAACCGAATAAAAATAATAATAATTATTATTAAAACAGTAATTAATTAATTAATTATAAAAATAGTTTTTAGGCTTTTAAAAATAGTTCCGAGGCCCAATAAAATCCCAGAAAATTACCCTAAGTCCGGTTTTCTATTTTACACCATAAAATCATATTTTCATTTCATTTTAATGTTGTTTATTGGCAATTAAAAATTACAAACTCACTACAGGTCCTATGTAAATTAATGAAAATTGCATATTAATCCCAAAATTGATTGAAAAAATATCTGAAAAATTTTGGGTGTTTACAATCTACCCCCCTTAAGAGGATTGCGTCCTCGCAATCGAAGGGTAAACTATATAGGCAAGATTTACATAATTAAAGAATGCTTAAGTTCTACCTGATTCTGCAAATAAGTGTGGATAACGCTGGCGCATAACATCTTCTCGTTCCCAGGTCGATTCGCCAGGAGAGTGCTGTTTCCAAGCTACTCGAACCAGCCTGATTGTCTGCCCTCGCAGTGTCTTCTCGCTGGTGTCGAGTATACCCACTGGCTGCTCCTCGTACCTCAGGCTAGGTCCCACCGAAATCTCAGAATGATCGACTATATGGCTTGGGTCCGTCACATATCTCCTCAGTTGTGAGACGTGGAATACGTCATGCACTCCCTCTAAGGATGGAGGTAATGCAAGACGGTAAGCCACCTCACCGATGCGCTCCAAGATATCAAATGGCCCAATGTACCTTGGGCTTAACTTGCCTCTGCTGCCGAATCTGATAGTACCTCTAGTGGGCGAGATCCTCAAAAATGCATGCTCTCCTTCCTTGAACTCCAGGGGTCGTCGGTATGCATCGGCCCAATGCTTCTGTCTATCCTGGGCTGCACGAAGATGGTTCTGAATCTGTTTTACTTTCTCCACTGTCTCTGTTACCAACTCTGGACCCAGTATTTGACGTTCGCCAACGTCGCTCCAGCATATTGGCGATCTGCACTTCCTTCCGTACAGTGCCTCGAAAGGTGTCATCTGAATGCTTGCCTGATAGCTGTTGTTATAGGAGAACTCCACTAAGTGCAGATGATCTTCCCAAGATCCTCCAAAGTCCAGTATACAAGATCGCAGCATATCTTCTAGGATCTGAATTGTACGCTCTGACTGTCCGTCTGTCTGAGGATGATAGGCAGTACTGAATTTGAGCCTGGTGCCGAGACTCTCTTGCATGCTTCGCCAGAATTGAGATGTAAATCTTGAGTCTCGATCTGATACAATACTAACCGGCACTCCATGTAATTTTACGATCTGACGCATATACATGTCGGCTAGTACTTCCGTGGATTGTCCAACTCTGAACGGCAAGAAGTGAGCCGACTTAGTGAGCCGATCCACGATGACCCATACTACATCCTTACCACTAGGGCTTCTTGGAAATCCAGTGACGAAGTCCATGGTAATATGCTCTCACTTCCATTCAGGGATAGGAAGCGGCTGCAACATACCTGCAGTCCTTTGGTGCTCGGCCTTCACCTGCTGGCAGACTAAGCATTTTGCCACAAAGCGGGCAATCTCCCTTTTCATTCCATGCCACCAGTAATATTGTCTTAGGTCCCGGTACATCTTGGTTCCTCCTGGATGAACCGAGTATATGGAGCTATGGGCTTCTGTCATCAATTCCTGCCTTAATTCTCCATTTGGAACACATAGGCAATTTTTGCACCTTAATGTTTCGTCCTCGTGGATGCGAAGTCCCGTCTGCAGGCCTGCTTCTGTTCTTTCTCTCAGCCTTCGGAATCTGGCATCATTAGGCAAAGCTTCCTTGATTCTCTCCACCAGTGATGACTTCAATTCGAGGTTAGCCAGCAAACCATTTTGTCCAGGTAGAACAACCTCTATCTGAAGATCTTGCAAGTCTTGTAATAGCTGGGGCTGCTCCGTCAAGAAATAAGCCGAAGGTTTTCTGCTGAGAGCGTCGGCTACAACATTTGCTTTCCCCGGGTGGTACTGCAGATCGATGTCAAAGTCCACCATCAACTCAAGCCAACGCCTTTGCCTCATATTGAGCTCCTTCTGTGTATAAACATACTTCAAGCTCTTATGATCAGTGAATATCTCGACCTTCTCTCCATACAGATAATGTCTCCAGATCTTTAATGCAAAAATCACTGCAGCTAGCTCCAGGTCGTGCGTTGGGTAGTTCTTCTCGTGGACCTTCAGCTGCCTCGATGCATAAGCGATAACCTTACCATGTTGCATCAAGACACAACCTAGTCCACTACCGGACGCATCACTATATACAACAAAACCTTCTGACCCTGAGGGAAGAGTCAAGACTGGTGCTGTTGTTAGACGCCTCTTCAATTCTTCAAAGGCATTCTGGCATTCTTCCGTCCATATGAACTCCTGATCCTTCCGTGTCAGCTTAGTCATCGGTTCTGCGATCCTTGAGAAATTTTCTACGAACCGCCGGTAATACCCAGCAAGTCCAAGAAAACTTCTCACTTCCGCAACAGAGGTAGGGGTAGGCCAGGTCTCTATAGCAGTGACCTTTTCTGGGTCCACAGACAGTCCTTCACCCGAGATAATATGCCCTAAGAATGGCACCCTGTCCATACAGAACTCACATTTGCTGAGTTTGGCATATAGCTTCTCCCTTCTCAAGGTTTCTAGCACAATTCTAAGGTGTTCCTCGTGCTCTTCGTGGTTCTTGGAGTAGACTAGGATATCATTAATGAATACCACCACGAACTTATCCAAGTACTGATGGAAGACCCCGTTCATCAAACTCATAAATACGGCGGGTGCGTTGGTTAAACCAAACGGCATAACTAGAAACTCATAATGTCCATACTTAGTTCTGAAGGCCGTCTTTGGGATATCTTCCCTCTTCACCCTAATCTGGTGATAACCGGATCTAAGGTCAATCTTTGAGAATACCTTAGCACCACTCAATTGGTCAAACAAATCATCAATACGTGGTAATGGGTACCGGTTCTTAATAGTTACAGCATTAAGGGCTCTGTAATCGATGCACAGCCGTACAGATCCGTCCTTCTTGGGTACGAAAAGTATAGGTGCTCCCCATGGTGAAACACTGGGCCGGATAAATCCTTTCTCCAGAAGGTCGTCAACTTGTGTTTTCAGCTCCACTAACTCCTTAGGTGCTAGCCGATATACCGATGAAGTGATAGGTTCGGCTCCTGGAGTTAGGTCTATTATGAATTCTATCTCCCGATCAGGTGGTAAACCTGGAAGATCGTCGGGAAACACATCCACAAATTCCGTTATGACTCTTGGGTAACTTGAATCTTCTTCTACAGTCAATACCCTAAGAGTTGGCTGGACCCCTTGTTCTACAACTTCTCGTAGAAATTCAAACTCAGGAAGGCTATAGGGTCTAAATATCACTTTTCCAAGCCGGCAATCCAGTGTCGCATGGTACTGACTTAACCAGTCCATACCAAGTACAATATCGTAATCAGGCATAGAAAAGATCAGGAATTGGGCTCGCATCTTCCGGCCATAGACTACTACCGAACATGATCTACAAGTATCACTAACTGGGATAATTCCACCTCCCGTTAGAATTCTCTTCATCTTCGAGAGAGATGCGGTAACTATTCTATGGGTGGCTACGAAGCTAGCAGCAATAAATGAATGTGAAGCTCCAGAATCAAATAATGCTACAGCAGGAATTGAAGCTACTAATATGGTACCTGCTGTCACGACCCGCACCCGAAAATCGGGCATGAGTCGTGGGTACGTCCAGCCTACGCCGCAGCATCGGCGGTAGAACGCTGTCTAGGTCAACTAACTAAATAATAATCTCACACAAAAATCGGGCATGACCTCTCCAAAAGGAGGGCAACCACACAAACAATATATATAATCTGCCAAGATCTCAACTCCAAACGGAGGAGCAATATCAAATGATAATCACAATATACTCAATCACGAATCTAAGCACGATAAGATAACACAGAGAGTCTAACAACTAAAAAGTCTAACCACCTCCAACTACTACAACAACCACAACATCAAATAATAATACAACAATATCCAAAATAATATACAAACAAGGTCTCAATCCAAAACCGGAGACAAATCCGGTGCTAAAGCTAATAAAAACAACAACAAGATCCTAGTGATCCCGGCTACCAACCCGGAAATCACCTCTAAACTAGAGGGTCCCTGTCTGCACCATCGACAGGCTCAGGTCCATAGAAAGTCGGACACCAATCCTCCGGATACTCTGGAAAAATATGTCCAGTCAGGACTGGAGCAAGTACATCTCTAACAGCAGTTCCATTTAAATGATAAAAACTATAAAACAGTTATAGCAAGTAGCAAGAAGAAAGAAGTAAGTATGAAACAGGAAATAAACATGTATCACTGGTGCATAAAGGTAAAGATGCAGGAATATCAGAAATAAGATAGTAATAACTGCAAGATACAAGAAATCTACACTAAGAGTAAGTCTGTGCACATGAACGTGTAGTGAGTCCAGCATGAAAAACATGTAGTGAGTCAAGTCCAGAAACATGTAAGTGAGGCAAGTCAAGAAATGCATGAGAGTCCAGACTATAAAGAATGAACTCGGTGTCTTTGAAATACTTGTTTCGACATGTAAACGGCTAGGGGTAAGTACGGCTCACCGCGCACTGGGTGCGCGGCTGCTATCATTCCAGATTAGACCAGAGGGAGTGATTCCTGATGATGCCAGATAGGAATGTTTACATGTCTACTCGAGTATTTCCTTCGCCCCGACTAATACAAGTGGATCCAAGACCCGACACGCAAATCAAGATGAGTCCAGCCTGTACATGAATGATGCCTGTAGTGATGCCTGTAGGTGATGCCAGTAGTGATTCCAGAATAGAGGCCAGAAACATGAAATGTACGTGTCGCAAGTAAATGAATCCAGAAATATCAATCAGTGTCTCGTGTTGTGCCAGAATAATCAGATGATACTATACTAGAAGCTGAATCATAATAATCATCAAATAATGAAAACTATCAGAGAATGTACTCGCTTGACGTCCTGAGCAACTGGCGATCCGAACTGGTGTCGCAAGGACCTAATGCGAAAAGCAAGGTTAAACAGGGTTCTAATGAGTTAAACAGATATAAAATAACTAAGAATAGGTTTCTAGGGTCGTTCTAGGTCAAACGGGTCAAACCGGTGAAATCTGGGTGAAAAAGTCAACTCTGGGTCCAAAAAGTCAACTCTAGGTCAAAACTAGGTCAAAAGTTGACTTTGGCGGTCAACCGAGTCAACTACGGTCAAGTCTGGGTCAAACTAGGGTGCTCCTGAAATTCTAGGTCAAACCGAGGTCATTTAGCTAGAAAACTCACAAACTCGCCTCCTTGAGATACCGGGATACCCTCGGTATCCGATACCTCAACCTAGGCTACGCACCCCGCCTAAACCCGCTAAAACCTACGCTAGCACACGTAATTATATATATATAAACATATAAAAATCATTCCAAGACAAATCCTAGGCTATTGCTCAAAAACCCCGCTCGAAACCCAATACCTTAGTTATCTTAAGGTATTGAAATACCTTGGTATCTCAAGATATTGAGGTTTCGCTCTAAAACCCCTCTAACTAGCTATCTAGCTATTGAATATATACCTAGTTATTAATCTAGGCTAGATAATATATATATCTATCATATTTATATATATCTAAGCATATATGTACCTATGTATATATTTATCCACACACATTTACCCGATTACCCATTATCTTACCTATACACCTATATATGTATATAACTTAGGCATATAGATATTTATATCTCTTAGATAGGTATATCTAGGAATCTAGTTATCTACCTATCTAGTATCTATCTACCTATCTAAATACCTAGCTATCTATCTATCAATATCTATCTATCTATCTATCTAATTATCCATCTATTATCCATCTATGTTAACTAACTATCTAGATATATGTATCTATATATAGGTCTATCTATATATTTAACCATCTATCTAACTATCTATCTAACTATATGTATTTATCTATATAGCTATCTATATCTAACTATAGGTATTTATATCTAACTATCTAGGCATCTATTTACCTATGTATCTATAGTTATATCTATCTATGTAACTATCTACCTAATATCTATCCACCTATTTAACTATCTAACTATCTATTAACTTACCTATCCATCTAATAATCTAACTATCTATCTTTATCTATATATAGATCCATATATCTAATATCTAGATCCATCTAATCTATTTATCTATCTATATACTAATACCTATCTAGATATCTTACTATCTACCTATTTATCTAGGTAACTATATATCTATTTAACTATCTAGTTACCTATCAAACTACTAATCTATCTATCTATCTATTTATTTATAAGCATACCCCTCTCTCTCTCCCTCGCACACTGCTCTTGCTAGCTGCTACTGCCCATGCTGCTGCTGCTGCAAACTGCTGCTGTGGCTGCTATGCTGCTGCTAGCTGCTGCTACTGCAGCTTTGCTGCTGCTGCTGCAGCTACTGCAGCTGAAGCTGCTGCTGCAGCTACTGCAGCTGAAGCTGCTGCTGCTGCTCCAGAATCTGCCCCCCCCCTCTCTTCTCTCATACACACACACACACTCCTATATATACACATATATATATATATCTATATATATATATACATACATCTATATCTATATATATATAACTAAATATCTATATATATATAACTCTCATCTACACACCCTAACACACACACACTAGCACACTCACACACTAATACACACACACCTAAATATATATACATATCTATATATATATACACACATATATATCTATATATATATACACACTAATATATCTATATATACACACACACACTCAAACATATGTACTAATATCTATATACCAACACACACTAACATATATCTACACACACATATACACAAACACATATCTCTATATATATATAAACACACATACTCACATATATACTCACATATATCTATATATATATATATACACTAATATATATATCTATACATCTACACACACACACACACTAACATATATACTAATATCTATATATCCTCACTCACACACACTCACCTACACACTCACACAAGCACTCACTCACACACTCACCTACACATAACCACACATATATATATAAATATATATATAAAAAAAACACACACACAAATATATATATACATATATATATAAATAAACACAACACACAACACAACGCACACAACGCTCACAACGCCCCACCTACGCACGCCCAACGACCCCGACACTCACCAACGCCTATAAATATAAAAAATATAACTCGAAAACTCTAGCACACACTCCCCGATACTAACCCAACGCGCGCACAAGCCCGAAACGAGGAAACCAAGTCGAAATGGCCGTTCGGTTATTTCGACGAACACGTGGTGCGCGGCTCGGAAAACCTCCTGAAACGCACACCAAACGAACTCGGAATCGGCCCAAAATTTACCCACGCGCTCTACACGATGCCTAGATCCTAGAAAATGCGCTCCCGCGTCGATTCTAGGCCCGTGGCGGAAACGCACACGCACTTAGAATCGGCGACGACGAAAAGCCCCAATTTCGCCCGAAACGCCCGTTTCTCCGCGACGCGGCTTCCCGTGTCCAAACAGAGACACGCACTCACCCTCACGACTCCCGACAACGTCTACCTAGGTCCATCTAACCTAGGGCATCACCCAAAATTGGGCCAAATTCGGATTTCACCCGAAATTGACACAAAACCTAGTGTTAAAGTCTCTAAACACTACCCAACTAGTTCCAACTTCCTCCTACGGGTAGCCTAAGGGTCTAGGAGGGTTCTAAAATATTAATTACACTATAAAAGAGTAATTACAAGAGGAAATTTAGGGTTTACCTCTTGGGAGTTGGAATCCCAAGCCAAAATCTCCAAATCTCTCCAAATCCTCCAATCCAAGCTTCCAAGCTCCCAATCCAAGCTCCAACACCAAATCTAGGCTCTACCCACCTAGGTTAGGGAAAGATCTAGGGTTAGGGTTAACTTAGAGAAGAAGGAATGGAAGAAAGAAGAAGAAAAGTGGAAGAAAACTTACTTTGGAGGAAGAAGGAGAAGAAGAAGAAGTGGAGAAGAAGGAGAAGTGAAGAAGAAAAGGAAAATGAAAATGGGGGAGTGGGAGCTGCTGTGTTCGGTCTGGGAGGGGCTGAAATGGTCGGCCAAGGATAGTAAATAGGGGTTGCCAAGTTGGGAAATTACCAAAATGCCCTCCCGAAACTCGGTTTTGGGTTCCGGGTTCCAAATGCGCTCAAACTAGTTCCAAATCTCTCCAACTAACCTCCTAAAAATAAAATAAATATTCTAAGCCCCAAAATAATTCTCACAAGGGTGTGGGCTGGGTCGGACATGGGTCCACTAGGGTCTGACATGGGTCCAGGCTAGCCAAAATCCTAAAACAAACAATATAAAAATAGTACAATCAATAATTAATTATAAATACAATTAATTAAAAATAATGCACAATTAACTAAATTAAAAATAAAAAAAAAATACCCGGCTCTGGAAATGGGGTGGTGACAAGCCTATCCTCCTTAGAAAATTTCGTCCTCGAAATTTAAAGTCAATCACACTCCTCTAGGTCAAACCCCCAACAATCACAGTCAAGAAATTCTACCTAAACAACACACAAGATCAGGGTCCTACTGGTCGTGTTATCACAGTCTCAATCAGGGTCACTACACTATCTACCACAGCACAAAGAAAAATCTAACAGGTACTAATGAAGCACACCACAGGAATGGAAATGACAGGAAGAAGAAACAAGAGACAGACCTGCTAACCCGTCATCCGTAGCATCGGCCTCCTCGACCGTCAACGCATAAGCCCTGCCCTGCTGGGGTGTATCCCTCTGCTGGTGCGGGGCATGATGCTGTGCCACAGATGGCCTAGCTCCAACTCTCTGATCCTGTGCTCCACCCAATGGAGGTGCAGTAGGGCAATCTCGCATATGGTGAGCAGCGGATCCACAGAACAAACACACCTTCAGCCTCCTCCTACAAACATCCCAGGTGTGTCCTGCCTTCCTGCAGTAGGCACAAGTGGGCACTCTCTGATCCTGACCCTGCTGTGCTGCCTTCTGCACATAGGGACGCTTAGCTGGTCCCGCACTGCCACTCGCACTGCCTGAATCATCCCTGCCTCTCTTGGACTTGAGCTCCAAGTCATCCTCTGCTCTCTGAGCATCTCCTACTATCTGCTCAAAAGTCGCCTCGCGGTCGCTCCTGGTCAAAGACTTGACCGCCATAACCAAGCCCTTGCGAAACTTCCTCGCCTTGGCTGCCTCACTCAAGCCATCTACAAATCTGCCCAGACGGCAGAACTCCGCTGCGTACTCGTCCACTGTCATGCTCCCTTGGACGAGTGCCTCAAACTGGCTCTCCAAAGCGCTGAGCGCCACATCTGGGAAGAACTTTTCCTTAAAAAGCCTCTTGAAAGCCTCCCAAGTAAGCCCTGGCGCTGCGATCCTCGTATCTGTGCGATACCACGTCAAAGCGAGGTCGAACATCTGACTGCCCGCCGCCTCTATCTGCATGCTGTCTGGAATCTGCGCTAGCCTGAAGATCCCCTCAATCTGCTCTATCCAGTCATCCGCGTACAGGATCCCTTCTGTACCACGGAACTCCTTGGGCCGCATCCTCTGAAAGTCAATGATACTGCCCTGCCTCGGGTGCTAAATCTGATCTGCCTGTGGCTGAACCTGTGCCACCCTATCCACTGCCGTCATGGCCACCTGGTGGGCGTTCTCAATGCCCAGCCTCATCACATCCACCTGACGGTGCTGCGCGTCCATCATCTCCCTGAAGAACGCAAACAACTGCGCGGCATCTACTGGAGCAGGAAGTGGTGGAGGAACCACCGGAACGACTGGGGTAGTCCTCGGATCGATAAGTGGAGAAGGATCCCCGAGAGAAACAGAGGCTCCCTCAACCGCAGGAGTGGTGAGTGGAGCGGTAGCAGCTGCCTGAATACGAGCTGGACGAGAGGTAGCAGACCTTTCCGAGGCAACTGCTGGAACGGTACGATGGGATCGTGTCTTCGGAGGCATCCTGAACACAGATCAAAAGAAGTCAATACGGCGCAAGATACGATATCATCAAGGAAGGACAGTAATATTTCAAAAGAAGCAATTTCAGAATAATTAGATTGGAATTGTTCCTAGTCGTGATTGAGTACACTCTCATCCTAGATCCTAGATCCTACAGCAGGCTCGCGGCAGTACAACTAAGTTGTTGTACCACCACGACATCGCACTAATTGCGAATCGAGACCTGCATGGGCCGCCACCAAAAACGTGTCACGACCCGCACCCGAAAATCGGGCATGAGTCGTGGGTACGTCCAGCCTACGCCGCAGCATCGGCGGTAGAACGCTGTCTAGGTCAACTAACTAAATAATAATCTCACACAAAAATCGGGCATGACCTCTCCAAAAGGAGGGCAACCACACAAACAATATATATAATCTGCCAAGATCTCAACTCCAAACGGAGGAGCAATATCAAATGATAATCACAATATACTCAATCACGAATCTAAGCACGATAAGATAACACAGAGAGTCTAACAACTAAAAAGTCTAACCACCTCCAACTACTACAACAACCACAACATCAAATAATAATACAACAATATCCAAAATAATATACAAACAAGGTCTCAATCCAAAACCGGAGACAAATCCGGTGCTAAAGCTAATAAAAACAACAACAAGATCCTAGTGATCCCGGCTACCAACCCGGAAATCACCTCTAAACTAGAGGGTCCCTGTCTGCACCATCGACAGGCTCAGGTCCATAGAAAGTCGGACACCAATCCTCCGGATACTCTGGAAAAATATGTCCAGTCAGGACTGGAGCAAGTACATCTCTAACAGCAGTTCCATTTAAATGATAAAAACTATAAAACAGTTATAGCAAGTAGCAAGAAGAAAGAAGTAAGTATGAAACAGGAAATAAACATGTATCACTGGTGCATAAAGGTAAAGATGCAGGAATATCAGAAATAAGATAGTAATAACTGCAAGATACAAGAAATCTACACTAAGAGTAAGTCTGTGCACATGAACGTGTAGTGAGTCCAGCATGAAAAACATGTAGTGAGTCAAGTCCAGAAATATGTAAGTGAGGCAAGTCAAGAAATGCATGAGAGTCCAGACTATAAAGAATGAACTCGGTGTCTTTGAAATACTTGTTTCGACATGTAAACGGCTAGGGGTAAGTACGGCTCACCGCGCACTGGGTGCGCGGCTGCTATCATTCCAGATTAGACCAGAGGGAGTGATTCCTGATGATGCCAGATAGGAATGTTTACATGTCTACTCGAGTATTTCCCCCGCCCCGACTAATACAAGTGGATCCAAGACCCGACACGCAAATCAAGATGAGTCCAGCCTGTACATGAATGATGCCTGTAGTGATGCCTGTAGGTGATGCCAGTAGTGATTCCAGAATAGAGGCCAGAAACATGAAATGTACGTGTCGCAAGTAAATGAATCCAGAAATATCAATCAGTGTCTCGTGTTGTGCCAGAATAATCAGATGATACTATACTAGAAGCTGAATCATAATAATCATCAAATAATGAAAACTATCAGAGAATGTACTCGCCTGACGTCCTGAGCAACTGGCGATCCGAACTGGTGTCGCAAGGACCTAATGCGAAAAGCAAGGTTAAACAGGGTTCTAATGAGTTAAACAGATATAAAATAACTAAGAATAGGTTTCTAGGGTCGTTCTAGGTCAAACGGGTCAAACCGGTGAAATCTGGGTGAAAAAGTCAACTCTGGGTCCAAAAAGTCAACTCTAGGTCAAAACTAGGTCAAAAGTTGACTTTGGCGGTCAACCGAGTCAACTACGGTCAAGTCTGGGTCAAACTAGGGTGCTCCTGAAATTCTAGGTCAAACCGAGGTCATTTAGCTAGAAAACTCACAAACTCGCCTCCTTGAGATACCGGGATACCCTCGGTATCCGATACCTCAACCTAGGCTACGCACCCCGCCTAAACCCGCTAAAACCTACGCTAGCACACGTAATTATATATATATAAACATATAAAAATCATTCCAAGACAAATCCTAGGCTATTGCTCAAAAACCCCGCTCGAAACCCAATACCTTAGTTATCTTAAGGTATTGAAATACCTTGGTATCTCAAGATATTGAGGTTTCGCTCTAAAACCCCTCTAACTAGCTATCTAGCTATTGAATATATACCTAGTTATTAATCTAGGCTAGATAATATATATATCTATCATATTTATATATATCTAAGCATATATGTACCTATGTATATATTTATCCACACACATTTACCCGATTACCCATTATCTTACCTATACACCTATATATGTATATAACTTAGGCATATAGATATTTATATCTCTTAGATAGGTATATCTAGGAATCTAGTTATCTACCTATCTAGTATCTATCTACCTATCTAAATACCTAGCTATCTATCTATCAATATCTATCTATCTATCTATCTAATTATCCATCTATTATCCATCTATGTTAACTAACTATCTAGATATATGTATCTATATATAGGTCTATCTATATATTTAACCATCTATCTAACTATCTATCTAACTATATGTATTTATCTATATAGCTATCTATATCTAACTATAGGTATTTATATCTAACTATCTAGGCATCTATTTACCTATGTATCTATAGTTATATCTATCTATGTAACTATCTACCTAATATCTATCCACCTATTTAACTATCTAACTATCTATTAACTTACCTATCCATCTAATAATCTAACTATCTATCTTTATCTATATATAGATCCATATATCTAATATCTAGATCCATCTAATCTATTTATCTATCTATATACTAATACCTATCTAGATATCTTACTATCTACCTATTTATCTAGGTAACTATATATCTATTTAACTATCTAGTTACCTATCAAACTACTAATCTATCTATCTATCTATTTATTTATAAGCATACCCCTCTCTCTCTCCCTCGCACACTGCTCTTGCTAGCTGCTACTGCCCATGCTGCTGCTGCTGCAAACTGCTGCTGTGGCTGCTATGCTGCTGCTAGCTGCTGCTACTGCAGCTTTGCTGCTGCTGCTGCAGCTACTGCAGCTGAAGCTGCTGCTGCAGCTACTGCAGCTGAAGCTGCTGCTGCTGCTCCAGAATCTGCCCCCCCCCCCTCTCTTCTCTCATACACACACACACACTCCTATATATACACATATATATATATATCTATATATATATATACATACATCTATATCTATATATATATAACTAAATATCTATATATATATAACTCTCATCTACACACCCTAACACACACACACTAGCACACTCACACACTAATACACACACACCTAAATATATATACATATCTATATATATATACACACATATATATATATATATATATACACACTAATATATCTATATATACACACACACACTCAAACATATGTACTAATATCTATATACCAACACACACTAACATATATCTACACACACATATACACAAACACATATCTCTATATATATATAAACACACATACTCACATATATACTCACATATATCTATATATATATATATACACTAATATATATATCTATACATCTACACACACACACACACTAACATATATACTAATATCTATATATCCTCACTCACACACACTCACCTACACACTCACACAAGCACTCACTCACACACTCACCTACACATAACCACACATATATATATAAATATATATATAAAAAAAACACACACACAAATATATATATACATATATATATAAATAAACACAACACACAACACAACGTACACAACGCTCACAACGCCCCACCTACGCACGCCCAACGACCCCGACACTCACCAACGCCTATAAATATAAAAAATATAACTCGAAAACTCTAGCACACACTCCCCGATACTAACCCAACGCGCGCACAAGCCCGAAACGAGGAAACCAAGTCGAAATGGCCGTTCGGTCATTTCGACGAACACGTGGTGCGCGGCTCGGAAAACCTCCTGAAACGCACACCAAACGAACTCGGAATCGGCCCAAAATTTACCCACGCGCTCTACACGATGCCTAGATCCTAGAAAATGCGCTCCCGCGTCGATTCTAGGCCCGTGGCGGAAACGCACACGCACTTAGAATCGACGACGACGAAAAGCCCCAATTTCGCCCGAAACGCCCGTTTCTCCGCGACGCGGCTTCCCGTGTCCAAACGGAGACACGCACTCACCCTCACGACTCCCGACAACGTCTACCTAGGTCCATCTAACCTAGGGCATCACCCAAAATTGGGCCAAATTCGGATTTCACCCGAAATTGACACAAAACCTAGTGTTAAAGTCTCTAAACACTACCCAACTAGTTCCAACTTCCTCCTACGGGTAGCCTAAGGGTCTAGGAGGGTTCTAAAATATTAATTACACTATAAAAGAGTAATTACAAGAGGAAATTTAGGGTTTACCTCTTGGGAGTTGGAATCCCAAGCCAAAATCTCCAAATCTCTCCAAATCCTCCAATCCAAGCTTCCAAGCTCCCAATCCAAGCTCCAACACCAAATCTAGGCTCTACCCACCTAGGTTAGGGAAAGATCTAGGGTTAGGGTTAACTTAGAGAAGAAGGAATGGAAGAAAGAAGAAGAAAAGTGGAAGAAAACTTACTTTGGAGGAAGAAGGAGAAGAAGAAGAAGTGGAGAAGAAGGAGAAGTGAAGAAGAAAAGGAAAATGAAAATGGGGGAGTGGGAGCTGCTGTGTTCGGTCTGGGAGGGGCTGAAATGGTCGGCCAAGGATAGTAAATAGGGGTTGCCAAGTTGGGAAATTACCAAAATGCCCTCCCGAAACTCGGTTTTGGGTTCCGGGTTCCAAATGCGCTCAAACTAGTTCCAAATCTCTCCAACTAACCTCCTAAAAATAAAATAAATATTCTAAGCCCCAAAATAATTCTCACAAGGGTGTGGGCTGGGTCGGACATGGGTCCACTAGGGTCTGACATGGGTCCAGGCTAGCCAAAATCCTAAAACAAACAATATAAAAATAGTACAATCAATAATTAATTATAAATACAATTAATTAAAAATAATGCACAATTAACTAAATTAAAAATAAAAAAAAATACCCGGCTCTGGAAATGGGGTGGTGACACCTGCTATCACTTCGCCTGCAGTAGCTTCCTCAGTGACTGCTAGTGCATATGCCTGACCTCGTCCCTGAGCGGGACCCCTTTGCTGACGAGCTTGTTGGAACAATGCTGCCTGAGGTGGTAGAGGTGGCCTGGCTCCTCCAGGCCCTGTCTGAGTTGCTCCCCCAGCTGGAAGAGCTGTAGGTGGAGCTGGTCGATTCGGAACTCCCTCTCGACGTTCCGAGCAGTCCTTTGAGAAGTGTTGTCCAGATCCGCAAACCAGGCAGAGTCCCAGCTTGCGTCGACATTCTTTTTCAATATGTCCTACCTTGCTGCAGTAATGGCAAGTAGGCAAGTTCTTAGTTGCTGCTCTTGGAGGCGGGCTCTTCTGGGGTCGTTTAGCAGATTCCCCTGGTGATGACTTAGACGGTGCTGAGGAGAAGGGACGTTTCAGGCTTGATTCCCTCCGAGTAAAGCGCTCCAGCCGACGTGCTGCAGCTAGGACGTTGGTGTAAGAGGTGGGCGCGACCGATCCGATTAACTTCTGAAGCTTGAACCTGAGCCCATCAAAGAACTTTTCCGCCTTTTCCTCTTCGGTAGGAATTAGCGAAGGGGTGAAGCGGCTCAGGCGAATGGATTCGGCATTATATTCCTCCACCGTCATGTTGTCCTGGATCAGGCGGTTGAATCTGTCTCGGAGTTCTGACCGAGCCACAGCGGGGATGTACATTTCCTGAAAGAGTCTGGAGAACTCCTCCCAGGTAACCTGATCATGTCCGAGCCTTCTTTCTTCGGACAGCCACCAATGATGCTCATTGTCCGTCAGTTGCATCCTGACGGCAGTCATCCATTTGTCCCTTGGTAGTTCGGCGGCCTCCAACTGATGATGTGTGTTTGTAAGCCATTCATGCACTTCAGTTGGTCCTTCCTTGCCCGAGAAGGTACGGGACTTGAGTTGGCGAAAATCTGTAATAGATCCCGTCGCTTGCCGCCTATTTGGTGGGTTTGCATGTTCCAATGCTGCGACTAGGCTGTTCCTTAGGTTCTCGGCCTCTCGGCGTTGGGTCTCCTGTTGGATCTGTTGTTGTGCCTGCATCATGGCGTAGAACATCTGGAATATTTGCTGACCGTCCATTGCCTGTCCTGGGGGAAAGACAGGAATCGTAGGAGGGAACTGGGGAGGAGGCGGGATGTCATCACGCCTGAACCTGGAACTTGGCTGGCCAGTTTGATTGCTCTGAGAGGATTGTCCTCTGGTATCTGGCGTCGTTCCAGCTTTGCAGGTAAACCCTGATTCAGTCGGTGTACCCAAAGGGGTCTCGTCACCACTCCTGGGATCCATAACTCTGCACCAAAAGGAAACAATGAGAACGCACAGAGGAATCAAAACAGGATGCAATTCAAGCAATTAAATTGAATTCGACATAGAGTTCAAAAACGATTCAATCAATGGATGAGATCCTATAACCTATCCTATTGCAGGCCTGTCCGGTCCCTAAGTTGAAACCGAACAATTTAGTCTTGGACCTGCATGGGCCACCACAAAAACCATGTCACGCCCCAGTCCCAAAATACCGAGGGACTGGAGATACGTGGCAATGGCCAGCAGCATGCACCGATGGATAACCCAATTTAATGGAACCATCAGGGCGTACTTAAGCTGTAAATAAGGTCTACTACACAAGTCACACAAATCTCATCCATAAAGATAAAGAAATAAACTACATACTGAATGTAAATAAGTAGCAACAACAAATCACAGCAAGTCAGTCGGAGCAACAATCCGACTATAGTCTGAAATAAGCTGGCTCTATAGGCCAGGAACAAAAGATATAAACATAAAATAAATAAATGAGTACTGGGACAGGCACTCAGGAGAAGTCC
This sequence comes from Iris macrosiphon, assembly GCA_036927795.1. Classification (NCBI taxonomy): domain Eukaryota; kingdom Viridiplantae; phylum Streptophyta; class Magnoliopsida; order Asparagales; family Iridaceae; genus Iris; species Iris macrosiphon. The sequence goes on from JAYESA010000007.1 coordinate 189,181,178, forward strand.
TCGGCAGTCACCTCGTCTTCAGTGTTCGGTTCAGCTCCAGCAATAGCTTCAGCTCCGGTCCCGTATACCTCGGGATACTGCTCCTCAGCTAGACCTGGGGACATAATCCATTCCAGGTCCTCAGTAGACATAGCAAGGCACAAGATAAAACAAGCCAACTGAATAAGCAGTACAATAAATAAATGAACAGCAGGGTAAACTAAGTAACCATCTATGTGATATGCAAATGAGAGCAACACTAGTACTCAGGCTGAGACCGCTACAAGCTCTGTGTCGGGGAGTCGGTAGCAGTAATAACACGTAAAGGGTCTAGCTCTGCTGGAGAGTCTACAACCTCACAATAATAGTAGATATATATATAGAACAGCCTGTAGCCTGTGTGTCTCTCCCCACCCAATGTAATCAAGCAAGCCATGACCATAACATCTCATGTCCATGTCAGCGGGATTATAACTAATGCAACAAGTCATACTGTCTATAATAGATGTCTCTATCAAGTCCTGTATCCTATACAGAATCACCACGAATATCTCAGGAGGATTCTGTCCATGATAGTGTCAAGTGTCCTGGGTTGTAGGGTACTTGATAGGTCAAGTACAAAGTAAGGGAATCGTAAATCCATCTCTAAATGACGAACCCAACACCGCGTACGGTGTCGGTACCCGACTATGATCGGACACTAGGTACGTCATACGTTCCCTAGGTTAAGCAGTTTAAACAAGTTTATATGAGTTTGCACAAGAAATCCAGCAGAGTATTTTTACAAAAAATATGAAAATAATGACTGCAAGTTTGGCAAGGTGCACTTGCCTGGTGTTTGAATTCCACTTAGGTCCTGGTTTCAGAAATTTCCAGAGATATCTCCGAAAGCTGAAATAAATAGTACCATCACGCTCATAAGGTGTCAAACAGCTAGGATCGCCTGTCCTTGGGTCCAATTTGGAGACAAGGGCAAAAACGGCGATTTCGGCCCAAAACGGGGTCCACCGGTGGGCCCGCTTTGCACCGAAAAACGTGTCAGGGTCAACGGTCTCCAAATTCACCAAACTTAGTGTCAACAGGTCAGGAACGCTGATACGAACCCAACAGAACTTTCAGATTTGAATTTCGATGAGCCGATCACAAAATCGCCCGTCGAGCGGGGCCTGTGGGGCCCACGACACGCAATTTCGTCAACGTTCTCAGAATCAGACCAAACTTGACCCACAGGACCAGCATATCGCTACGAGTCTGATGGCATAAGTTTCGTCTCGATCCGACGTATGTGTACGAAGTTAGGGTAAAATACAGAAAAGGCGGATACGGGGCGATGTCCGCGGATACGCGTTGATTCCGGTGTGCACGCACACCCGAATCAGCTTTCGTGAAATCCCACACGTCCTTATCGATGAGGCGCACGTATCTGTGAAGACCGCACGCGACCACGTCGTCCCGTTTGGCGGGGCGTACTCAGTTCCGGGGTAAAACAAGGTCTGGTTTTTCCTGTTTTTGGATCGCGGTGTGCGATCACCACAGGACGCGATGCCCCGAGCGGTTTGTCCGGGCACCGAAAGGGTCATACAGGCTTCGCGTAAAAATTTACGGAATCGAAAACAGAGATCCGAGGTGCAAGTTACGAGTACCTGAAGGGGACCCAAGAAACCGAGTTTTGAACTGTGTCCGACACGCCAGTTCGTGTCCCGCTGTGTCCGGCCTAGGGCTGGGCTGTGTCCGCGTGTCCGGGCTTCGCTGGAGGAGCGCGGGACGGTCGAGGCATCGTCGGCCGGCTAGGGCGGCGCTGCTGGAGGAGCTGGGCGGCGCTGGGGCGGGCTCCGGCGGAGGGCAGCGGGGCTAGGGGATGCTCAGCCGGTCGGGGTCGGCTTGCTGGAGGAGGAGGAGAGGAAGGTCAGCCGGCGTCGGCGCTGACTGGGCGGCTGGGTACTGGAGGGCGGAGCTCCGGTGAGGGGGTGGCCGGAGTCGGGGTGGTTAGGGTTAGGGTTTCGGGTTTTGGGGGAAATGAGGCGGAGACGAGGGGTATTTATAGGGGGCTGGGGCGAGGGTTGGTCGGGGCGTCGTGGCGGAGAGGTCGGAGGGGTCGTGGGGGAGGCCAGGCGGTTCTCCGGCCACGTCGCCGGAGAACGCGGCGGAAACCGCGGGTCGAACGTGGGGTTGGGGATGATGGGGTCCGGGTCAGGTCGGGCGCGGATCCGGGTCTGGCCGACCCGCCCGACCCGTTAACAGGGGGCTGGGCTGGGTTCTTAACGGGCTCGGCCCACTGGGCCGAGCCGGCCCAAAAGCTAAAAAAAAAAACCGAATAAAAATAATAATAATAATTATTAAAACAGTAATTAATTAATTAATTATAAAAATAGTTTTTAGGCTTTTAAAAATAGGTCCGAGGCCCAATAAAATCCCAGAAAATTATCCTAAGTCCGATTTTCTATTTTACACCATAAAATCATATTTTCATTTCATTTTAATGCTGTTTATTGGCAATTAAAAATTACAAACTCACTACAGGTCCTATGTAAATTAATGAAAATTGTATATTAATCCCAAAATTGATTGAAAAAATATCTGAAAAATTTTGGGTGTTTACACCTATACTCTCCGCATCGATCACTTCTGAGTCTTTTGAGTTGTTGCCATGTTTGACGTTCAGCCTCAGCCCTAAACTCCTTGAACTTCTTGAATGCTTCATCTTTTAACTTTAGTAGATAGACGAACGCATACTTCGAGTAGTCGTCGATGAATATAATAAAATACTTTATCATGGCCTTTGTGAAGAACTGTTTGAAGTCACAGATATATGAGTGCACCAACTCCAGAATATATGTGCTTCGGTTAACCCGTTTGAATAATTTTTTTATGATCTTTGTCTGTGCACAGACCTCACACTTCTCCACCTTCTTACCCCCACATTTGGAGATAAGCCCTAGACTAGACATCTTATTTATCCTTTTACACTTTACATGTCCTAATCTATTATGCCATAACTCAAGAGAATAACCAAAAGAAGAGACTACATTAATGTTGTTTGCAGGAGTTACAAGCTGAAGTTTGAACATTCCTTCGGTACAAAATACTTTTTCGAAGTATGTTTCTTTGTACGACATCACCATCTATCCAGCATTGATGTCTATCCTCAAGCCTGCGTTGCAGAGTAGCTTCCCGAGACCAGATTTTTGGCTATTACCGGTACGTTCTTCACATTCTGAAGCGTCAGTGACTTTTTTGAAGTCAGATTTAGTACCACCGTTCCGGTCCCAAGTACTTCAGCTTGTATCTGGTTTGCCACCATAACCTTCTCAGATGTAGGCTTATAGATGGTAAATAACTCCTTCGAGCAAACATGGCAAGATGCGCCAGTGTCCACCCACCAGTCGGTGTCAAAACCAGTCGTCACAACCTGCACAATCTTAGCAACCTTATTAGGCTCACCTTGCTATGTCTGTTTGGGCTTGGATCTGCAGACTCTCCGATAGTGGCCCTTCTTGCCACAGTTAAAGCAAGTCATATGACTTGGGCTTTGGCTTCGACTTGAAAGAAGCCGACTTCACCTTGAGATGGTTGAAGTCCTTCTTCTTGTAGTGAGAAGCCTTCTGCTTTCCTTTGGAGTCATCTGCATGCACCAAGTTGGCTTTTGCCAACTGCTTGGACAACGTGTCCACTTTGATTTGAGCCCTCAACTCATCTTCAACATGGATGTTGTGCAGTGGTTGATCAAGGCTAACTTGCATCTTCTTCCGGTGTATCTCCGAGATAAAATTGCTACATCCTGGCAGAAGCTTGGCCACAATACCCCCCACGACAAAGGCGTCAATTAAGGGCATGCCATCATCCTCAAGTTTTTGACATAACTTGAGAAACTCCTTGACTTGAGACAACATAGTCTTGTCGTCCCTAAATCGCATATTCCAGACCTTTTCAGTCACATAAATCTTGTTACGATTCTCATCTGCCTTGTAATGCTTGTCTAGAGACTCTCAGACGACCTTAGCATGGTCCGTCTTGTTGTATGACTCCGCCAGAGTATCCTCCATGGAGTTCAAAATTAGCATCTTGCAAAGGTTGTTATCTCTTCTCCACTTGTTCTGCTTAGCAGTTGCAGTAGCAACTACCCGAACAGTAGCATCATCACCGTCTGGAACAATCGGCTCCGGTTCTGTTAGAACATAGTCCACCTCTGCGAGTTGAAGATTAAGGCATATATTCCTCTTCCAAGTGTTGTAATGATCTCCGTCAAACTTCTCAAGTTTGTTAAAACTTGTGTCAAGAAGTTTCGCACGGTTGTTCTCCATCTTTCTCGGATCTTGCTTTGAGATTGTTATTCCCGAGGCTAAATCAAAGATGGAAAACTGCGTGATCGAGATCAGAGGTTCACACAAAAGTTCCCTCTCTGACTATTCTCGATCTCCACGAAGAACTATATATAAAGATCATGATTACAAGTTGTTGTTACAATAACAATCATCAGAAAAAGAATCTCTCGTTCTTCCTTGCAATCGCAGTTGCAGACGGACAGAACAGAGTTACAACTCACAGAAGAGAGGAGGAAGAAGAAGAAGAGACTTTGCTTGCTGGGGTGATAAAGATTACCGTTGCTCAAAGCAAGATTCGCCCCCACACGATCTGCTTCCAGGAACCTGCAAGTTTACGAAGAACTTCTGGAACGCTCGCTGTCACCTCTGTCTGGATTCGCACGATCTGATTACAAGTTGTTGTTATAATAACAATCATCAGAAAAAGAACCTCTCGTTCTTTCTTGCAATCGCAGTTGCAGACGGACAGAACAGAGTTACAACTCACAGAAGAGAGGAGGAAGAAGAAGAGACTTTGCTTGCTGGGGTGATAAAGATTACCGTTGCGCAAAACAAGATTCGCCCCCAGACGATCTGCTTCCAGGAACTTGCAAGTTCACGAAGAACTTCTGGAACGCTCGTTGTCACCTCTGTCTGGACTCGCACGGTCTCCCTGGACTCCAATGGCGGCATCAGCAGCAACTCTCTTCATCTCCTCTATATCGAAGAAGTTCTCAATGGAGGCACGAAGAGAATATTTATATCATATCTTTCTATAACCGTTCAAATATATCCGATAGCAGCGATCATGCAAGCAACCGCCCATGCGGCCGTTCATACAGCAGGGCAACAGCCGTGCACTTAGCAGCTCATGCGGCAGCCCATGCGCCCGCTCAGTGCAAAGTGCGCCAACAAAGTGCCACTTTGCGCCCTTGAGCCCGAGTCTCCTATAAAAATAATTCCAAGAACATGATAGAAAGCATAAATGCTTTCATGAAAAGTTAATCATTTTTTTCTCCTAGGAAAACACCCCCACGTGTAGGGGCGGAGGGACATGGAGACTGCACTGGGCTGTAGCCCAGTGCAAATTAAAAAAAAAGAGTAATTTTTTTTTCCAATGTTTTGTAGATTGTAGCCCAGCCCACTGAGCCCAGTCACTATGAACTGCTGGCTGCTGCTCTTTCTTTCCTTTCCTTTCCCGAGTTTTATTTCCTATTTTTCTTTCCTTTTTTTCTCTTCCTTCTTTCCTGTAGGTTGTAGTGTAGAACCACCCTCCCCTCTCCCTCTCTCCTTTAGCTTCTTCTTCCAACTGGAAGACTGCTGGCTTCTTGTTTCATGGTAAAAGCTTGCATTTTTAACACCTTTCCTGCTATTTTTCTTCGGTGGTTTTTACTGTTTCTTGCTAGTCCGCTTCCTCTGCATTTGCGCTGGGTTCTTCCTGGCGGGCTTGGGAAGTTAGAAAGTTGCTTTCTTTTTTCATTTCTTTCCTTGGAGTAGCTTTGAAGATGAAGGGTCTTTGACTCTTAGCTGTTCCCAAAAGATTTTTGAAGCGTACCCACTATCAAAGGAGAAAGCTTTCTCTCTCAAAATCACTTTTTTGAAGGAAAAAAAGAAGAAGAAGATTAATTCTTGAATCTAAAGATCCAATTTTTATTTTTGTGCAGTTGAGAAGGAGAAGTCTCTCTCTGAATGTGGATTTGGAGCAAGAGTCTACTGTGTAAGCTACATCTCCTATAGTCTTTACTTTATTCTTTTGTATTTCTAGTTCTTTAATGTTAACATTTTTGCCTTGTTTGTGTCTGTGTTGGTACGAAATAGTTACGCATTTGATTCTGTTGGTGCACTGCACTGCATTGCCTCACCCTGGATTGTACATTTAGACCTCTGTTTGGTTCGCGGAAAGGGAATGAAATGAAATCAATTCTTTGCTCTTTTCTTTCCTTGGAAAATTACAATTCTTATTAATTTTTCTTTCCGGCGTTTGGAAAGACCCGGGGAATTGGGTAGGAAAGTGAATAATTTGTGGTGGAAAAGTGAATCCATGGGGTGAGTGGTGGAATCATTTCCCCCCCCTATTTCCCTTACCCTTGGTAATCAATTTTCTTTCCCGAGGTCCAGATTTCGCGAATCAAACGTGGCCTAAGTTTTTTAGTACAAACTCTTGAATTTTAAGATGGTAGTAGCTGTCTTAAATTTGTGTAGAATATAGATCTTTGGAGAAGGAGACTTTATTCTTATATATATGCAATGACAGACTCCATATGGAAAAAGTAATTGATAAACATACAACTTATGGAAACTCAATATGGAAATGTAGACTCTTGACTGTCTTTAACTATAAACTGGATTTTTTTTTTCATTAAATCTAAAAGACTAAAATAACCTATTAATCCTAAAATATCCCTAAAACATACCAAACTTGTGTTCGATACAATATTCCAATTTGGTTGACGTCCGGTCATGACCGACAGGAACCTACCAAACTTGTGTTCGATACAATATTCCAATTTGATTGACGTCCGGTCATGACCGACAGGAACCTACCAAACTTACAATATTCCAATTTGGTTGACGTCCGGTCATGACCGACAGGAACCTACCAAACTTGTGTTCGATACAATATTCCAATTTGATTGACGTCCGGTCATGACCGACAGGAACCTACCAAACTTGTGTTCGATACAATATTCCAATTTGATTGGCGTCCGGTCATGACTGACATGAACCTGGGTTAACTACTTACTGTATTCTTCTACAATATGTTTTTGGGGATACCTGGTTCATGATTTTGGTGCTATTGGCGCCATCTAAAATGCAAATGTCTCTAGCTTTTATTAGTGCAGATTATGTCAAACTTATTTTGTGTTTACATTCTCTATATAGAAAGGATAGCCGCTACACTGAGAAAGATGCTGCAATAGTAGTACGGCAGATGCTCAAAGTTGCAGCTGAGTGCCATTTGCATGGTTTAGTACATCGTGACATGAAGCCTGAGATAAAATCTGAATACCTTTAGCAACTTTTGCAAAATTGTTCTGAAAATTGAAGTATGAGTTATGTTGGTTATAAGATTATGTAAATGATATAAATTTTCTTCTGCAGAACTTTCTTTTTAAATCAACTAAAGAGGATTCTCCTTTGAAAGCAATAGATTTTGGCCTATCAGATTTTATAAAGCCAGGTCTGTGTGAAGCCTGCCCATTGTGTTTTCTTTTATGCATTTTCAGAGTATTCTAGTTAAATTTATCAAAGACATTCATTTTATCTCCTCAGTTTAAATTCTACGAATGTTGTAATGCAGGGAGAAAATTTCATGACATTGTGGGCAGTGCCTACTATGTTGCTCCAGAAGTATTAAAGCGTACGTCTGGGCCTGAATCTGATGTTTGGAGGATAGGTGTGATCACCTATATTTTGCTCTGTGGAAGGCGTCCCTTTTGGGATAAAACCGAGGATGGAATATTCAAGGAGGTAAAATGAATATAGATTGTAGGCTATTTTAAGATGAGTTGTTTGCAATTTTACTTTCATTTTCTAATTCGTTTCATCTTTCAAGTAAGTGCTCATTCCTTTTAAAGCTTTGGACAAATACTATCCACTATGTTCTTATAATAGAGTTTTCAAATGAGGTAGCAACTAATGTGTCACTATAAGATTATTGGCAATATATGTCGCACTTTGTCGAATCATCGAATTTACGAAGGAAACTCTGCCAATTTTTTTGGCATAAATTTTTAGAATCTTGTAGTAACTATTAGCTAGCCCACCCTATTCCAAAATCCTGGCTCCGCCCTTGCCCACATGGCACCCATGTGTCCCCACCACACCACATATGCACACCTCAACTCATACAAAGTATTATATTAAGATACCCACTTGGTGGTGTAGCCAATGTGAAACTATGTTTACTAGTCAAAAGGCAAAAACACCAACAATACAAGCATTTAGACTTGGATTCATACATAAATTGTATCAGTTTTTACTGTTGGAGGCTAATTGCATAATGCCAATGGACTCCTCACCAGAATATTTAAATATATGTACTAAGGGGATATGATTTTCATATGGTTCCCTGTTACAGTTTTGAGGATCCTACAAGGCAGGGGGGGATCATTCACTTTTTTAGGACTTGAATACGAAAGTCCTTTATGTTTTGCAATCTAAAATACGAACATGAAGCCATTTATTTAGGAATCGTCCTCACTGTGCAATAGAATAATAATTGTAACGGAATAGTGTTCATTTTATACGTGGGTTGATTGTAGGTTTTCTGACTTCACCTTTTAGGTGGTTAGTGAATGCTTATTTGTTAGCATATTTAGAGATACACTCCTTTGTTTTTTTGTCGCACACGCTTAAGTTTATAAGCGTTTTCTGAATCACTTCAAGTGTATCTTTTTTCAGCCACATACTATCACTTCATCTTTTCAACAAAAAACACATTATTGTAATTGTTTGAACCAATTTATTACATGGCCTTTGGTCTTGTGTGGAACAGTAAGTTACAAATACATTCTTTGCCAATCAGCCACAACCAAGTCAGTGACATAAAATTTCATAGATTACGGAGCTTTTATCCTGCTGACCAGTTTCATATCCCAAACTACGGTAGGCTAAGATCAGGAAAAAGTATACTTGATGGTCCTCAATATCCAAACACCAAGAAATTTCATGCTAACCTGTGATATTTTCCTTGGATTAAATGATTGAGTTGATCAGTTTCTGATATATAACAAGTAGGTGGCAAAAATACCTTATTTCCTAGATCTTCAAGGACCTGATTAATTGTTGTCAGAAACTTGTTGAAATTGTCACTTTGTTTTGGGTCATAACGATACCCTGTCGTGGGGATAGCCTGATCCAGACAGCTTGTTTGGTTTTCGGTTTATGTTTTTTGAGCTTTACGGACTCTGCATCTCATATTGTACATCAAGCCATTCTATAAAAGAAATAAAGAATCCCATATTCCCCTACATCAGTGGGTAACTTCGTTATAGATTTTGCTATCTAAAAGATGAAATTACCTTTGGCTATATGTATTTTCCTCTTCTTCCTCGAGTCTTAGCTTATTTTTGACGTGAATTATAATCAACTTTGTCATGCATACTTATTAGCTGGAAGAGTATGTGACCTGTGTCGGCATTATACCTATTAGCGAGTTCAGTGTCAAGATGATCAATGAGTACGTCTTACTTCGTTTTCTTCATACATCATTGTTGTGAAGTTGGTTCACTAATCATGTTATCAAATTTTCATCCCTCAGGAAGAGCTGGAAGAGCTAGAGAAAACAGTCAGTATCAACTGCACTACAAGAGTATGTACAAGATTACCTCTCAATTTTCATCTCTATATGGCTTTTCTAAATCAATTTTTTTTTATTTCCAGATTGCGGAAGAAAGTCGAAAGCAAACCAGATCCTTTACTCCCGATGTAGATATCTAAGAACATCAAGCATTTGGTTTGTGCCCATACTGTAAGAAGCTGCATATTTTCCCTTCGCTCATGCAATTTTTCCTTCATATGCAGAACTATTGGACCTATAGACCAACATTGGGACAGATGGTTTGAGGGACCTCAAGATATGCAAGGTTGCAGATTCTGGATATTCTGACTCCAAACAGTTCAAAAGAAATACAGAATTGTTTCGGATTGCTTCTTATTATTAACAAGAACGAAAATAGATGTATTCAGATTCCAGAGGGAAAAAAAAAATTTCTTATGACATGCAAATTCTTTCAGAATAATAGGTACAAATGGTTGTATCATTCAGATTTGTAGCTGGGGGGAGAAGAACAAACAAAGGAAACAATTTCCATGCTCAGTTTCAATCTCTAATATTACAAAAAAAAACACAATCCCGATCTGATTCTAAATCATGTGGCATTTGGCTTCCCGGCAACTCGCTGGGCGATCCATCCCAAACCATCATATAGTCCTTCGCCTGTAATAGCACAGCAGGCTTGAATGTGCCAGTCATGGTTTTTGATGCTATGTAGGGAGAGGGCATCAGTGATCTCAGCTGGTGACATGGCGTCTTTCAGGTCTTGCTTGTTGGCAAATACGAGAACCACAGAGTGCTCTAGGTCTCCATGTTGAATCAACCTGAAGAGTTCATCCTTCATGATGGAGATCCTAGCTCGGTCGGTGCTGTCAATTACTACTATCACAGCATGAGTCCCTCGATAGTAAGTTGCCCAGGAGGCTCTTAGCCGATCTTGTCCTCCCAAATCCCATACCTGGTTTACATAAAATGAAAAGGAGTAGCAAATACATGTCAATGTTACAGTTTAGGTGCAAGACTGAGCAAGAATAGAGAACATGTACTAAATACAGATCACAGTTGAGAATATATATCAGTTCTACAAATGCAGGCAAGACTATGGCACATATGATAACTTGTGATGCTGGTCTCCAGTTTCATACAAAGTAAACACCAAGGATAACAAACATACAAATAAGGATTGAGAACTGAATCTCCTGATTTGCCTTGTGATCGTCGTACAAAATTATGATGGTTCCTGACATACATGATTCTTTCACAGCTACAAAGGAATGACGAAGATGACCCGTTTGAGGCTTAAGGTGATTCTTGAGGAAGAAATGTATTTGAAGAGTAAATAAAAGGAAATATTACTCCTGCAATAAGGATGTTCAAGACCTAGTTCATATGGGTATGAAATAAGTAACATGGGGCAAGAAAAAAGAAAAAGAAAGTAACTGCATAAATGTCCAGTTAGATAATCAAGGTAGAAGTAAATAAATATATTAAAAAGAAACAAAAATAAATGATCCTCTTGCAGGAAACTCCTTCCAGCACCAGTAATTAATTTATTTTAACAAAATAAAGATTCTATGCTGATACAACTAATCTCAAAAGCTATAATCATCTCCAAACATTTGATGCATCTGTTGGCTTAAATTAAATCCATGGAGGTTTTTAGACTCAACGACAATTTCCCTAATTATAGCATGTGTTCCTCAATCCAAACGTTTGATGTGACAATCGACATAAATGAACCTGCAGAGATCTAAGACACCAGCAGTGATTTCTCTATATCACACAATGTCTCCCTCAATTCAACTATATGGACATTTTACAGGTCTACAAAGCATTTCACTTACAAATTTGACAACTTCATAGGACAATAGTGAGGCAGGATAACCTCAACCAAAACCAGTGTCATAGTGTCTTCTTTGAGTCCATGAAAAAAAGGTATATACCCAAGAAGCACTAGTTAAGTACAAGTGTTGCCTGCGACAATACACAAGATTGCAGATATCCAACTATCCAATTCATAAAGGAATGTCTCCTACACCAAACATAATCACATATACCCAGATAATGAAACCTCCCGGTGTAATCCTATTTAATCTTAGCTACAATTATCTCCCGGATTCTGTCTGATTTAAGAAAAATCTAAATATGCTAGGTTTTATACCAATTTTAGCTTATTAAAGTCAAATATATTGATAACTCTAGAGTGCCTTGGCTTATTTTTCACAAGAATATGTATACCACGTAATCTTTTACACTCTAACCTCTATTTTATTTGTGACTTCTGACTTCTGACTTCTATTTTATTTGTCTCTTAACTCTTAATCTTAAGAGTTAAGAGACTCTTCAGATTAACAAGTGAAGCAGCATCACAGCTGAGGCATTGTACTGGTACTATCAGAATTTCACTGAATACTATATCAAATCTTGATGTTTCTGATACATAGGATGGTTGCTCTCTGAATTCCTGTTTTCTGGATTCCAACTCTCCAACGTAATTATCCTTTTATAGGCACATCTGCCATACACACTTCTATATGCCTTGTACTACTCACGAATATGCCAATCTATAAGACGTAATTTGATTTTAAATTATATCTCTGGATTGATTTCATTTTCCTTCATCTCTTACGGTGTCCTTTAACTTTTTTCCCTTAGGCCTATGATGAGGACATCAGGCCCCCAATTACGAAGACCTACCAACGTAGAAGACGACGCGACATGGCTTCATATGGATTACTCTTTAAATTTGAATTTTAAATTCAGATTTCAAATTGTTATTCTGTTTTTTCATTTGTTTTTATTGTTACCTAGTCTCTAGAAGGAGGTTGTTGGGTTTTTGGTTGTTGTCTTCTTGTTGCAACTTACCTATTCCTTAGAAATTGGTTAGTTGATTGGTTGTTTTGCTTGATGTAAGCCTATTTATATCATTGTTTGTCAAAGGATAGGGAATGAATGAATGAAAAAAAAACTTTTCTTTATGAGCTCTACTCTCTCTCTATGTGACTGAGATAGCCAATCCCCTCTTTCTCTCAATCCTCTCCCATTCCCAGCCCCATTTCCCTCATCCGGTAGCAGTATAACAGCAAAAACAGCAACTGTAGCAGCAAAAACAGCCCCAACAGCAGCAAAAATAACAGCAGTAGCAGCAGGAACAGCAAAGCAGCAGCAGAAACAGCAGCTGCCAGAAGCAACAGCCCCCACCCCACCCCCCCCTTCCCTCCTTCTGGTAATCATTCGACCCTCTGATTCTAGTTTCCCTCTTCATTCTAAATCAAGTGATCACGACAACTGCATCTACCATCCAATGTGCTACAATAGTGTTAATCCACTAAATAAATTGAGTGCTTCTACAAAATGAAAGAAAATGGAGTTTGTTGTTATCAACCTACGTATTAAATAGAGAACTATCATGATCTCGTGGTAATTTGATTCAATTCTCTATAAAATCTAAGGTTGAATGATAGCTTATGATCTCTTGCCTAATATAACCATTAATTTTGGCGACCTAAAAATTATTTGGTAATTAGTAGAGAGCTAAAATGAACTTACTTTAATCCAATTTAATTTGATGATTTTAATTATCATTCACCATGCATCAATTTTTGGTATCAGAGCATGGTTTAGGGTTCATTTTGCATTAGATTATTTCTATTCGTGCATTAAGAACATATAGAATTTTGGTATGACCCATATCACATTGCATGAGTACCCGTAGCGGTAGACAATACCAACCCATTCCTGATATGGTCCCTGAACAAGATCAAATGTTGCAAGATATTCTAAACCGTCTCATTAACATGGAAAAAGATATCAATGCACTAAGAACGTCTAATGAAGATAATAGAGACCGAATTGAAAGATTTGAACGTGAATGTCGTAGAACTCATGACCTGTTGGACGAGGATCCCCATCATAGTAGTCATCGAGAGATGGATAGAGATAGACCCAGAGGCCTTGACCATCGTAGGAATGACCCGGTCAGACAGCATGACTATGTGCCACCTCCGAGACCTCATCAGGTCCTAGGAGACGGGAGAATCATTAGAAGTGTAAAAATAGAAGCGCCTACTTTTGACGGTCAACTGGACCCAAAAGTTTTCATCGACTGGATGACAGACATGGACCACTATTTTCGGTGGTATGATATGTCTGAGGCTAGAAAAGTCCGTTTTGCCACAATGAAGCATGTTGGACAAGCTAAGTTGCATTGGCAAAATGTTGAACGATTGTTGGTACAAAGGAGGCAATAACACATTCTTACATGGAATGAGATAAAAGAGAAGAAAAATACTTGACAACTTCCTACCGACAAAAGCTCTTGGACTAATGGCATAAACTGACCCAAGGCAACCGTCCTATCACGGAATACATTTTAAAATTCAACGAATATTTAATTCGATGTGAAGTGACAGAAGATGTTGGAATGACCCTTTCTAGATTTAGGTCTTGACTTCGAGATGATTTACGTGAATTGTTTCTGCATGAGGTGACGTCATTAGAACATGCTTATCAACTGGTTGAGGAACTTGACCGATTTCAAAGACTTTCAATAGGCAATGTGATTCATTGACTACCCCTAACAGATCCAATGAGCCGAACCCTAGGTTTAACCAGTCTCAACCCAACCCAACCCAAAACCTAGTGTACCGTCGTCGTCAAGAAACCCCAACGAAAAGGGTTTACTTGGGGATGCTCCCAAGGCCAATCCTCGTACTGAGTGTTATAGGTGTCATGGTTATGGTCATTACGTACATCAGTGTCCGACTCGAACCCCCCTTGTAGATGATCAGCCTGACGAAGACCAGGACGACAACGTAGTAGAACATGAACCATAATTAGGAGTGCGAAGATGATCGTCCTGAAGACGATGGATATATATGGGTCTCATTAGGAGTTCCTTGACCTTTGGGAATGTTGATAGGGAGCGTGAAAACCCTAGACTTGGTGTTGTTCGATGTGTTTTGTCACAAGAGAGACTGACGATTGGCGTCGTACCTCCATTTTTCACACATTTATTAGAATCGGCAATCAATCATGTAAGGTGATCTTGGATAGTAGGAGTTGTGTTAACGTCATTGCCTCTAACATCGTAGCCAAAACTGGTCTTAAGACTGAACCTCACCCTAACCCCTATAAGGTTAGATGGGTAGACGAGTCATCCATCAGCGTTAAGAAGCGATGTCGTGTTCCTATAGAGTTTGCTATTTACAAGGACAATGTATGGTGCGATGTGATTAAGATGGATGTAGGACTATCATTTTAGGAAGACCTTGGCTATTAGACTTAGACATCACTCTCTATGGTCATTCCAACTCTTGCACCTTCATGTATAAGGGTCAAAAGATTAGGCTCAATCCTATGCAACCAAAGCCTAATCCAAATATTGAGAAGAGTGAAACTTCTGACAAGAAGAAAGGGCTTGCCCTTATAAGCCCCAAAGAATTAGTAGTTGAGATTGCTAAAGGGACCACAGTAGTTGTCTTGGTTGCTAGGGAAGTCCAGGATGACTTCCGAGAGCCAGTCCCAACTAAAGCAATCCTTGTTCTAGAGGAGTTTAAGGATGTTTTTCCCGAGGATCTCCCAAACTGTTTACTACCGATACGTGACATCCAACATGTTATTGACCTTGTTCCAGGCACAACCCTACCTATTATGCTGCATTATCGACTGAATCCCACTGAGCATGCAGAGTTAAGACAGCAAGTCGAGGAATTATTAGGTAGAGGATTTATCAGGGAAAACATGAGCCCTTACGCGGTACCTGCTCTTTTGACTCCAAAAAAAGATGATACCTGGAGGATGTGCGTAGATAGTCGTGTGATCAATAAAATAACAGTGAAATACCGTTTTTCGATTCCCAGGATGGACGATATGTTAGATATGATGTTTGGAGCCACTATCTTTTCAAAGATTGACCTCAAGAGTGGTTATCATCATATTCGCATTCGACCAGGGGATGAATGGAAGACCGCTTTTAAGACAAAATATGGTCTTTACGAATGGTTGGTCGTGCCCTTTGGACGACCCAACGTCCCTAGCACCTTTATGAGAATAATGACGCAAGTGCTTAGACCTTTTATAGGTAGATTCTTAGTTATGTATTTTGACGATATACTTATCTTCAGTCAATCTGGGGACCAACATGTAGCCCATTTGAGACAAGTGTGCCACGTTATGCGAACCCTAAGAAATGTGCATTCTTTACTGAAGATATTATTTTTCTAGGATTTGTCGTATCTCCTGCGGGAATCTCTGCCCAGAAGATAAAGGCAATGGAAGAGTAGCCCGAGCCCCGGAGCATTAGAGATGTTAGGAGTTTTCACGGGCTAGTGACTTTCTATCGTCGGTTTATACGAGATTTTAACACCGCCATGACCTCCATAATCAATTGTTTAAAGAAATAAGCTTTTGAGTGGTCAACTACTGCCGCCAAAGCATTCAAAGACATTAAGAAGAAGATGACGGAGGCTCATGTTATGCGCCTTTCTGATTTTTCGAAAGTGTTTGAGGTTGCATGTGATGCTTTTGGCATAGGCATAGGTGGGGTCTTGGCCCAAGAGGAACATTCAGTAGCTTTCTTTAGCGAAAAATTGAACCAGGCAAGGTAGCGCTACTCCACCTACGATAAGAAATTATATGCGGTCATTCAGTCCCTTTGCCATTGGCGACATTACTTACTACAGCAAGAATTGTTATCTATTTCGATCACAAGGCCTTGAGATACCTTAACTCCCAGAAGAAATTGAATGCTAAACACGGTAGGTGGGTTGAGTTCCTGCAAGGCTATACTTACGTGTTAAAACATAAGACGGGAGTTGAGAACAAAGTTATGGATGCGCTTAGCCGACGTATAGCTGTACTGTTTGGCATGAGTGCTGAAGTTGTTGGCTTTGATAAGGTCAAAGAGGAGTACGAGTCGTGTCCTGATTTTAGTGATATTTATACACTTTTGAGAGATGGGTTAACTCGTGAGATAGATGGATTTCTGTTGACGGGTGGCTATTTATTTCGATTTAGCAAGCTATGTATCCCACGTACGTCATTGAGAGATTTTCTGGTGTGGGAATTACACGCAAGTGGTTTGTCCGGTCACTTTGGGCGAAATAAGACTATTGAAGCTGTTGAGGATCAATTTTACTAGCCTAGTGTCAAAAGAGATGTTGCAAGAGATGGGTTAACTCGTGAGATAGATGAATTTCTATTGACGGATGGCTATTTATTTCGATTTAGCAAGCTATGTATCCCACGTACGTCATTGAGAAATTTTCTGGTGTGGGAATTACACGCAAGTGGTTTGTCCGGTCACTTTGGGCGAAATAAGACTATTGAAGCTGTTGAGGATCAATTATACTGGCCTAGTGTCAAAAGAGATGTTGCAAAACTCGTCGGTCAGTGTCATATTTGTCAACTAGCTAAACAACAAAATCAAAATACAGGCTTGGACACTCCGCTTCATGTACCTAACTGCCCCTGGATAGATGTTAGTATGAATTTTGTGCTAGGATTACCGAAGACCCTCAGGAAATATGATCCTATTTTTGTGGTAGTAGACCGTTTTTCAAAGATGGCCTATTTTTTGCCATGTTCTAAAACGCCAAACACCTCCAAAATTGCTAGAATTTATTTCGATGAGTGGTTAGATTACATGGGTTACCAAAAACGATTGTGTCCGACAGGAACGTTAAGTTTCAAAGCTACTTTTGGAAAACCCTATGACACCCGATGGGAACAAAGTTAACATTTTCCACGACTTGTCATCCCCAGACTGAGGTGGTTAATAGGAGTTTATGGAATCTTCTACGTTGCTTGGTTGGAGAAAATATCATGAATTGGGATCTCATTTTACCTAGAACCGAGTTTGCATATAACTGTTCAGTTAATAGGTTCATGGGCATAAGTCCATTTCAGGTTGTGCATGGGTTCAAACCAATTAGGCCCATAGATCTCATTCTCATGTTTCAGCATTCTAGGATTTCTGATTCAGCATCTGCATTTGCCAAACATGTTCAACTTGCATAAAGAAATCAGCAAAAAAATGAATTAAGTAATGCTCAATATAAGTCTTCTGCTGATAAACAAAAAAAATTTGAGTTCCAAATCGGTGATTATGTTATGGTCCGGATTAGACCGGAGCGATTTCCTCCAGGAACCGTTAAGAAATTACATTCTCGCAGTACAGGACCATTAGAATTTTGCAGAGAATTGGACCGAATGCATATGTCATTGACTTACCACCTGGATTCGAGATCAGTCCTATATTTAATATTGAGGATTTGATGGATTACAAAGGTCCCCCAATTAGTCCAGAAAATCCACTTCTGGATTCAAATGAGCCTACCCTTTAGCCTATTCCAGAGAGTTCCTCACCACTACCCTCACAGGGTCCCAATCAGCAGATTATATTGATAGAATATTGGATGCTCAGATCAGATCATCTCTACTGGAGATGGTGGTTGTCAACGTTACTTGTTCGATGGAGAGGTCGCCCCGAATCTGATGATTCGTGGATTACACCGGAGGAGCTGCAGCAGCTTGATCCAGATTTACTGGAGTACTACGACAACAGTCACTGGAGTCATTCGCCAGAGCCGAATTCTTTTCACCCCGAGAGAATTGATGAGGACATCAGGCCCCCAATTACGAAGACCTACCAACGTAAAAGACGATGCGACATGGCTTCAATATGGATTAGTCTTTAAATTTGAATTTGAATTTGAATTTTAAATTCAGATTTCAAATTGTTATTATGTTTTTTCATTTGTTTTTATTGTTACCTAGTCTCTAGGAGGAGGTCGTTGGGTTGTTAGATTGTTCTTCTTGTTGCAACTTACCTATTCCTTAGGAATTGGTTGGTTGATTCGTTGTTTTGTTTGATGTAAGCCTATTTATATCCTTGTTTGTCAAATGATAGGGAATGAATGAAAAAAACTTTTCTTTTTATGTGGCTGAGATAGCCAATCCTCCCTTCCTCTCCTAATCCTCTCCTAATCCTCTCCTATTCCCGACCCCATTTCCCTCCACCGGTAGCAGTATAACAACAAAAACAGAAACTGTAGCAGCAAAAACAGCCCCAACAGCAGCAAGAACAGCAGCAGTAGAAGCAGCTGCACAAACAGCACAGCAGTAGCAGCAGTAGAAGCAGCTGCACAAACAGCACGAGAAGCAGCTGCGAGAAGCAACAGCCCACCCCCCCTTCCTTCTGGTAATCATTCGACCCTCCGATTCTAGTCTCCCTCTTTATTCTAAATCAAGTGATCAAGACAACTGCATCTACCATCCAATATGCTATCAATAGAGTGTTGATCCACCAAATAAATTGAGTGCTTCTACAAAATGAAAGAAAATGGAGTTTGTTGTTATCAACCTACATATTAAATAGAGAACTATCATGATCTCGTGATAATTTGATTCAATTTTCTATAAAATCTAAGGTTGCATTCTAGTTTATGATCTCTTGCCCAATATAACCATTAATTTTGGCGACCTAGAAATTATTTGGTAATTAGTAGAGAGTTAAATGAATACTTTAATCCAATTTAATTTGCTGATTTTAATTCTCATTCATCCCGCATCAGCCTACAAGCCCCCAACTCATATATTATACATGAAGGGTGGCTTACTAGTTACTATATAATATTTTATAAAGCAAGGTTCGCAGTATCGATATATACTTGTATCTAAATGATATCTCTGGATTGATTTCATTTTCCTTCATCTCTTACGGTATCCTTTCAATTTTTTCCCTTAGGCCTACAAGCCCCCAACTCATATTATACATGAAGGGTGGCTTACTAGTTACTATATAATATGTTATAGAAGCAAGGTTCGCAGTATCGATATCGGAATTGGTATCAGAACATTCATATGAGTATCTGGATCGGTAGTATCGACACTATCGGCAGTTCCGGATCGGGTTGTCAAATGTTTTGGTGTCGGAAAACAAATAATTATTAATAAATTATTAACATTTTAGAAAATATATTATTAGGCATAATTTTAAGCATTTTCAATGTTTTTTTAGTAATTTTGAAATTGAATGAAATAGTAATGACCCTTGCCGATTGGTTTACATGCGATAAATAAGTTTTCTTTCCTTTTTTCATGCTTTTACAACCATATATGCTTTTACACCCTTGTTACTTGGTCTTTTTCGTTCAATTTAGTTTGCCGAGTTGACCGAAAAAGAGGCCCCCAATGTCGGTATTGATCAGTATCGGATATCAGTCGTCGTCAGATCGGGACATGCCAAACCGTATTGAATCGATATCGGCTCATACTGCAAACTATGGAAAGAAGAGTTCAACCACAAAACTACAATCAGTGTGTGTCTTGAATCACCTTAATAGCATGCACAGGAAGTTACTTTACAAGTGAAAGTTAAAATGAAGTGCTTAATGGTATGTCAGTATTGGGGTTCAGCCCGAAATGTTGGTTGAGTACAAGACATGGAGATCCTTGTTAAGTACTTACCAGATTTATGGAGAGAGAGAGAGAGAGAGAGAGAGAGAGAGAGAGATCACAAGTCAATGGCTTGAAAATTGCAGTAGCAATTTACATACCAACTCAAAGATGACTAGTTGAAGATTTTCTAAACTAAATTGGCTTGAAGTTGACAAGATACTTCATGACATGGCATACGCATAACAGAAGACACAAGGAATGAGGTCAATTTGTTGAGTCTTCACATGACTAAACTAAACTGCATTCAAGGGTCTGTAGACATTAATGGTAGATCAACAAGCCAACAACAAGACAATAGAATAGAATTTACACTTACTTATAGCATAGAATTTACACTTGCTTTGGAGGCATAAAGAGAGTGGTACTAATTGAAGATAAAAGATGAGAAAATTGAGTGAGGTGGTTTGGAGATACCCAGGTTTGAAGTATAGGATTTTAGTTAAGAGATCAGCGCAAACTAGCATAGCCTAAACAAATTTGGATAGAAGCTGTAAAGAAGGATAGGATATTTGCTAATGTAATAGGGTGGCATGGCCGTTAACCGAACTGAATGAAAGAAAATGATTTAAATACGAGTCCATAAAATCGGGAGAAAGGCTTCGTTTTTGTTGTAAAGTAAAGAGAGTTCCTTAAGTCTAAGGGAGCATCTTCGATGCATAAAGACATGTAAAGTGTAAACAACATGAGAAGGTTTCAAACTTAGTTTTTGGTGAGATTATTCAACATATAACTTATTATCGTGCATAAGATTAGAATCTTCCTCCATTTAATGAGGTTAATATGCTATGTTAGACTAACTGACAATCTAATACATAATCTAGTTCAAAATGTGCATGAGTTACTACATATGAATGTTTAAATCATGCTTATACAAAAGTGTGCCTTGCATGTGAATTTAAGTATTTAGAATGCCTCCATTTATTGGAACTGCTATATTCACACCAGTTCGATTCACAAAAATACACTGGTATATCTTCTATCAATGTTACTTACACAAATGAAAGATATTGTAACCACTATTTTTCACCACAGAAATGTTCTTGCAACCATCTTTCTGTGAAACATCCTTCAGCCTAACACAACTTGCACTATTAACCAAATTCTAACCTGGATAGGCTTGTCATTTGTTCAGAGAAGAGAAGTGGGAGTCCGAGAGTAGACCACCAAATGTCCCTAAAAACCTTGCATCCAGTGTTCACAAGAAAAATTAAAGGACGAATGGATGTTTTCTAGAACCAAGATACGACAGGAGAAAGATGTGAAATCTGAACATACAGGAATGTCTAAGAGACACCTAACTTATTCTTCAATTATTTAATAACTAATGAAATAGATACTATGACAGTCCTCAGAAAGACAAGAAAATAAGCAACTCCTAAGACAAAAAACTATATACCATATACTGCTAAGCAAAAAGCTTAAGATAGCATATACTGCTATACCAAGGAAAATAAGGGCTAACATTTAAACCCTTCAGAAGGCCATAAAAAACATCTCTCTCCTTTTTAAGAAATTATAATCTAGCAACACCTTTTACAATTCGTAATTGAGGACCCTTTTTTAACAACCATGCCTTCTCAATCTTCAAAGCCCCACTGATATGTATCTACCACAAGATATCTAAACACTCAATATATCATGTGATACAAACACCACAGTATGCAACAATTAGCATGGAAATATAAACCATTAGAACTGAAAGAACTCATATCTAAAGTTCTGATAATAGCAAAAAAGAACCAGAGATTAGTCTAAGCTCCAAGCACCATCAAGATAGCAGCGCAATAGGCATAAGCATGAAATCTTCTCCCAACCATCAGGATTTGGACCTCTACTTCCTACTTCATCAATTAATCCAACAGCTACAGCCATGTCATAGTTATTTTTTTAACACCCTTTCGTATGGAACCACTATTATGTTCGAGCAAAAGATCTCAACTCAAACTGATTTATCCCTTGAAGACGTTAAAAAGTCCTTAGGATGTATTTTCGAACCTATTTTTATTTTGTTCCATATCTCATCTTCAATTAAGTTCTCTCTCTAAACTTTCAATTTGGAGCATTCTTAAATGTGATATTCCTAGCTCATTTATTAACTGTCGCAACTCCTGCAGCTTAATCCAACTCCATTTTACAAGCACGTTTGGTTCATGGAAATAGAAGAGGACAAGAATGTAGAAGTGTGAAATTCCTGTAATTTGTGAGCCTACAAGAACTAGAAAGAAGTGTGTAGAGCCGAAAATTTCAAATAATTCCACGAAGTTCCTCCCTAATTCTCCAGAACTAGGAATAAGAAAAAGAAAAAAACAATCATATAAGCACTGAAAAGTAAGGAGATAGGATCTCGGAAGTCCAGATCCATGTTCCTACCGCAACAAACCAAATAAAAAAAATTGGTTAAGTGGAGATTGGGACCACAAGTTCCTACTGCTCTACAAGTTCCATGAACCAAATGGGCAAGAGCACAAACTATTTACTCTAAGCATACAAAGTTGTGTAGAACAGAAGATAGAAGTATTTCTCCTCTATACATCTCCTTAATCCATCAACCCATTCTCTCCATAGAACTACCAGAACAATACACAACAAAGCCTTTTATCCTTAATTTCTGAGGTCTGTTGTTTGAGCCCTTTATTCCATTCAGCCTTGTCAAGGGCCATGTCCTTTGTAACATTAACTGGTTAACAAAAACAGGATTCTTCTCTATGTCTCCAATCCATGTTCATTAATTTGTGCTAGTTTTAGGCCTCGGCCTAGTCCTAGTAGTTCCTTTAACTGCGATGTTAGAGCTCCTCCTAGCCACTGCATCTATTGGTCTACTAGATAGACTATTATACAAATCACCTAAGGAGATTGTACCTCATCTTGTCAATTAGCGGCACCTGCAACTTCCACAAATCCACCTAATGCACTCATCCATCTTAGTACTCCCATTTTTGCTATGCTCAATTTATGTACATGCTTTCTAATTGTCCAACACTTCAATCCACAACAGTTGCCTCATATAATTTTCCTTTCAAGCCAGACAAGCCATCAGGCTTGGGCAATACCTCTGTTCGGGAGAACCCCCCCCACCCCTCACCCCCTAAATCTCCACCTATCCGCCAATAGAGCATCCGCGGTCCACCCCAACTCATCTCTGTCAATTGAACTAGCAATCCATAGGCCCATATTTTGTGTTCCCACTGAGAAGGCCTCAAGTAGCTCAAGGAGACAGTCAAAACCAGAGACTTCGACGCCGGTGCCAACCCCACTATATCTTCTTTTGGAGTCAAGGGCAAGGGACAACCAAATTTAGCTCCGGCTAGGGCAACCCAACCCCCGGCCGGCCCTGGGTATCATGTGATCACAAAGTACTCCTAGATTGCTGCTCCATTTCAATCATCATGTTTTAATTAATATGAACATTTCATTTCATAGAGATCCGATGAAGTTCTACACTAGCACGACCTTGGCACTCCAAAATACACTAGAATATGCCAAAGATGGTACGTGCCCGTGTCACCGTGTTCATATTGTTTCCATGCCATTATTCATAACCATGCAACATAGTAATCCAACAATCGATCCCGTAACAAAATTTAAGTCCCAAAATAGTCGCATCTATGGTTTGGGTACCTCGAATCTGATGTTCTTGTAGATGAGCTCCTCTACGTTGCTTCCGACGGTGGGGTTGGTGGTGACGACCTCGCCGAGGTGCAGCTTGTAGAGGGTGGTGGTCTTCCCGGCGTTGTCCAGCCCCACCACCACGATCTTGTACTCCTTCGCCGGGAACATCATGAACCAGAACCTCGACAGAAACGCACCCATCCCCCTCCTCCTCCTCCTCCTTCAACCTACCAATCAGCAGAATTAGGTCAAAATCGATCAAGGACCGGAAGAATTAACGAACGGATCTCACCGGAAGGATCGGATCGGGCGTTCTTCTCTAATTTTGAATGAAAAGAAGGAAATTTTGGGAAAGGGGGAAATCAGAGAAAACCCTAATCAAAAACTAAGGAAGGAAGAGAAAGAAGAATAAATAAAGTCTGTTTAGTTTTTCTATTTTTGTTCAAAAGTAAAATAATTCTTAATTTCTCTCTCTCTCTTTCTAATAATACGAGTTGACTTAAACACGGTTCAAAATTGTACATCTAAATCATTTTAAAATATTTTATTAATTATTTCAAAAAAGTAATTAATTATTTAATTATATTAATTTATTTATAAGTAAATAATTCTAACTAAAATAGGTAAGGTGGAAAGGTTTTTTTTTTTTTTTGTGAGTTCAACATTTAAGGGACGAAAATTTATAATAAACTTAAAAAAAAAATCGACAATTTTTTACACGTGTCAAGTGCACGTGCATGATACTAATAAAGAAAATAATTAGGACTCATATATGATATATGTCTATGCCAGCTCATGGTCATATTATTCATTCTATTTGCAACTAAATTTTCTGATTTGTAGGTTGTAACTTGACTATACTATACCGCTAAAAAATTATTAAGAAATTTGGAAAATAGGAGGATGTTATTATTACAACCTAGGATGGAACTCATAAACCTGATAAAATTCAGAATATTTATTTACTAACTATAATGAATTAAGATATCACTCTTAGCAAGCACATCAAGTCACATGTAAATGTAACTACTACTAACTACTATTAATACGAGTAAATGTACGTGCAACGAGTACATAATTTTTTTTCTAACATTATTGTAAAATAGTTTAGATGTTTAAATATAATTTAATTATAATTTATTATGGATATATTTTTACTTTTTGTAAAAAAATCTTTTTAGATGTTTAAACTGTACGTATATCCTCACGTAACTTATATATATATATATATATATATATATATATATATATATATATATATATATATATATATATATATATATATATATAAACTAATTGGGTAACTACATAATATTATATAACAATAGCCAAACATCTCTTCTAACTCAGGTGGTTAATGTGGAAGGCTTTATCTTTGATTGGTCAAGTTTGATTCTCCATTATTTATAATAAATTTATTTAAGTTTGCGACCGCCACAGTACGCGATTCCTCGAAAAAATTATACAGGGTTGGAGAGGGTCACACAGTCTATACGTCATAGCAGACGGTACGAAAAATGGGACAGCGAGGAGAGAGAAACAGTCACCTCAACAGGGCGCCAAAGATGACTGAAAATACGCGTTGATTCTGCGAGGTGGCGCGTCGTGGCACAGCCGGCTGCTAGGGTTTCTGCGGCTAGGGCACGGCGGAGGCGGCTGCTGGTCTCGGTGGCGGTGTTGGTGGCGGCTGGGGCTGCTACTGGTCGTAGGCGGCGGAGTCCGGTGAAGGAATCGTCGCCGGAGGCTCGGGGAAGAAGCAGCGGCTGCTCGGGTGGTCCAGGTGCAGCGGGGAGCTCAGCGGGGAGGCGCGGTGGCTAGGGTGAGGGAGATGCGGTGGTGGATGGTGGTGGCAAATGAGGATGGCGGTGGGGCGATCGGGGAGAGTGGTGGTGGTGTGGGGAAGTGGTGGCCGAAGTTTGGGTTATATAGGAGGAGAGGGAGGGGATCCGGCGGCCGTTATCGGGAGGTAGAAGGTCAGAGGTTGGCGGGGAGGGCGGAGCTGGATCGGCAGGCGGCGGTTACGTAAGTCGGAGCGGCGGGGAAACGGCTAGCTGTAGAAGCATGAAAAATACACTGGAGAATTATACGCGTAAAACCCTCAACATGCATGAAACCTGCGTAAAACAGCACTTCAAGGCTGTGTAGGCGTAAAAGGTTGCTACACCTCCCTACGGCGTAAAATATGTCTGCTTTTAATGCAGTGTGAGAGTGTACGAGGAACTCTTCGTATTTCTCGAATGAACCTGTCAAACAGAACAGTAAACCTGACTCCTGACAAAAGTACTGCACGACGATCAAGAGGACGGCTGTAATGATGATTCTGCACAGAGGCCCAGGATGTCGTTTAGTGACATATCCTTGATACAAGTCATTTTTACGCATTCAAGGAATACGCTGCCTATTTTACACAGGCAGAGATGAGTTTATACGCTCGAGATAAGATGAAATCAGACGCCACGTCAAAAGTTATCTCTCGTACAGAGCTCGAGGCATATCTCTGCATTTAATGCACGAGAGTTTGTTCTATTTTTAATGACTATGAGAGCTAAAACTGTGACTAATACGCTCACATCACCATCCTTGCATGTTACGCCAACCAGGCTATTTTCAAATATAGGAGTACGTCGTATGCTATCTCCTCGAAATACGCCAACTTAGGCTATATTTGCAAAAGCACGTGATAAGGCTATTTAGCCCAGAATACGCTCAAGACCTCAGTCGTGATGGATAATTGGCTATTTTTACGCTGGTTATTTATTATTCATGTCGCAACAAGTTTTACGCAGAATCTGGCTTTTACGCCAATAAGACAACTATCTGGCTTTTACGCCAACAAGACAACTATCTGGCTTTTACGCCACCATGACAGCTATCTGGCTTTTACGCCAACAAGACAGCTATTTGGCTTTTACGCCAACAAGACAACTATTTGGCTTTTACACCAATAAGACAGTTATTTGGCTTTTATGCCAACCATCTTTACGTAAGGAGCAGTTACCTACGTGGCTTGCATGCCGTGATCTTCGAGGAGCGGTTATACGCGTTACCTCATAATGGGACACGCGTCATACGCGGATTCAGGAGATCATTCAGACGTGGGTAGCAGTTATTATAATCGTCGCGTAAAGAGTGCCACTCTCTTCACAGTTTGGCTTCTACGCCGACTGGACAGTTACTGTGACTGAGCTATATAAATAGGGACCTCCGGTCACAGGAGACGGGGGGAAGAAAAGGAAGAGATCAAGATCATAGATCGAATCAAAAGAGAGAGAGAGCATAGACATAGAGTGTTGATTGACAGTTCAATCTCACTTGCAATCTTTGAAGATTCTTCTTCTTCTACAGCACTTCTTCGTCATCGTGTGTTCTAAGGGACAAAGTGATCGACCGCAGATCAGACTCATATAACAATACTTCCCCAGAATTATTTTTATTGTACTTAACATCCTCGTATAGGATTAATTGTACTCTTTTTTTTTCTTGTTTGTAAACAAAGAAAGGGTTTCGTATAAACCTAGTTTCATTCTTCTGTTTATCATCAAACACAAGATGGCGACTCTGCTGGAGACGACTTTCTCATATGACGAGAAAGCAATTTCTCAACACGATGTTGTATCCATCGGATCGACGAAGAAGACGTTGGTCGTCCAATTCGACCAATCTGCTTATGAAGACATGCTTCGCGCAGGGGGTAGCTCTCATTCCCTCTCTGTCCAGGATAACAGGAAGCTGCATAAAGTGTGGATGCCCAAGACATCCTCTACCCTTCCTGCAAGCTCTCCTCCTCTGATCAACAAGGTTGTGTCAATACAGCCTACGCGCTCCGTGCGTAAAACTATGTCTCCCGTCTGTGACGTGGCAGACAAAATTTCTGGTAATGCCTCAGTGCCAATCCAGAAGTCTAGAATACGCCTTATGCGTAAAAAATCGTCTTCCGTCTGTGACGTGGCAGACAAAACTTCTGGCAATGCCCCAGTGCCAATCCAGAAGCCTAGAACGCGCCCTGCGCGTAAAATCTCGTCTCCCGTCTATGACGTGGCAGACAAAATTTCTGACAAGGCCTCAGCGCCAATTCAGAAATTTCAAACGCTCCCTGCGCGTAAAAATACATCTCCCGTCTATGATGAGGCAGATGGACCCTTGGATCACATCGAGGGGAAATGGGTGGCGGATTTCCCAACCGCTAGGCTTGTACGCCACCAAGAGAAGAAGTTGCCCACTCTTCATATTACGCGTGACGCTGGAGGTCGCTTGAGGACTTTTCCTATTTTACGCGAACCTGTACAAAACTCTAAATTATGCCAGGATAAGTCTGTCCGCATAAAGAAGACTCGTTTCACGAGAAAATACGCTCCTCAGACGGATGATGAGTCGTATGCGACTCACATGGGTGAATTATTGTATTCCTATGACAGAGAAAGGGTTCTGGTCCCCAATCTCCACGTTCCTACTGATGTAAAAAGGCATAATAAGCCTTCTTCTTCTGTTAATCTCCCTGATTTACATGATTTCTTGATCCAGAAACGCAAAGACAGGAGATCTTCTAATATGTCTATTACACCCCCTAGGGAGCATTGTTGTAATAGTCATAAGGTTGTGATTAACTACTGCTGTCCTAAGGCAAAACGGTCAGTTTTCGACCGGTTGAACTACTCTTTGTCCTTACAGGAAGAAGAACCTACATTCGCGTCGGTAAACATGGCTTCGCACATTCCTAGAGGAAGGTCAAGTTCAAGACGTCATCCCTCTAGAACTCCAAGCCAAAGGAGATTTGACAGACTCCTTGAGAATATTGAAGCAGGTGTTTTTTGAAACACCCGCTCGAGGTCACGACAATCGGCTTCATATTCTTCTGATTCCGACACTGGGGGTCGTCAGCTTTCTGAATCTGATGCTGAAAGTATAGACTCGATCTCTACAGAGATCTATACTAATCCCTCGGTGGCATCCAGAGAAATGGAAGTTTATGCCGTTGGAGATGAACATAAAGAAGCTTCCCCATCAGGAAGTACTGAACAACGCATCACTGTATTGGAAGCATCGCTTAAAGAGATGCATACCATGATGGAGAGTATGCACCAAATGATGGTGACTCAACATACAGCTGCGGTAGCTCAATCACCTGTTCCTCTGACTCAAATACGTATGGGGGTAGACATGCCACCATCCAATGCAAGCCAGGAGCCTATTCAAAATCAAGAATCAACTGCTCCTCAACCCCTTAACCCGGAGAATGTATTACCTCATGTGGGAGTTACAATACAACTGATCTCTCACCTCTCTGGTGTCCCTTTCCCAATTGAAGATCCGATACAGGCAGTTCGGGAATTAAAAGCCCAATTTGATGCCTTGAAGCATAAGGATCAGCTCAAGAAGTTGGGAATCAATCAGCCATACCCAGCTATCTGGGACGAGATCCCTTTCCCACCAAAATATAAACTACAGGCTATGGTTTTGTTTGAGGGAAAGACGTCACCAAGCCAGTACATGAATTACTTCAGCATGGTGACGATGTTGTTGCAGGGGAATGATGCCCTTCTCACTCGAGTGTTTAAAGGCTGTCTGTCTGGGGTGGCCTATCAATGGTACCGTAGCCTAGCGGACAACTGCATTACTTCTTTTGAAGATTTCAAGACTCTGTTCTTCGCTCAATTCTACGAAGGAGGAATGGACATGTCTATGTCACCACTCATCGAAGTTAAGCAAAAGGAGAAAGAAAACGTTCATACTTTTATTGAACGTTTTCGTTAGGCTACTTTGGACATGCCTCCTGGAGTTCCAAATTTTGCCTTGGTGGACATTTGCAGGAAGAACCTCCTCCCACTGATCTCAATATTCATGGTACCATATCAGTTCCATGATTGGCCCTCGTTTATCATATCGGTGGTAGCCACTGAAGACAACAGTCGGAAGGCTCGTGACAACGGAATCATGATCTCTACCTCTGATCGAGGGAAGCGGTCATCCTCCAATAATGACCACACTCGTAGTTCCAAAGGAAAGGAAGCTCTGGCGATCAACACGTCCAGGCAACATACTCCAGTGACTACGCAGACGAATCCTGGGACTTCCAGGCCTAAATAAGAATATTCTTTTGACGACGATGATATTTTGAGCATATTCGATTGTCTAGTCAAAAGTGGCAAGCTTACTCTCCCCGAGGTAAAGCGGCCAAATGAAGTCGGCAGTACTAATAACCCTAAGTACTGTATTTTCCACAGGTACATATATCACCCCACAAAGGCATGTTATGTGCTAAAAAGGAAAATCCAAGAGCTGATCGACGCCAAGGCCATCACTCTGCGTAACAATGAGAAGACGGTCACTACAAACATGATCTTGCTCCAATTTGGCAATCTGCCCCCTCAAGAAGTCCCGGATGGTGTAGTACCTATTCTACGGGCAATGATGAACATTGTTAATCTCCCTCCTACCAGGGGTCAAAATCATGAATTAGTGCCCCTAACTACCAAGCACGGGGAAATCATGTGGGTCCACCCTGATCTGATGTCAGAAATTGAGAAAGAGACTAAAGCTGCTAAAGCTAAGTCTAAAAAGAACTCAAGATGTAAACCATGCCATATGGTTGCAATATCCTCGACGTCAGAAGAAGAGGTTTTGGCAACCGGAACCCGGTCAGGGAAAGCCTATCTCAAGGACTATGGGGGGAACCAGGGGGAAGCAACGGCAGACACTTTAGTTGCCAAACTTCCAGAACTTGAACCTGTTATCCCAGAGGCAGGTCCGTCTAAACCAACTTCGCTGGACAAAGGCAAGCAGAAAGAAGTTTGTTTCGATAAACCTTTGAAGAATATTCAAAACAAAGGTTTAGAGAAACCTTATAACTTCGACATCTTGGCTCAGTTGGCTAATACTCCGGCCAGATTGTCTATTTTTGAGCTACTTAGGCTATCCAAAGACACTCGTCAAGCCTTAAGTGAAGCGTTAATGCAAGCAGATGTATGCTTGACTCAGCTCAAATCCCCTGATAAAGAGCCTGTGGCATGTCCTCAATGCCATAGTGTGATGGAAGTGGTCCCTAACATCACTTTCACTCAAGAGGACATGTTGTTGAAACATAATAGACACGACATGCCTCTTTATTTCACCGGATACGTCGGCCCCGTTGAGATAGACCGGATTCACATAGATCCAGGATCGTCGATCAACATTATCCCTCATAGTCTGTTAAGACCGTTGAGAATTCCTACAAGCGAACTAGCTTATACTACCACCACAATCGTGGGCTTTAATGCCAGGAAGAGCAGGCCGTTGGGGAAGATTCGTCTGAGGATCCAGATTGGTAACCTTAGATCAGTGGCTACATATTATGTCATTGATTCAGAGGTGTCTTACAATATTCTGTTGGGAAGACCGTGGATCCACGATCACAATATTGTCCCTTCAACTCTACACCAATGCTTCAAATATGTAGACGCCCAAGGGACAGTTAAAACAGAGTTTGCTGATCTCAATCCTTTCAAAGGAGTTGAGTCCTACTATTCTGATGCCATGTTGTACACCCAAGACTATATAAAGGAGGTATCAGGCAGGACGAAAGAGGAATCCTACCAGGAGTCAGGTGAACCATCTGCTGAGCAACCTTTGTCAATCCAGGTGAAAGGGCGGACTACCCATCCGAAAGTCATGGAACCCATGGCTATCCACTTGGGCAAAACCAAATCGGGAGGAGGAAGTGATCCTCTGGTGATCACTCTGAACCAGAAACTCCCACCTTTGGTCATCAACCTTAGGCACAACAAGCAGTTGGCTGATGTAAATATAACCGGGAACGTGATCCCTGGCGATAATAAAGATTCTTTTTTCCAGTATACTGACGCTCAATTTCCTAATCATGAATCTTTCCCTCATAATGATATAGAACCTATAGCACAAAATTCTTGGAAGCTATAGACTTCTATCATCCATATGTGTAGGAAGTAGCATCAACATCTAATGTCGTCATGACATATGGGCCGCATGAAGATTCTATCTTTGTTGTTCCACCTACTCGCAACGATTAGCATCCAATAGTCTTCGGTCGCATGCGGAATAGATCGATTGTACAAGAAGATTCTCACGAATCTGATGCTAGGAAATACAAGTCCACAGATATAGCCCACAAGCTTTGAAGATTATACAAAGCATGGGTTATGATTTGAAGTTGGAGCCAGTCCTCAATTACGGAAAATGCAGACGAATGCCGTTGCATGGTGATCCCTACTGTCAATAAACTCATTTTGGGTTAGGATATACCACACATCTTGCAACTTTAAACAACTATGAGTCAAATGAGGAGACCATTTCCTCTTGTCAAGACGATTTGTCATCCTCCGATTCAGATGATGAACTAGAACGGGCATTATCAGTAAATATGGTGTTGACAGATTCTCTCGAAATAGAGGAACAAAAATCTGAACCATTTGAAAATGAATCCTGGACACAACAAATGGATACACAATGGGAACTCTGGTTCGAACAAAAAGAACCACCCACTGAAGATAAAGTTATCCAAGTCAATGTTGGGGATGAATTTTTACCAAAGTCGATATTTATCAGCAATAATCTTTCCGAAGAAGAAAGAGAAGAAATGATCCAGCTGATAAAAGAATATATCGATATCTTTGATTGGAATTATGAGGACATGCCAGGTCTTGATCCAAAAGTGGCTATCCATAAACTTAACATATTGTCCAATTCAAAGCCTGTAAAGCAACACCAACGCCGGTTCCGCCCGGATATGATGGATGCCATTGAAGCTGAAATCAAGAAGCTAATAGCCTGTAGGTTCATCCGGGAAGAACAACATCATGACTGGGTCGCTAATGTTGTCCCGGTTATGAAGAAAAATGGGAAAGTGCGTATTTGCATCGACTTCCGAGATCTAAATGCGGCCTGCCCAAAAGATGAGTTCCCTCTTCCCATTACAGACGTCATGATCGATAATACGTGTGGTTTTGAATGCATGTCCTTCATGGAAGGATTTTCAGGATATAAGCAAATTAAGATGAATCCTAAAGATGAAAAGCATACAGCTTTTCGTACACCACTGGGAGTATATTGCTATACAGTTATGCCTTTTGGATTGAAGAATGCCGGGGCTACATATCAACGAGCTATGAGTAACATATTCCATGAGCATCTGCACAAAACAGTGAAATATTACGTGGACGATATTGCTGTCAAAAGCTGCCTCAAGGATAACCACATCCAAGACATGAAGACAGTATTCGAGTTAATGCGCCAACATTAACTCAAAATGAACCCCACGAAGTCCTTTCTTGGTGTATCCAGTGGCAAATTTCTGGGATTTGTCATTACCGCTAAAGGCATTCAAGTTGACCTTGATAAAGTAAAAGATATCCTAGAAATGCGACCGCCCCATAATCTCAGAGAACTCAGGGGATTTCAAGGTCGTCTAGCTTATATCAGGAGATTCATATCCAACCTCTCTGGGAGATGTCAGCCTTTTTCTTGTCTAATGAAGAAAGGTGTGTCATTCGTATGGGACGAAGCCTGTCAGCAAGCATTTAATGATATCAAACGCTATCTTACTAATCCGCCAGTTCTGGTACGTTACGTCATAGGAAGACCATTTTTGTTGTATATTCGAGCAATTGATCATTCTTTAGGGGCTCTTCTCGCATAGAAGAACAATGAGGGTCACGAACAGGTTATTTACTATCTAAGCAGGATGATGGTCGGAGCTGAACACATGTATAGTCCAGTAGAAAAAGAATGCTTGGCCCTAATGTTTGCTATTCAGAAGACGCGACATTACGTGATGGGCCAAACTATTTATATCATCTCCAGAATCAATCCACTTCGGGTTTTAATGAATAAGCCGA
Organism: Iris macrosiphon; assembly: GCA_036927795.1. NCBI lineage: Eukaryota > Viridiplantae > Streptophyta > Magnoliopsida > Asparagales > Iridaceae > Iris > Iris macrosiphon. The sequence continues at coordinate 189,214,654 of JAYESA010000007.1, forward strand.
GTGTTCTTAATTCCCGACTCGTGTCTTGGGCAATGCTGCTGACACCGTATGATATGGTATACGTCCCTCAGAAGTCCATGAAAGGTCAGGCCTTGGCTGATTTCTTAGCTGCCCATCCAATTCCGAAAACCTCTAAATTATATGAGGACATTCCCGATGAAGTTGCAGAACGTAATTCGGCAATGGAAGGTAATACATGGCAGCTATTCTTTGATGGCGCCTCTAGAATGCGTCCCAAGAGAAACTTGGTTTCAGGAGTAGGAATTGTCTTGGTGACTCCTGTCACGCCCCAATCTCCCACAAGCTCGACAATCCCTGCTGAACGTGAATCACCACGTTGCAGCTCTCCCGCGGGACAATCGTTCTAATCGGGACGTGATGCCGTACGAGCCTGGAGTTGCGCTCGTACAAGGCGATGTTGTCAAACACCAAATATTATCATTGAATCAACCAAGTTGCAGCGGAAGTCAAGTATTGTGTACCAAGCACACATCAGAGTAATACGCAGCGAAGCTCACGATAGGGTCCAAATGAAATACCCCGAGGCAATGCCACAAAGGCGATGCTACGAAGACGATGAAATGCTCTTGCTCTTTTCTCTAGCCCACAAAGGTACTTACAGTTCATACATCTTATCCCGTATATCCAAGCAGCGCCACTACGCCTGTGTACCTGAAATATTACCTACAAACGTGGGTCAGTACACAACCGTACTGGTGAGCGGGGTAACCCACTCGTCTAAGCCAACACTAAGTAAAAATAGTGAATGCACACAGTTAAATGGTGATCTTTCTAGTTGAATCCTAGATTCATTTCATGGCATATGGATGACATGTTAAGGAAAGCTGTAAAGCAGTTTAAGCATGCAAGCATTCAATCTCAAACCAAGCGACAAGCATTTATATATATATCCGACCCGTCTAACTCAATGCCATCTCTTGCATGATAACATATCGAACCAACAGTCTCGCCTCAATATCCATCCTCAACCAACAGTTTATATCCCAATCTCGAGTGCACACTCTTGCCGAGGCAAGGTGGCCGCGCCTACACGAAAGCCAAACCAACAAAAGAAAAGCAAGCCTACTCTTATCTATATGAAGTCACTAGCAAAGCCATAAAGGACAAAATTCAAGCATTAACGGCGCGCCCTATCAGCCCGGGTAGCAAGCCCCGCTGGAGGTCCCGCAATGCATCGTGACTAGCGCTGTGACTAGCACGAATCAATATTTCCCTCCGGATCGATACGGTCCCAGTGCCCCGGGAAGCCGTTTCGAGGAAATGTCAAACCCTTGTGTACACAGGTTGTCCGTGACATACAGAAAGTAGGTATGACGAGAGGATCGAACATTCTCGCCCCACCAAGCGATCCTAGACTCGTTCAACCGATATCCAACCGAAGGATCCATAACCATTCTTCCAACATATCCAACCAAGGAGTCCAAATCTCGATGTAAATCCCCTCACCTAAAATTAGGGCTACTTGGCTTAGATAGTAAAATTAGGGCTAAATTGAACCAATTAGAATTAGAATACGGCATTTAATTTAATTACGAAATAGTTATGACACGTAGCGCACCTTACCGTTGCTCGATAATTGGAGCACCTCATTAGCCGTTGTCTATCCACGAATTTCACAACATTGACCTAGACGTGCCGCCTGCCTTTCTGGCCCTTGTGCAGCTCATAATATTGCTCTGTGGTGCTATATTTTAGTCGCACAATAAACGTCGTGGACGTTATTCCCTAATTCGAAATTAAATCCAATTTCGTACCCTTGTGCGTTCCAACCCAAAATTGGGGACACAATCTTGACCGTTTTGTGCAAACCAAATTTTATTAATAATCTACTCTGTATCCTCTACGTCCCAGACCCTTTGTTCCGCCTATTTTTATTTTTCTGTGCTCCTAATTAATTCTAGAATATCGTGCGCGCTTTGATTTAATTAATTTAATTTAATTTTTTGCCTTTGTGCAATTTTCCAATTGTTGGAGGACTTTTATGCAAAAATGTACCGAGGTGTCCCCATCGTTGGACAATTCATAAAGAAATCTATTTTCCCTTCACGTGTATTTTTCCATAATTTTCGGGATGTATATCGCGCGCACATCGCCCCGTATATCACACCTACCCTTGCAATTAAATAATTATAATTTATAGCTCAACCCCTCATGCAAGCCCAAGAGCCACTTCAAGAAGAGTTGACCAAACCCACATTGCCCTAGGTCAACCCAAACCAAGTTACATGTATATAAATACAATATTTTCTCTTTCTTTTGATTTCTAAACCTAAACCCAATGCAAACTCCTAGCCGACCCTTCTCCCCCTGTGCATTCATCTTCATCTTCCCCAACTGGCCGCCGACCGGAGACTTCGGGTTCTCCTCGATGCCGTTCCTCCAGAGGTCGATGAGTTTCCCGATGAGCCTGATTGGTTCTTGGTCAGGAAGACCCACGTGACGGCGCTGTCGACCTGCCGCGGCTGGAGGAAGCTCGAAGCTGGCGAGGTCATCCACTTCGCCTTCCCCAAGAAAGATGCCAGGAAGAAGTTCGGCAGGCACTGGGTCAGCGCAAAGACGGCGTCCGCCACGTCCGAGATCGTTCGCTTCTCGACCAAGAGATCGGGGGAGATAGGGAGGTTTCCGACGGAGTGGTCGAGGTGCCTCATCCCGCTCAAGGTTAAGGTTCGGGGACGGTGTGCGATTCCACCGGTCGAGCTTAGCTTAATGCAGGACATTGTCCTGTATGCCAGTTTTTACATCCACAGTTCAATTTTTACTGAAGGGGATAATTCCTCTTGGAAGCTCGTTGCCATTCGCAAATTGATTCCACTCTCCATCCTCTCCTTACTCTGTTTAAATTACTCAACAACAAACCAGAACAGAAGGCTGAGTTCATTCCGGAGGAGCTTGACACTCGCAAACGATCACTGAACTTACAAGATGGTGAAGAATCCGAACCGATAGTGGGTCTTGCAAAGAAACAGAGAGGGGGCAAGTCTTATATCGAACAAAGTAAAGATGAACAAGCAATCTCGGAGTCCTCTTTGAATAAGCTTGTTGGTGTTGCGGATTTATATAACTTAAAGGAGGCAGCCCCCCTAGCACACTTACTTGTGAATGATGGCCGTACCAGAAGCAAGCTCTCTTTTGGATGTCCGAACTGGAAAAGGGAACTGATGTCGAGGGATCAACAAAGACTCTTCATCCATGCTGGGCAGCTTACTGTATTGGCGACACGAAAGCATCAACTATCTGTGTAAATGTCTTTTCTGGAGAAGCTACAACTAAATTTCCAAGTGCCACTCAGATTGCAAGAGGAGGAGATGTTGGATTTATTCTGCGCGACTGTTGGAGCAGGTTATTGGGACATCACAGCTTTCTTGTCAGGCAAGTATACCTTGCCATTGTACTGTTTTTACATTCCATATGAGGCATGCATGTTTATTTTCTGTTTATTTAGTTCATTTATTTTAAACTGCTATATAAACTGCGCGTCCAAGGAAACTTGGGTGCAACGACGGTGTCGTCGTACTATGTTTTATTTATGTATATGCATTGGACCTACTTTATGAGACTACCCCATTTTTATGAGGCATTTATGTTTCATTGGCCATGACACTATTCATACACGAGTGTGAGTCCCATGTAGGACACGGACTTGCGTATTCGGCTGGCCACTAGTACGTATAGGTCGTACGACGGATAGGGATAACTGCCAATAGAAACTTTGTATGCTAGTAGACCTGGCAGTTATTAGAGGTATTATCGTGTCATGGACATGACATGCTTAGAGCATTGGGTGGGGAGAACAACAAGTACCGCATTTGGGCTCCTTTGCACTTTTCTTGTGTAACCCGTACGCTCCGCTGGAGATACGCGGTCATGATGACCCCTATATATTATCATGGCGGGCCTCCGACGTACGAAAGTCATCGTGCCTTTGTAGGCCCCTGGATCTCCAAGAGAATTATGCCAATCCTATTTATGGCCAGATAGCCCACTTGTTAGAAAGTTGTTCTCAAACTGCATTCACATAGATGGTTAGGCGACCCCAATGGATGTTTATTTTCAGTACTTTATTGGCATATGTTTTTTGTATCTTGTTACGTCCCTCTGAGGACCTGGTCCCTTCCAGATATAGGTGAGCAGGAGTACCCGCAGGAGTATGGACCTGGACCTGATGCTACCTATCAGCCTGAGGAGATCTTACCTTCTGATTATATGTGATTCATTGCAGCTGTTTAGAGATTCTAGTTGCTATTCTTTTCTAGACATTTATTCTCATATTAGAGTTTATTCTCTTCTCTCTTTAGTAGTTTATTATAGTCGATTGGTAGTGGATTTGTTTCCACCCGACTATCACACTTTGAGATTATTATTTGAGACTGCTTCTTTGATATTCAGTTATTGATTCCTTTATTCTATTATTTGTGCTGTGGATGAGATATAGAACTGCGTGTGACTTGTTGTGACATATATTTACCACTGTGGATTGGATATTCATGTACAGCGTACGTGTGTATATGGTTTCCATATATTGGAGTTCGTATACATACGGTTGGCGTGTTACGTATTCCTAGTCCTACGTATTTTGGGACTGGGGCGTGACATATTTTTGTGGTGGCCCATGCAGGTCGAGAGTATATTGTCTCGATTATGTTACTGTACCGAACAAGCCTGCACCTAGGACTAGAGTATAGGATCTTATCCATATTGACTATGATTCATCTTCCTCCTATCTGTTCTATTTGAACAATTGCATCATGCTTGATTCATGTGCTTCCCTAATAGTTTTTTAAGTATAGCCTTCTCCTAGAATATAGAAGTTCCTGTTGTTAGATGATAATTAGAGTAGCACACATATTAAGAATACAACGAGAATATAGACACACCACTAAGTTTAGAATATCTAGTGAAACCTAGAATTCCTTATCTATAGATTGGTTCACCATTACCTCTTGATGTATTATGAGGACTTGAGAGTAGTATAGACACTACTAGAGTTAGTTAGAAGTTTTACCATAATGTTTGACCCTAGTATTGAGGAACCAATAGAAAAATAAAATAAAAAATTAGGATTGAACCTAACCTTCATAGTTAGATAGTATTGGAGAACTATAAACTTAGATCATTGTCTTATTATTAGTAGACAACACCTTAGGAAGCCTAGAGGAATATAATCAACACTTTTTCCTTGATCATACCTCGAACATAGCAACTAGCATACCATCCCCTTAGAAAACCATGATGCTATCTAGAGCCCTCTATTTTTAATTTCATATATTGCTCCTCTGCGACCATAGCGCTCGCTATTGTGCGACGACTAATTATATTTCTTCTCTTCATCTTTCAATTCATGCCAATCTGATGCTTCTGATTTTAGACCAAGCAATTGTATTCTATGATAGGATATATGGTTTGCTAAAGTGATAGTCGTGATCTTGAAATTTTGAATTGTGTACCTTGTCGTTAGAACCTAGTAGTGGAGTTGTTCAATTAGATTGTGATGATTACCCCTAGTTGTAGACCACGTAAATTGTACCCTCACCTCGATACACGTTAGACCCTTCCCCTTTAACGGCTAGTAACTCTTCTATCCTTACTATTGACACTTGTTCTATAAGCACTATGACTAAGATGTAAGATGACCATAACCTATGTAATAGAAGAGGATACCCCAATAAAGTACCAAGACCCTTCTCATAGACCTTAACAGGAGCTTTTACGGTATCCTTAAGACAATACAATAGTAGTTAAATTATTTTTAAATTGGGTAGTATACCTCACCACCTAGTATCATATAGCCCTTGTGAACCATTGATGAAGTGTAACTGAATGACATTAATTGTATGCTAGCAAAGACGACAGTGTTTATTCAGACAATAGAATTTAGAGGTCCTTGCCCCCATTTGGTTGACTAGCGACTTAGACAAGGAGGTTGTATGATAACTGTAGAGATTGTAGAGTCTTTTGTTATTATTGCCTATGTTGTTTTTATTTTTGCAAACTTGAGTTATTTGTAACTTCTCTCATCATAATCCAACGTTATATTTTCTGTGCTACCTCGAATTATGCTGCTATTATAGCCTAGTTTTTGCAAGCTTATTCCTTATCGAGCTTGTTCATGACATATGTATTATTGGGCGCGCACACTAATACATTTCAGAATCAGTGTATTAAGGTCTAGCTAGCCTTAGTGCGCTTGGTTCGCCCTTCGCATAACTACTTTACGTGGATTGAGAAATATAATGATTAGTAGACGAATATACTTGCCCTAGACATGTCTAAGTGTATCGTATCGGCTACATAATTGTACTAATACGAGCATACGAATACGGATTTACCAAATAGAATTTCAGTCCACGACTGCCTTGACAATTCCCAATTGGATTCCTTGAAACGCCTTGATCCCCATACTTGTATTCTATCACCTCCACTTTGAACTCTTTATTATTGTTTTTTTCCGTCTTCCCTTATTTCGGAAGGACGAAACTTCGTGCTTGGTATAATTTGATACACAGAGAGTACTAGATATACCCCATAGGCCGATCATATACTTGAGGATTATTCTTTCGTAATTAAGGACATATCACATATGATATAATCGGCGTTGAAGTTTTGAGGATTGAATGACATGAGTAAATAAATTAAGGAATATTTTTTTCTTAAAGTATATAGCCTTCTGTGATAGATGGGTAAATTCTAAGTTGGGTAGCGATGCATTGGCAACTCGAGAGGAATTTCTTTTAGATTGTGATTGAGTAAGATTAGATTGGGAGAGGTTCAAGCCATTTTAATTTTGAGAATTTTAGAAGAATGACTAAGATGATGAGGATTAATAAATTTTAAAAATCTTGATATTGAGGACCCAATATTTATACCTTAAGTACATAATTTAAATTTTTGAGTATTGAAGGTAAAATCATCAATTTGAAGTCGAAGGATAAATATATAATTTCAGACTTGAACATTGGTGGACTGCATTTAAATTATTTTTCAATTTGATGATTTAAATTAAGAATTAAAATTTGATGGTTGGACTACCTATTTGAAATATTGAGGATGTGAATGAAATTTAAAACATTGAAGAATACAAAAAAAAAAAATTATAAGTGAAAATAGGAATAATATTGGACTCGAATTACTTCTAGAGGAGATTATAATAGTTGGAGATCGTGAGGTAAAATTTGAGATGAGTTATTAAATCTTGAAGATATTATATGGATTCAATTTAAATTTGGATAGTGATGATTGGGAAAAGTGAGAAAAGATTACAATAGGTTGAATTTTGATTTGAACAAGAATTATCTTAATTTTGAAATGATTGCGATAGATTTGAATAGATTTTGTTATTTAAATTTTTGGAAGAGATTGCGATTGACGTACCTTATGTACGAATGTGAAGAATTTAACAAATTATGTCTTATTTTAATTTCGAAGACGAAATTATTTTAAGTTGGGTAGATTGTAAACCCCCTCACCTAAAATTAGGGCTACTTGGCTTAGATAGTGAAATTAGGGCTAAATTGAACCAATTAGAATTAGAACACGACATTTAATTTAATTACGAAATAATTATGACACGTAGCGCACCTTACCGTTGCTCGATAATTGGAGCACCTCATTAGCCGTTGCCTATCCACGAATTTCACAACATTGACCTAGACGTGCCGCCTGCCTTTCTGGCCCTTGTGCAGCTCATAATATTGCTCTGTGGTGCTATATTTTAGTCGCACAATAAACGTCGTGGACGTTATTCCCTAATTCAAAATTAAATCCAATTTCGTACCCTTGTGCATCCCAACCCAAAATTGGGGACACAATCTTGACCGTTTTGTGCAAACCAAATTTTATTAATAATCTACTCTGTATCCTCTACGTCCCAGACCCTTTGTTCTGCCTATTTTTATTTTTCTGTGCTCCTAATTAATTTTAGAACATCGTGCGCGCTTTGATTTAATTAATTAAATTTAATTTTCTGCCTTTGTGCAATTTTTCAATTGTTGGAGGACTTTTATGCAAAAATGCACCGAGGTGTCCCCATCGTTGGACAATTCATAAAGAAATCTATTTTTCCTTCACGTGTATTTTTCCGTAATTTTCGGGATGTACATCGCGCGCACATCGCCCCGTATATCACACCTACCCTTGCAATTAAATAATTATAATTTATAGCTCAACCCCTCATGCAAGCCCAAGAGCCACTTCAAGAAGAGTTGACCAAACCCACATTGCCCTAGGTCAACCCAAACCAAGTTACATGTATATAAATATAATATTTTCTCTTTCTTTTGATTTCTAAACCTAAACCCAATGCAAACTCCTAGCCGACCCTTCTCCCCCTGTGCATTCATCTTCATCTTCCCCAACTGGCCGCCGACCGGAGACTTCGGGTTCTCCCCGATGCCGTTCCTCCAGAGGTCGATGAGTTTCCCGATGAGCCTGATTGGTTCTTGGTCAGGAAGACCCACGTGACGGCGCTGTCGACCTGTCGCGGCTGGAGAAAGCTCGAAGCTGGTGAGGTTATCCACTTCGCCTTCCCCAAGAACGACGCCAGGAAGAAGTTCGGCAGGCACTGGGTCAGCGCAAAGACGGCGTCCGCCACGTCCGAGATCGTTCGCTTCTCGACCAAGAGATCGGGGGAGATAGGGAGGTTTCCGATGGAGTGGTCGAGGTGCCTCATCCCGCTCAAGGTTAAGGTTCGGGGACGGTGTGCGATTCCACCGGTCGAGCTTAGCTTAATGCAGGACATTGTCCTGTATGCCAGTTTTTACATCCACAGTTCAATTTTTACTGAAGGGGATAATTCCTCTTGGAAGCTCGTTGCTATTCGCAAATTGATTCTACTCTCCATCCTCTCCTTACTCTGTTTAAATTACTTAACAACAAACCAGAACAGAAGGCTGAGTTCATTCCGGAGGAGCTTGACACTCGCAAACGATCACTGAACTTACAAGATGGTGAAGAATCCGAACCGATAGTGGGTCTTGCAAAGAAACAGAGAGGGGGCAAGTCTTATATCGAACAAAGTAAAGATGAACAAGCAATCTCGGAGTCCTCTTTGAATAAGCTTGTTGGTGCTGCGGATTTATATAACTTAAAGGAGGCAGCCCCCCTAGCACACTTACTTGTGAATGATGGCCGTACCAGAAGCAAGCTCTCTTTTGGATGTCCGAACTGGAAAAGGGAACTGATGTCGAGGGATCAACAAAGACTCTTCATCCATGCTGGGCAGCTTACTGTATTGGCGACACGAAAGCATCAACTATCTGTGTAAATGTCTTTTCTGGAGAAGCTACAACTAAATTTCCAAGTGCCACTCAGATTGCAAGAGGAGGAGATGTTGGATTTATTCTGCACGACTGTTGGAGCAGGTTATTGGGACATCACAGCTTTCTTGCCAGGCAAGTATACCTTGCCATTGTACTGTTTTTACATTCCATATGAGGCATGCATGTTTATTTTCTGTTTATTTAGTTCATTTATTTTAAACTGCTATATAAACTGCGCGTCCAAGGAAACTTGGATGCAATGACGGTATCGTCGTACTATATTTTATTTATGTATATGCATTGGACCTACTTTATGAGACTACCCCATTTTCATGAGGCATTTATGTTTTATTGGCCATGACACTATTCATACACGAGTGTGAGTCCCATGTAGGACACGGACTTGCGTATTCGGCTGGCCACTGGTACGTATAGGTCGTACGACGGATAGGGATAACTGCCAATAGAAACTTTGCATGCTAGTAGACCTGGCGGTTATTAGAGGTATTATCGTGAAATGGACATGACATGCTTAGAGCATTGGGTGGGGAGAACAACAAGTACCGCATTTGGGCTCCTTTGCACTTTCCTTGTGTAACCCGTATGCTCCGCTGGAGATACGCGGTCATGATGACCCCTATATATTATCATGGCGGGCCTCTGACGTACGAAAGTCGTCGTGCCTTTGTAGGCCCCTGGATCTCCAAGAGAACTATGCCAATCCTATTTATGGCCAGATAGCCCACTTGTTAGAAAGTTGTTCTCAAACTGCATTCACATAGATGGTTAGACGACCCAAATGGATGTTTATTTTCAGTACTTTATTGGCACGTGCTTTTTGTATCTTGTTACGTCCCTCTGAGGACCTGGTCCCTTCCAGATATAGGTGAGCAGGAGTACCCGCAGGAGTATGGACCTGGACCTGATGCTACCTATCAGCCTGAGGAGATCTTACCTTCTGATTATATGTGATTCATTGCAGCTGTTTAGAGATTCTAGTTGCTATTCTTTTCTAGACATTTATTCTTATATTAGAGTTTATTCTCTTCTCTCTTTAGTAGTTTATTATAGTCGATTGGTAGTGGATTTGTTTCCACCCGACTATCACACTTTGAGATTACTATTTGAGACTGCTTCTTTGATATTCAGTTATTGATTCCTTTATTCTATTATTTGTGCTGTGGATGAGATATAGAACTGCGTGTGACTTGTTGTGACATATATTTACCACTGTGGATTGGATATTCATGTACAGCGTACGTGTGTATATGGTTTCCATATATTGGAGTTCGTATACATATGGCTAGCGTGTTACGTATTCCTAGTCCTACGTATTTTGGGACTGGGGCGTGACACTCGACCTCAATATATATATCCCAAGGCACCAAAATACCTATAAGCACAATCTCTCAAGTTGTGCCCAAGTTATGCCCACACTTCATATTTCCGCTTCCCAACACAGTGTTTCATATTGGGTGCAACACCCCACACTCCGAATAATCCCATGGCACAATGCCCCAACAGTGGCACAATACCCTCGCCGATGCAGTTGTTCGGTTTCGAACCACAACTGCTCGCTTTGCAAGACAAAGTGACCCAGTGATACTCGTGCACGGATGCACGCTCGCTCGCCCGGATTCTCGATATTTCTATTGTATCATTCCAACTTGTATAATTCCAACCGTCCAAGTATAATCCCAATTATCCAACCGACTGTCTCAAATGTATAACCCAACTATCGTACCAACTATCCAACGCGTAAATCATATCAAGCCATAATCCTACCAAGCCAACGACGTACACTCTATGTACGCCTCAGTGTAGTGATTCCCATTGTTTCAGCCCAAGTGTTCAAGCCTTTTACGTGTTTTCCATATTATTAGGCATGAAGGAGTAGAGGAGAAGAAAAAGAGCCCACTCACAATGTTCGATCCCGTTAGGCATCCTGTCCTGCCGATACGGCCAATCCCTTGAACCCGTGGTCCGATGCAAGCGCGATCTACTCAACTGGTATGACCGTGTGAGCAGGCCGTGCTCTCCAAATCATCCGACCGATCGGATTAAGGAAGACGGCATTATCGCTTCCATTCAGCTATTCAGTACTGTTCGGAACAAACACCTGATTTTCGTCGAACCCGCTAGCCATCTGCACATTGAAACCAACTCGATTAATCCTTCTTCCCAAAATCCAATATTTCAAATGTAACCAGCATTTGATTATTCAATCCGACTCAGCATAATGCTCCGAGCGGTCGCGGGGTGTTACAACTCCTGATAAACTCGTCATCTATCGAGCATATTCTCTTAGCGAACCCTGCTCTAATAATGTGGCAGAGTATAATGCTCTACTAATCGGACTTCAAGTCGCTAAAGAATTGGAGGTTGAATACCTGGAAGCTTTTGGTAATTCTTAGCTGATCGTTAATCAGGTCAGAGGAATATATGAAGTCCACAATCCAGACCTCATTCCTTATCACCGAACAACAGTCGAGATAGCCATGTCTTTCAAAGGATTCTTTTTAGAGCATGTGCCTCGATCTCAAAATTTGGAAGCTGATATTTTGGCCAGCCTAGCTGCAGATCTAGCTATTCCTATAAGAAGGCTGAATTTGGTGATCCTTCTTAACAAAGATTTATTCTATGTGAAAAATAATTTTCACATAGAACGCAGCTACGCTATAAACGCAGCTCCTACTAAGAGAGACTAGAGAAGTCCCTTTATAGACTTTGTGTCATACATAATCTTACCAGAGGATCCTAAAGAAGCAGTATCTATCAAGAGACGATTATTACGTTTCTATTTTGATGCTTCTTCATAAAGTCTATATCGCCGAACATACGATGGGCTATTGTTACGATGTCTCTCTGTTGATGATGCAATGTGGATTATCCGAGAAACTCATGACGGGGTATATGGAGCACATCAACCCGGTCCTAAATTACAGGATCGTATCAGGAGGATGGGCTACTACTGGCCTACTATGATTGCAGATGCCATGAAATATGCAAGACAATGCAAAGCCTGTCAGGTTCATGCGGATTTCATACATCAGTCTTCTGAGTATTTACATCCTACTATTGCATCATGGCCCTTTGAAGCATGGGGTATGGATATCATTGGTTCTATTCATCCTTCGTCTTCTAGAGGATATCGGTTCATATTGGCTATCACTGACTATTTCTCCAAATGGGCGGAGGCGATCCCTCTTGCTGAGGTAAAGACGTCCAACGTGATCAGCTTTATCAAGCACCATATAATTTATCGCTTCGGGATACCTCAAAGGATAATTCATGACAATGGACCTCAATTCATCAGTCAAGCGTTTCACCGATTTTGCGATAAGAATCAGATACATAATATGGCCTCAACGACTTATAATCATGCGGCTAATGGTTTAACGGAAGCCTTCAACAAAACCATCATTAAACTCTTAAAGAATTTTGTCTCTTCAAACAAAAGAGATTGGAACGAGAAGTTAGGAGAATATCTGTGGGCATACCGCACAACAGTATGAATGCCAACGGGTTGTACCCCGTTTTCGTTAGTTTATGAGTGTGAAGCAGTTCTCCCCATTGAAGTTTAAATTCCATCACTCAGGATAGCAGTGGCTAATGAGCTGACTCAGGAAAATAATGATCGTTTAAGACTTCAAGAGCTAGAAGAATTAGACGAGAAATACCTTCAAGCTTAATAGCGCATCGAGTTCTACCAGGCATGCATCTCCAGAGCTTTTAATCAAAAATTGAAGGAAAGAGTGTTCAAAGTTGGCGAGCTAGTTTAACTGTGAAAAGGCCAATGATCATTACACACAAAAGTAAGGGCAAGTTCCAGCCCAAATGGGAGGGCCCTTATGTGATTGAAACCACATTTTCAAATGGCGCTTACAGATTAGCCAAGCCTAATGGAGATTTGATAATGGCTCCTATCAACGGCAAATTCTTGAAGAAGTACTATGCTTGATCTCCTTTGCTCAAAGTTGGTATAGTGAAGATTTCATTTTGATGACACTACATACAAAATTTAGTTGGATCATATTCTATCATGTTCTTGTGACCTCTGAATAGATATGTTTAACTAATTTGAAGGTTAGTCCAAAAGTTTGTTCATGTTCTCTTGTTTGGGCCTTGGTCGAATGGACACTCTGGCCGCATAGTGGCGAGGCCGCATGGGTCTTGTAGCTACATACGTGCTCTCTGTTCATCTATCTGTCCACATAGTAGTAGGTGAAGCAAGAGGTTCCTTCCCAGCTTTCGATGTCACATGCGCTGCGCTCCTCTCTACAAACGGTGTGCTCCGGGCTCTCCTAGTCCTCCTTTGGCCTAGGTCGGATGGATACTCTCTCCGCATGTTGGCAGGGCTGCATAGGGCGTAGGCGCATACTAGGGAACGCGTGGCATGGCACATTTTTTGAAATAATTAATAAACTGATGTAACTTATTATCTTTTCCTGAGCCGTCGTCTTCATAACCCTCGAAGCGTCTTAGAATGATGAGTGATGTGTCAGAGCTTTTGACAGACATCAGAATCTGTGTTAGGGGTTCTTATGCGGTCTCCTTGCTCTGTGGTCATTCAGGCCGCATATAGTATAATATGCGGCTTATCTGCGGTTTGGTTGATCAGGCCGCTTGTGGCTCTTTTGCGGCTTGACTGTTCAGGCTGCATGTAGCTTCTCTGCGGTTTGGTTGTTCAAGCCGCATGTAGCTTTTCTATGACTCGATTGTTCAGGCCACATGTTATCATCCTCACAATTTTATTCAAGGGTAGTTTGGTAATTATCATGGTTATTAATTATTTTAGGATTATTATAATTAATATTTGTGCATGGCTTGATTTATTTTATTATTGTACTATTATTTTTGATAGTGTAGACTTATTTTGGACTTGTGTAGTGGACCTAATCATTTAATTAGAGAACATGAACAAACTTTTGGACTAGTCTTAGTTGAGCCCATGAATTAGGCCCATGGATTAAGAAACATGATTAATTAGTGAAACCATTAGACTAGAACCTTCTCTCCCTAATTATTTCTTCATGAGAGGCCTCAAGGGGTATTTATGACTTTGTATATTGCTTGGAGAGGGGTTTATGACCAGCCATAATTGAGAGGAGAGAGATTGCTCTCATTTTAATTCTTCCCCAAATTTCTAGATCTATATTTCCCCTTCCATTTTCCCTCCATTTCCTCATCATTTCTCCACCAAATCTTTACCAAACTCATTCCAAATTCATCATTAAAGCCTCTACATCAAGGATCTACAAGCAAGAAGCAAGGAACAAGGAGGAGGAGGCCAAGATCTACAAGGAGAGGAGCTACTTGTCATTTGGAACCTTTTTATTGGGAATCTATCTCCCAATAGGTATAAATCAGTTTTTCCCCTTCCTATAGACTATAGATCTGAGATTTTACCATGAGAAACCACCCCACATGCATAGGTTACCCATAGGTTTTGATTTGGAGTCATTTGGAGACCTACGGTGGAAGTTATGACAAATTAGTGTCAATTTTGGGAGAATTTCGAGATTGGCACATGTAGTGCTTGTCAATGGATCTATAGATCTATTTGACCCTTGATTGGTTGTTTGTAGCTTGTGTCGTATCCACAATTGGATACGTGTGGGCTGTATCTCGTTAATTTTATGAAACGGTCGATTTTGGGGGTTTTCCTCCGACACGGGGCCATATGCATATCATATGATGACACGGACACGTAGACACTCTAATTTATATACTCATAATATATGTATTGGGCTTGTACGTGTCCTCCGGGATACGTTTGGTTGTGAGTTGGGAGCCGTATCGCAAGCGTATCATAGAAAAGTGTGATACGGGTGCGATGCGCCCCATGTGTTTGTGTTTTGGCTTTTGTACTATACATACATATGTAAATATATTTGTATATACTATCTATACATTATTTGGTGTATGTAATAGAGGTTTTAGGTTTATGTATATACGTATGCCTATGTGTATAGGTCTATATATATACATATTGGTATATGCATATGGGTGCACTTATGATTTGTGTTTTGTGTGTCTATATATATATTAGTGTCTATAGTTATACATATATACTTGTTAGCTTATGTATTTAAATGTATGTGTGTTGATTTATATAGAGAGATGCATAGATAAGGAGTATATATATATATATATGTATATATATATATATATATATATATATATATATATATATATATATATATATATATATATATATATATTTGAGAGTGTAGTGTATAACTAGTGTGTCTGTGAGTGGTTCAACAGTAAGGTAGTATCAGCAGAGTAGTAGTTTCAGTCACAGTGAGGGGAGATCTCATGGAAGATACTGTGCAATATCTTACTGCACAGTAATTTGGAGCACTACTGTGCTAGCAGGCAGGGATAGAAGGAGCAGCTACAGCAGGACTGTGAGCACTACACAGGTTTGAGAGCACAGCAACCGAGCAGTTTCAGTAACAGGGAGCAGACTCATCTACCTGTGAACTGAGAACTGAAGACATACTTGAGGCTGAACTGTACCTGAGAACTGAAGACATACTTGAAGCTGAACTGTACCTAAGAACTGAAGACATACCTGAAGGCTGAACTGAAGACTCACTGAAGATGAACTGCACCTGTCACCTGAAGATGAACTGCACATGGATAAAGACTCACTGAAGATGAAGACCCAACTGAACAACACCTGGACTGAGGAATTACCTGAAGGCATCAACTGCATGGGGGATATATCCTGCAGTGAAGGTGAAGGGAATAGCCTGCAGTGGTGCCACTGCAGTGAAGAGCCAGAGGCATTCAGCAGCAAGCAGGCATCCATCAGTGTGGGTCAACCCCTGTGCAGTCGGGCACTGCACAGTCACTGTGCAGTGCACACGGGTAAGTGACTGTGCAGTTCTGCATTCTATTTTGGGGTGCAAGATATTCACCAACCACTAAACAGTAAACAGAGGGATAGAGCAGCAGAGACAGTGTGGTAATCAAACTACTGTGCAGTTTCACACTACACAGTATCAGGCTTGGTATCAGTCGATGTTCTCTATAGTATCAGTTCAGTTTCTCCCATGTGTAGGCATGCACAGTCTAGTTACTATTTAGTCGGGTTTTGGTTTCAGTCTTTTATCAATTAAATAGTTATCAAGGTGTAGTTAGTAGATAGATTATAAGTAGTATTAGTTATTTTAAGTATGGGGCAATTAGCTAGATAGTTTTTATACTTTGGTAATATCTATTAGTGAGTTATGTACTCAGGTACTAGTTAAGTCTAAATAGTTAGATATGTATGTAATTACTTAGTAGATTAGTAATAAGGATATGTGTATTATGTATGTATATTAGTTGAGTTCTTAACTATTAGTTAGTTAAGCTACAGGTGTATGTATATATTGTATTAATGATTATCCTATAATAGTTAGATATAGTATAGTGTATTGTGTAGCTAGTATTAGTTTGGATATATATATGTATTAGTTAATTTGGAGTTTGGGTTGCCTTGGAAAACCAAGGTATCACCAAGGTATGGGTCGATACCCAAGGTTTTGAGATTGGGTATCGGGTTAGATGCGATACACATTGGTGCAAGGCTAAGGTATCATAATTAATTTGTTTTAAGATATTATTATTATTGTGACATATATATATATATATAAACTATTTTCATATTAGAAAACCTGCGTATCTTAGGATACGGCTTCTTGATTACACTGTAGTGTGTTAGCTTAGCTAGCTTAGCATAGTTTTATAGTATATCGACTTAGTGACTTAGCATTAGACTCTTGCAACCTAGAATGCATTGGTTTGACTTAGAAATGGCGTATCAACCTAGAATTGCATCAACTTCATTATTTTTCATCATTGAACCTTGTATTGATGCAACATACCATATATAGGTTGTAAGACACTAGCTTGGGCATCGAGATACACACTTTGGTCAGGACTTCAGGGGAGTACATTTTTCTGTTTGTTTTTAATTCATAATATTGTATATATGTATATTCTAGATTAGTATACATTGATTCCCGACACAGTAATTTCACGGACTGGTGCTATATGGATCCCGTCAGGAGGTGTTATCCCCTACCGTGTGCAACGGGTACCTAATGACATGTATTTCATCGTGTGCATCGGGTATTGACTTTCATGTGCTTCTTGTGTATCCACTATTTCGTGTGCTAGTGTGGCTATCGTGATCATGTATGTAACGTATCGTGATTGGATCCATGAGTATTGGTTGGGGAGGGGGAGTAGGAGTTGGTTATGTGATCAAAGCCCTCTTGATCTCATGTGCATGTCGATTATACATCTCACGTATAATGGAGTTACCTTTATACCTCATGTGCAACCTAAGCCGATCACATAACGAACTCGCACTCTAAAACACATAGTTAGTATTCTTGTTCTCTACTTGCAGTTATTCTTGTATTTACTTCCAGCTTTATTGTGCCTATTGCATGTTCACTTATATTGTATATTCTTTCTACTTGTGCATCTTGTATCATTTTTCTATTGCTTGTTATATATGCTCGATTATGTTATTGGAACTGCTTTCAGAGGTATGTACTTCGCTCCAATCCTAACTGGATATATTTTTTCCAGATGATTGGCAAGAGGAGCTGTGTCCCACACATTACGGACCTCAGGAGGGTGAGACTTTAGAGGACACCCCCTAGAGCCAGAGGACATAGTACTAGTGACCGAGGAGGTCTAGTTTTGTTTAGTGATTGTATTAGGCTATTATATTTGAGGAGATTCACAGATGTACTATTATTTCATATTATGGATTGTATCTTTCTTCCCTTCGCTATTTCCATTCGTGCATTATTTCCTCCTTAGTTCGTTTTGTGATTGAGATTGATATATTTGTGAGATACCATATTGCTCCTCCGTTTGGAGTTGAGATGATTGACAGGTACCATATTATATTGTTGAGATGTTAGATAGTTAGAAATGACCCAGACAGCGTTCTACCGCCGATTCTGCGGCGTAGGCTGGGCATAACCACGTACTCGTGCCCGAATATCAGGGTACGGGTCGTGACACATTTTTAGTGGTGGCCCATGCAGGTCTAGATAGATATCGTAGTTGTGCTCGACTGAGTATTGCTATGAGCCTGCTTTAGGATACAGGATTTAGGATGAGAGTTACTCAATCACAACTAGGAAAACTCCAATATCTGTTCTATAAATCTTTATCTATTTGATATTGTCTTTCATTTTGGATTAAGTTCTGTCCTTCTTTGAGGATATCGCATTATATTTAATATTGATTCTGTATTTTCAATCTGACTTCAGGATGCCTCCGAAGGTCAGATTCTATCGCTCAGGAGCAGCAGCAGCTTCCTCAGCTACTTCCCAGCCTACTACGGATAGAGTAGCAGCTGCTACTATTTCATCTCCAGTCGAGAGGATCGCCTCACCGGTCCAGGTGGGAGTCTCAGCAGCCGCTTTTGGGGGTGCTCCTCCCCCGGTTCAGAGGGTTGCTCCAGTTATTCCCGAGGATCTTCCGCCACCACCGCCAGTACCAGCTGATGCTACACAGCTGTTTACACTTTTCCAAATGATGATGGAGGCCCAGAGGGCCCAGGCCAAGGCGCAGCATGCCACGCCTCGATCTCCCGCAGACTATTTCGGCCGTTCCCGCTAGGCAGGAATCACCCTCGCCAGCACTCCCGCGGAACGATCGCTTGACCCATCCGGGCGTGACGCCGCACGAGCGTGATCCACGCCCGTGCAAGGCCGTGGTTCATTGGCTGGCGGTAAGAGTTCTAAGCCACAGAGTCGCACAGATTGTCCGAGTGTAGCGAAATCATAAACGCATAGCGATTTGGTAACAGGTTTACTGAGTCGACAATATAGCGGAAGCATTAAAACACAAGTTGAAGTAAAACAACTCTTTAATTGATATGAACAAGTGTTATAGGCGGCATATAGCCGAGATTACAAGTCGCTCAAGCCTCTCTCTCTGAAACAGTAAAAGCGTGCCAAGTGGCTACAATTGTGGATTGATTGTAGAGGCGATGATCAGGCGATGTTCAGGCGATGATCAGGCGATGTTCACAATATTATGTCTTGTATATGTGATTCAGTTCCGGACACACCGTTACTTCGGAGTGATGTTCACGCCTTAGCACGCACGAAGGAGGCATCCGCACCGAACGAGGTTCTTCCGCACCCTGCATACAAACTGGTGGATTATCAGTACATTGAATGCACTGGTGGGGAAGCTACTCGCCCGCTCAAAAAATCCAAACACGTAATACAGGTTTCGTGCACAACTATTAAGTTATCTTTCTAGTTGCCTTAGAATCAGTTTCATGCAAATATTGAATAGCCTAACCCGTGTGGCAGTGCGCCGTGCAACATGGGAGGAAACACGGCGAGTACTTACCATCTTACCATTTCTCCATCCCTGTCCGAGGCAAACAATATTAATTAAAGTACGGGCAAGTATAAGCATTCAGGGGCATTCATATGAAAACCAAGTTGTAGCATATGCAACATGAGAGTCATTGAACGGAACAATATTTGGTGTGCTCAGTTATTCTTTGATACGATGCAATGACTCGCACGCGGATAGCCGCTAAGCGAGGATGACTTATCTATATGAACATGAGTCACTGGCATAGCCATAAAGGACTAATCCCAGACGAGAATGGAACGCAGCGAGAGCATACGATGCACTACGAACCATTTTGCCCGAACACGAGGGATTGTACATGAAGTAGTCCAAGGCCAAGATGGATTGCAGCGAAAGTACACGATGTGCTACAAACTATCTCGCCCGTACACGATGGACTAAACATGATGTGGTCCCGGGAAAGTGGAATGCAACAAAAGTACACGAGGCGCTACAAACCACTCGCCCGAACACGAGGGACCACACGTGAAGTTCCATCCAGATCGGATCGGCCCCAGTGCCCCGATGACCGTCCGTAGAACTATACCTCATTTCCGAGTTGTCCGCGACATGCACTTTCTTTTGGGTCTTTCAATTATCACGAGATACACGAGAACACGAGTGCACATGAACACGAGAACACGAGTGCACTAGAACACGAGTACACGAGATACTTGGATCTTGTTTCTGTACAATAACTTGCCTTGATGCATTCCCCTGGCTCGAGGCTGCCTGGTGACCCAACGGTCCCGGATACTTGCAGGTTCAATCATGCACGGAACGACTACTTAGTAGTCTTCCAGGATTTGGATGAAAATAAGGCAATATTCAAGCAGACAAGCATGCGTTTCTAAGGAACATAAGCAGCACGTTTGCTCGGGCCCGAAGGTAAACTGAGAGTTAGATCGTTAGAGGACTTGGCATACGAGGGTCTGAATATAAGCAGTATTTCAATTTCCATGTTCTAGCATAGCAATACAAGTTGGGATTATTCCCTTAGCTAGGTGCGTTGGATTCATTAGCATGCAGGGGGTGAATCACCTAGAGACTAGCATGAAATATTCATGTTTTATGTGTGCTGGCTAAGCAAAGACAAGTTCACCGTAGCTACCCACCTTAGCGATGATTCGCCTCGGTAGAGCGATACGTCAAGCGAGCCTCTGAAAGCCTAAGCCGGATTCCTATAGGGACAAGTCTGGATATCCTTTGCTTCTCGTTTGAGGCAAAGCAGGTCGGGACAGCTGCACTATTATCGTTTGAGTCAGCAAATCCATTAGAGCAGAACGGGGTGTTACACAGCACCGACAGACCGAGGTGATGAGACAGGGCATCGAGAGTGCTCACCAGGTGGCCATCACCGCTGTGGAGAGGACCGCACCACCACATCCACGAGAGGTACAGCCCAGGCCCGACACTATTCAAGACTTCAAGAAGTTGGATCCCCGGTCTTTTAAGGGGACAGAGGGCATCATCTATGCGAATGATTGGTTGGAGAGCATGGACCGTGTCATGCGCTTATCCCGTCTTGCGGAGGACCTGATGATGGAGGCAGCGGGATTACAGATGATGGACATTGCCAGCACGTGGCTCCGGAATGAGCCACAGATCGCCGATCCAGGATTGACATGGGGAGAGTTCAGGGATTTGTTCAGAAGGAAGTTCTTCCCGCCTACTGAGAGACTTGATCTAGAGCAACAGTTCCAGAACCTCTACCAGGAGAATATGTTGGTGAAGGAGTATGCCGCCAAGATTGGTAGGTTGAGCAGGTATGCCGACTATATGGTGAGAGACCCAGAGAACCGGGTTAGTAGATTCAGAGAGGGTCTGAACTGGGAAGTGAAGGCTCTCATTTCTTCGAGCCACGAGACGTATACAGACATCTTGAGGGAGGCTCGCAAGGTCGAGAGAGACCTGAGTGGGAGGCATAAGAGGGACCGAGATGTTTATGGTGGCAGCAGCAGCACAGGTCCAGCTAAGAAGCCATATTTCCAGCAGCAGAGGCAGTAGTTCAATGCGCCTAACCGAGCACCTGTACACCAAACGTACCAGATGCAGAGACCATCCTAGCCAGCTCGTGCTTGCCCCTTCTGTAAGAAGGTAGGGCACGGATGGGATGTTTGCAGGAAGAGACTGGGGCAATATTTATTTTGCGGATCATCAGATCACCAGCTGAGGGATTGTCCTAAGACCTTAGCTCGTACAGTTCAGGATGTAGCCCCTATCCAGAGGATACCCGCTAGACACCCGGCGGGACAGCCGAGAGGACCTCTTTTACAGCCCCAGCAGCAAAAGTTCGTGCAGTACCAGCACCAGCACCAGCACCAGCAGAGGGGTGCACATCAGGGGCGAGCTTTTGCCCTGACCGTGGAGGAGTCAGAGACAGTCGGAGACGTGATATCAGGTCCAGTCTTACTCGATTCTTTTCCAGCTCATGTCTTATTTGATTCTGGTGCATCTCATAGCTTTGTCTCTGTATCTTTTGCTTTAAGATATCGTCTTGAGTTTGAACCGTTGGCACGGACTTGCAAGATCATGACCGGGGGTGGCATCATCCTGGTCAGTGATGTTTGCAAGAACCAGAGGGTTTATGTGGGAGGCCGTGAGCTGAGTGTATGTTTACTTGTAATGCCACTTCTGAGTTACGATATAGTACTCGGGATAGATTAGTTGAGTAGACATCACGCTAGTATCGATTATCGTGGAGGCAGAGTTTTATTTCAGACGCTAGGAGAGCCGGAGTTCGAGTTCATCCGAGGAGCAGAGCAGAGCGAGGGCAATTTCTGTGGGACTTTGGTAGAAGAGCGGGAGCCGCCATATTCGTTGATTGCAGAGTTCTTGGATGTCTTTCTAGAGGATTTGCCGGGTTTGCCACCGGACAGAGATGTGGAGTTCTTTATAGGCTTAGTGCCAGGCGCAGAGCCAATCTCTCAGCACGTCTATAGAGTAAACAACAGTGAACTGACGGAGTTGAAGAAGCAGGTGGATGAGTTACAAGACAAAGGCTTTATCCGTTCCAGTTC
This sequence comes from Iris macrosiphon, assembly GCA_036927795.1. Classification (NCBI taxonomy): domain Eukaryota; kingdom Viridiplantae; phylum Streptophyta; class Magnoliopsida; order Asparagales; family Iridaceae; genus Iris; species Iris macrosiphon. Next base: position 189,237,344 of record JAYESA010000007.1, read on the forward strand.
ATCACCATGGGGTACTTCGGTACTGTTTATACCCAAGAAGGATGGGTCGGTATGTATGTATATCAACTACAGGGCACTTAATAACCTCACTATCAAGAACAAATACCCGTTGTCGCGGATTGATGACTTGTTCGACCAGTTGAGCGGAGCGAAGGTATTCTCGAAGATAGACTTGAGGTTAGGGTACCACCAGGTAAAGGTGAAGAGGGAAGACATCCCGAAGATGTCACGCCCCGATCTCCCGCAGGCAAATCGGCCGTTCCCGCTAGGCGGGAATCACCCTCGCCAGCGCTCCCGCAGAATGATCGCTTAACCCATCCGGGCGTGATGCCGCACGAGCGTGATCCACGCCCGTGCAAGGCCATGGTTCATTGGCTGACGGTTAGAGTTCTAAGCCACAGAGTCGCACAGATTGTCCGAGTGCAGCGAAGTCATGAACGCATAGGCGATCGGTAACAGGTTCACTGAGTCGACAAATATAGCGGAAGCATAGAAACAAGTAAAGTAATCTCTTTATTGATATGAACAAGTGTTACATCCTACCCAACTTAGAAAAAGTCTCGTCCTCGAGACTTACTAAGGACAAGCAGAAATCTAGGGTTGAGGCAATCCTAGACAAGTCGTTTGTACTTATTTTATTTGGATATTCACTTGCACAAGCGTCGAAATTAGCATATCACTTAGACTGGATCGTGTGCACTTTCGAAGGGCCTCTCTAGCGTGAACACGTCAATCAGCTTAGTGATAGCGAAGTCTCAGCACTCGAGTTTCACCTTTTCTTAAGTCTTGGATGGTGCACTAGTTCAAGGCGTCCCTTGAATAGATGCATTCAACCAAACTTAGGGTTAGTAAAAATCGGACAAGCTACTAGCGATACTCTCAAGGGTTCGCACAGGTTGGCACAAAGGCCACTCGCAGCATACAACCAGACAAGCAATCATATCAATCAAAACACATTTTGAAAGTATTTAGACTTATTGTTGGAACATCCCATCGAGGCATTGAGAGAGAGCGTGCACATAACCCACGAACGAGCTTTTGAAACAGAGATATCGAATCGAAGTCCAAAGGCGTAAAAGCCAGGCTCTGATACCAACATGTCACGCCCCGATCTCCCGCAGGCAAATCGGCCGTTCCCGCTAGGCGGGAATCACTCTCGCCAGCGCTCCCGCGGAACGATCGCTTAACCCATCCGGGCGTGATGCCGCACGAGCGTGATCCACGCCCGTGCAAGGCCATGGTTCATTGGCTGGCGGTTAGAGTTCTAAGCCACAGAGTGGCACAGATTGTCCGAGTGCAGCGAAGTCATGAACGCATAGGCGATCGGTAACAGGTTCACTGAGTCGACAAATATAGCGGAAGCATAGAAACAAGTAAAGTAATCTCTTTATTGATATGAACAAGTATTACAGAAGACGGCTTTCAGGACTCGTTATGGGCAGTTCGAGTTCTTGGTGATGTCGTTTGGGTTGACCAATACCCCGGCAGTGTTCATGAACTTTATGAACAAGGTATTTCATCAGTATCTGGACCAGTTTGTTGTAGTCTTCATAGATAATATTCTGATATATTCAAAGATCTCTGAGGAGCATGAGCAGCACTTGAGGATTATTTTGGAGACCCTCAGGAAGGAGAAGTTGTATGGCAAGTTGTCGAAGTGCAAATTCTTCCTTGATAAGGTTGAATTCCTTGGGCATGTCATTACAGGAGATGGGATCTCGGTGGACCCGAAGAAGATCTCAGCAGTTGAATCGTGGTCTACCCCGAGTTCAGTAGCAGAGATCAGGAGCTTCCTTGGATTAGCAGGCTACTACCGGAGGTTTGTTCAGGACTTTTCCAAACTAGCACAAGTTCCAAGGCATGGCACAGCAGTCGAGAACACAATTCTCAAGAATGGTCAGAAGTCTTTGCTTTGCCATTAAATAATTACGAAGGGCAACAAACTGCGCCACCTCTGAAGAATGCTACATAGTGTGCCACACAGCAAAGTGCGTCATTCTCCAGAAGGAACAAAGTGCACCGGTAAGAAAAGTTCACCAAAGTGCGCCAACTATGCAATATCTGCAAAGTGTGCCAACTTGGCTTTTAATTAGTGTCGTACATTCTTGATGACTTGCAGACCCATTCAAAAGTGCGCCAAGTAGGATTGGTGTACTTTTAAAGGAATTTTCATAGTACAAAATGTACGTAGGAGTAGAGAAGTGCGTACAAAATACTTAACATATCTTGGCACACTTTCTAAGAATTTTGTGACACACACACAAGTGCGCTCATTGGAACTTCGCTATATGCGACAAGGTTTCCCTGCGTACTTTTTGTATACATTCTCAGGCCAACTTTGCATTCTCCGACTTGCTATTCTTGGGCTCCATGAGCAATCCAATTCAAGGAAAACAAAATCATCAATGAGACAAGTTCTAAGGACTACCCAAAAATAAAATCGATCAAATGATAAAAATAAGTTATACTAAAAATCAAAGCAAGATCCAAGGTTGTTCCTTCGGTTAGCAAGATGTAATTGCCTACGGTCAAGTTCTAGCCTAATACCAATACTACCAAGGTCATCTACGGCCAAGGCTAAGGCCAAGCTCAGCTGCTGCTCTCTGTTGGGGAAGAAATGAAAAAGGAAAGAGAAATAAAAGGAAATAAAAGTGGTAGAAAGAGAATTGGATTGCTCATATAGCCAAGGGATTGATGGTAGGCTTGTCACGACCCGCACCCGGATATTCGGGCATGAGTACGTGGGTACGTCCAACCTAAGCCACAACATCGACGGTAGAAAGCTGTCTGGGTCAACTCTACTATCTAAGTATCTCAACAATATATATACATGGTATATGTCAATTATCTCAACTCCAAACGGAAGAACCATATGGTATCTGATAAATGTAAACTATACTCAATCACGATGCAAACTAGGGAAGATAAAGCACGAGATGTAATAATGAAAGAAGATAGTCACAATACATCCACAAGTCTGAAATAATATATTGTCATGACCCGCACCTAGAATTTGGTCACGAGTGCGTTGGTATGTCCAGCCTACGCCGCAACATCGACGGTAGAACGCTGTCTAAGTCAATACTCTATCTAATCAATCTCACACGAATATTCAACTCCATAAGGAGACACAGATATCACAATATAATATGGAAATATTCAACCACATAACTAAAGCACGATAAGATATCGAAGAAAATAAATGAAATACAACACAAGTTTAAACAACAAAATAGTCTAACCTGCAAACAATAACATCCAAATCTCCTAGTATGCTGGAAACAAGTCCTCTATGTCACAGTCTGAAAAAAATATCCAGTCAAGATTGGAGCAAAGTACAAGCACTAATAGAAGTTCCATGTATATTGACAAAAACTATAATACAGTGTAAAGAAATACAAGATGGATATAACTGCTAGAATTAGAAATACTAGTGAGCATGAATACACTTGGAATAGAAATACTGGAGCATATGTCATCATCCATGGTGCACTAGAAATAAACAAGAATACAAGTGCACGCTAGAACAATGAACTGGAATATAAGTGAATGCTAGAGCAATAACTAGAACATAGAGAAATGCCAGATCAATAAACTAGAGATACATGTATATACTATCTAGCTAAGTGTATGAAATATCAGCATATCATGTGATCGGCTTGGGACTGATCAGGCTTGCTATGTATGATTAGCTATGATTCATGTAAGATCAGGCTAACCATCCGGATAGCTATGATGCGAGCTATAGTCAGGCTAATCATAAATAACAGGCTATGATGCATGTAATGGTCAAGCTGCACCGACGTGAGGTATGGATGAGCTATGATGCATGTAGAGTTGGGTATGATCACATAATCTACTAATATTTTCCCGTCCCCAGCTAGCACGATGGATCCCAATCACGACTCCTCGTGACAGGTCTCGATGATGCCAACTCGTGTATCCATAGTGTCAGAATCATGTACGCTATATAACTAGAATTATAGAGATAATCAACATAATGAAAACTTTCAAAGAATGTACTCGCCTGGGGTCCTGCTGCTGGTATGAATCAGAGTTCAAGTCACAGTCCAAATAGCCTATGTATTATAATTTTACCATGTCAAAAGATAATTTTTTTAATTCTGGAATAATTACTCTAAAATCTTATTTTAATCTTATTATTATAATTTTTAGTTTAATTCCTAAATTTTGTCTAAAGGAACTAAATTTTATCAACTCGAGACTCATGGCACGCAAATCGAGATGATCTGTTGACCAAGAAGTCAACCGACACAAACTCAACTTTCATGCATGATTTTCTGTAAATTTCAGAGTAAAAAAATATGCTAGAATTTATGGCTCATCCGAATTCAAATTCGTTTGAAAATTATTGCACATACAAATTTTGTATTGTGCAACGGTGGTTAATTTCTAATCTAGAAGTTCTATAGAATTAACAGTATAGAAATACTTTGAATTAAATTTTGGGAAAAACATATGTCAATGATCTCGACATTATCTTTCCGAAACTTTAAACGGTTCATGATTCTGATTTCTGGTTATCCCGAAATCGCAAAAACATCGAGACGCATCTATTTCTGGACATGCTATGCTCTACGAAATACTAGTGAGCATGAATATACTTGGAATAGAAATACTGGAGCATATGTCATCATCATGGTGCACTAGCAATGAACAAGAATACAAGTGCACGCTAGAACAATGAACTAGAATATAAGTGAATGCTAGAGCAATAACTAGAACATAGAGAAATGCTAGATCAATAAACTAGAGATACATGTATATACTTGTCACGCCCCTGACCCAAAATATCGAGGGACTAGACACGTGGCATTGGCCAGCAGTACACGCCGATGGACAACCCAATTTAATGGATCCATCGGGAATACTTAAGCTGTAATTTAGGTCTACGACAATAATTCAAAAGCTAATCTCATCCACACACAGATTAGTAAGAACAACAGCAAATAAAGGAAAGTACATCAATGTCCAGTCACAGCAGAGTATGTCGGGGAACAACCCGATAAGAGTCTAAAACATTGGTTCATCAGACCAAAACAAAAGAGTCCAAAATAAATATCTGAGGAGTACATATGTCATAAGCTCAAGTAAAGTCTTCAGCCATCACCTCTGCTTCTATGTTAGGTTCTCCTTCAGCAACAGCTCCTGGTACAGCTTCAGCTCCTGTCCCGTAAACCTCGGGATAATGCTCTTCTGCTAAACCTGGGGACATCATCCATTCCAGGTCCTCAGGGGACATAGCAAGGTACAAATAATACAAGCCAAAAATAGATGCAGTGAAAATAGAAAATGAAATAAGCAGGGTAACTACATAACCATCTATGTGAATATGCAACTGAGAGCAACACTAGTACTCAGGCTGAGACTGCTACAAGCTCTGTCTCGGGGAGCCGGTAGCAGCAATATCTAGTAGTGGTCTAGCTCTGCTCGAGAGTCTACAAACTCACAATAGTAGTATATATATAGATAACAGCCTGTAGCCTGTGTGCCTCTCCCCTCCCAATGTAACCACACGTCGCATGTCCATGTCACGTGAGATCAAAGCTAATACAATAGTCATAATCTAAGAATATAATCACTATGTCCATCCTGTATCCTACACAGAATCACCTTGAATATCTCAGGAAGATTCTGTCTGATGAAGGTGTCAAGTGTCCTAGGTTATAGTGTACTTGATAAACAAGCACGAGAATATAAAGGGTCTCGAATATCCATTACTAAATGACGTACACAACTCCGCATACGGGGTTGACACCCGACTGTGATCGGACGCTAAGTATGTCATACGGTCCTAGGTTATATCATGTACACTAGTCACAGAAAAGTAAAGCAAGAGAACTAAATAAACTAATAAACTGTAATTTATGGCAAGGTACACTTGCCTGGGATTGGAATACTAGTAGCAGTCCTTGTAACAATGGGTTCAGCAATAACTCCTCCAAAAGCTGAAATGATTATTACCAACAGTCTCAGAACATAGGAAATAGTTAGAAACGCCTGTCCTTAAGTCCGGTTTGGACACAAGGGCAAAAATGACATTTCTGGGCCAAAGCGGGTCCATATGTGGGCCGCTTTGCACCAAAAACCGAGTCAGGGTCAAAGGTCTCCAAAACAGTCCAACTTAGTGTTAACGAGTCAGGAACGTTGATTCGAACCCAACGGAACTTCCAGAATTGGATTCCGATGAGCCGTTCTCAAAATCGCCCGTCAGGTGGAGCCTATGGGGCCCACGACACGCGATTTTCTAACGTTCTCAGAATCGAACCAAACTTGACCCACAGGACCAGCGTATTGCTACGAGTCCGATGGCATAAGTTTCGTCCTGATCTGACGTGCATACACTAAGTTACAACTAAAATACAGAAAAGTCGGATACGGGACGATGTCCGCAGATACGCACTGATTCCGGTGTGCACGCACATCCGAATCAGCTTCTGCGAAAGCCTGCACGTCCGTATCTACGACGCTCACGTATCGGTGAAGACCGCACGTGACCAAGTCATCCCGTTTGGCGGGATGTACCTAGTTCCGAGGTAAAATAGGGTTAAGTTTTTCCTGTTTTTGGGTCGCGGTGTGCGATCTCCACAGAACGCGATGTCCCGAGCGGTTTATCCGGACACCGAGAGGGTCATACATGCTACACACTATAATTTACGAAATTAAAATCAGAGCTACGAGCAAGAAGTTATGGGTACCTGAACTGGTCCGAAAAACTCGAGTTCGAATCGTGTCCGACACACCTAGGGTTAGGGTTTACTGTCTCCTGCCTGAGGATCTTGTGTCCGGTCGTGTCCAGGCTCGAACTCGCGTCCTGGGTCGTGTCCACGTCCGCCGGAGTCGGCCTGGGGTTCAGGCGAAGGCGGCGCCGGTCCTGGGTGGTCGTCGACGCCCTGGATGGCCGGAACAGCGCCGGAGGAGGAGGAGGAGAAACGCTGGATCGGCTCGCTGGAGGTTCTGGTCGGGGTCCCGGCGGTCGATGGCAGCCGGAATCAGATACTGGAGGCTGGGCGGACCGGTCTGGGTCGTCGGAGCGGTTTCACAGGGTGGTTGGAGAGGGTTTGGAGGTCGCCGGAGGTCGAGGTTCTCGCCGGAGAAGGAGGTTTCCAGGGGATTTCCGGTCGGGGCTCACTAGGTATTTATAGGCTCGCCATGGCAGAGGGAGGGCCGGACGTTGGTCGGAAGAGGAAGGAAAGAAGTCGCCGGGTGTGGGGGAGCTGAATGAGGGGTCGGCCGGCGGCCACGGCGGCGGAAACGGCCGCCGGCCAGGTGAAGAGTCGACTGTTCGAATTTGGGAGTTAGGGATTGGAACGGGTCGGGTTGGATGCTGGCGGGTCGGGTCTGACCCGGATCCGACCCGCCAAGGGTTGGGCCGGTTCGGTTTGATCAAACCGGCCGGTCCGGTCCGGGTTAATCACTGGGTTAGTTTGGTTTATTAATTAATTTATTTTAATTAATCAGTTAATTTTAACAATAGTTTTTAATGCTGTAAAAATTTATCCGGGGTCTAATAAATTTCCGGAAAAATATTCCATGCTCGGTTTTTAATTTTACACTTGAAAATATAATTTTTATCACATTTTAATATTATTTAATTTTATTTAAAAAATTTATTTTAAATTAGACTACTTTAATTTATAGGTTTAAAATTCACAGAAAATGCTAATTAATTCCAGATAATTTAAATTTAAAAATTCTTAAAATTTTCAGGTGATTATAATACTATCTAGCTAAGTATGTGAAATATCAGCATATCATGTGATCGGCTTGGGACTGATCAGGCTTGCTATGTATGATTAGCTATGATTCATGTAAGATCAGGCTAACCATCCGGATAGCTATGATGCGAGCTATAGTCAGGCTAATCATAAATAACAGGCTATGATGCATGTAATGGTCAGACTGCACCGACGTGAGGTATGGATGAGCTATAATGCATGTAGAGTTGGGTATGATCACATAATCTACTAATATTTTCCCGTCCCCAGCTAGCACGATGGATCCCAATCACGACTCCTCGTGACAGGTCTCGATGATGCCAACTCGTGTATCCATGGTGTCAGAATCATGTATGCTATACAACTAAAATCATAGAGATAATCAACATAATGAAAACTTTCAAAGAATGTACTCGCCTGGGGTCCTGCTGCTGGTATGAATCAGAGTTCAAGTCACAGTCCAAATAGCCTATGTATTATAATTTTACCATGTCAAAAGATAATTTTTTTAATTCTAGAATAATTACTCTAAAATCTTATTTTAATCTTATTATTATAATTTTTAGTTTAATTCCTAAATTTTGTCTAAAGGAACTGAATTTTATCAACTCGAGACTCATGGCACGCAAATCGAGGCGATCTGTTGACCAAGAAGTCAACCGATACAAACTCAACTTTCATGCATGATTTCCTGTAGATTTTAGAGTAAAAAATATGCTGAAATTTATGGCTCATCCGAATTCAAATTCGTTTGAAAATTATTGCACATACAAATTTTGTATTGTGCAACGGTGGTTAATTTCTAATCTAGAAGTTCTATAGAATTAACAGTATAGAAATACTTTGAATTAAATTTTGGAAAAAACATATGTCAATGATCTCGACATTATCTTTTCGAAACTTTAAACGGTTCATGATTCTGATTTCTGGTTATCCCGAAATCGCGAAAACATCGAGACGCATCTATTTCTGGACATGCTATGCTCTACGAATTTTCCAAAATTTAATATTCAAATTTTCGTAAAACAATTGATATATTCAGAAAGCTAACCTCAATACGGTTCTAATACAGGAAACTGTGCCACGTTTGGAGTCCGGAGCTATGAGTAATGACTTCTGGAAGATGAAGGAATCTTAGATGATAATTCTCCAAAATCTCTCTCTCTAAAATAATCGAATAATTAAGGTTATTATATATATATATATATATATATATATATATATATATATATATATATATATATATATGTATATATATATATATATAGATGCGCTGACATGCGACTGAATAATAAATATAGGATGACACGTGTCAGAATCTGATTGGGCGATTTTGTTTATATTATTTATTTTTGATTTGCCTTTATCAAAACATTATTTAAGTCGTTTTAAATCTAAATAACTCAAATTAAATATTAAAAATAATCATAAAAATATGGTAAAAATACAGAAAATATATTTTGAACCTAAAAACCTTAAAAAAATACTTGAGGCAATTTTATGTTCATAGGTTTCCTACAATATTTAGGAAACTCTAAAAATTAGTTTTACCTATTTAAATAAAAATAAATATTAAAAATATTCCAAAAATTCTGAAATTATTTCAGAAAATATATAATAATATTATAAACATCTAAAAATTTTGTGGATTGATTCTATATTCTTGGTCTTGCACAATAAATTTTAGAAGTCCAAAAAATTAGTTATTAGCCTAAATAACTCCCAATAAATATTAAAAATACTCAGAAAATTCTAGAAAATATATTTGATTATTTTGTACCTAAAATAAAAGTTTTAAATATTTTTAATTATGTTTGACACTAAAATAAATTCTTAAAAGTCCTAAAAATTTATTGTTACTAGTTTTTTAATTAACCAAAAATTGTGAAAATATTTAATAGCCCCAAATTAACCTAATAACAACATTTAAGCAATAATTTCATGATAAAGAAGTTACAAGTCTATCCACCTTAAAAAATTTCGTCCTTGAAATTTAAAATCCTCAATATATTTTTTTTCATATCATATAATCATGAAGTAAATTCATATTGTTATATCACAAATTTTTCAAAATTCTATAAATATATCATATTCCTAAAAGTCCTCGAAATTAAAATATAATGTCATTCTTATCACAATCTCCTCCAAAATATTAAGTTAATAACTAAATACTCAAAATTAATATCCAATCCTCTAATTTAAATCCAATCAATGCCCATTTATAAAATCTAAAATCCTATCCCAAAAATTTGAGTTCAACACCAATCCATTTGTGATCTTATTCCTCGATTCTTTTTCCACACAATACTCAACAATGTAATACTTATAAAATCTTCAAATACCACCTTCAATTATAAATTTAAATTTATATCTTGCAGTCAAATAAATATAATGATATTCTTCTTAAATTTCTTAAATTTTAATGAGAAATTCAATCATATCATAATATTCATAAAATCAATGATTTAACAAAATTGTCAATTATGCCATATTAAGCTCTCAGCTCTTTATTTAAATTAATGTTTATCCTCGAAATTTAAGGCACCTTGTCTCTCTTTGTCAAGTCATAACCTCTTTATTAATCTTTACTACGGTCAAACCCCCAACAATCAAGGTTTAAGAAAATTCTACCTACAGTCATACAACACGCAATCTAGAGAAAATATGCATGGTTATGATCTCTTTTATCATGGTATTGCAGTCTCTGTCGGGGTGTACTACTAACTACATTCTAGCAAGAGAATCATTTATACAAACTATGGTACTAAGAAATCAATCAATCAATAAAATAGACGAAAAGGAACAGAAGGAAAGAACAGAACTGAACCTGCTAACACGACCATGGTTTAATGATGCATCCAAAGTTGATACCCCATCCTTTGGTACCACTGTTTCTACCACAAGTACAACCACTGCTAGCTCTCTTACCTACTATAATTGTTTATACTAGTTATTCTTATCACTCAAGTGCACACCAAGTGCAACACATCACACTAAGTGCTACTCCCTCTAATGCAACTCTAGATGGACACCCAAGTCAGTTTGCAGTGCCATCTCAAGCATGCTCAAGCCAACAGATCCTTACACATGCACATCATCCACTCATATATTGTTATACATTTCTTACCCACCATAAAATTTAATCCTCAAAATAAAATCATCAAAATTTAACTTCTTGAACAATTTAAAATAAAATGCATATACTTTCCTCAAAAGTCAAATATTCAAATATTGAAATAAAATTTTAATCACTTCCAAAAATCTTTATATCTTTGACTATGTTTATTGAATTGAATTTGAATCCTCAAAAATTTTAATAACATAAAATCTCAACTCCTCAAAATTCTTAAAAATTAAAATTTATTTTTAATCTTCCAATTATAAATTTAAATCTATATCTATCTAAGTATACTTATATATACTCACAGTCTCTAACACACAAGGTACACACACATACACCAATTGTCTATACCCCTCAACTGTGTACTAATTATTGCACTGCCTGGATTATTCGCACTATTACTTTCAATGATTTTCTATCCACATTAATTAATACACCAATCTAATATTATCCCACAAGGTACTTACTGTTACTAGCACATTGCTCAACTAATCCTCGATATAGAAATATTAGCACTCTTGGTATAGTAACACTAACTTCATTATTAGATTATCTCATCACACTTATTAGAACTCACGATCATTTGCACTTTTTATAACTTATATAATACACATGCTTCACTTCACTCTCAAAGGCAGGCATATGGTTCCATATCTCAATTGATGTAAATGTATTTTCTCTTAAATCTTTTACATTCTAATCAGTGATACACTATATATCTTTCATTACCAATCTTGATATTTCTCTACCCATGGCATACTCATTAATACCCTTTATGCATATACATTTTTTTACTCTTGATCCACCCAAGTATCAATCATTAAATTGAACATCATGCTCTATTAATCTTCAACACAATTCCTTGATACTTAATTGTTTACATGGATCACCCAACTATATAAATTCATGACTATCCAGGACTGGCATGCTAACTCTGCTACTAACTCCTGGAACCTTCACTGATACTCTTTACTCCCTCTTCTATCTATAGTGCCAATACTAACTATAATAACACCTATTATAAAACTATTGCTACAGGGTACTACGCTACGGGTTATCTCTAGATTGATGCCTACTGCTCACATGTCCAACCAAGAAACACTTACAACTCACAAGTCACACTCAGTCAACACTGATATAAGACACAGACATAATTGCAAGTCACCAATTATCGTACTAACAAGGATCCTTAAAGAATTAAGGCTAAAAAAGAAACTGGGTTAAGGACTGAAAGTATCGCTACTACTAGCAAAGGAATGATGGAACAAAGTCCTAAAATAACAGAAGTAGATAAGTATTGAGATGATACTTTAAGAACCAATTTAAGATACAACCTGATAATCATACACGTCTGTCCGAAATTATGACACTCAGAATTCTTGCCACGCCAGTAAGCATAGCTGCGATAAACGATAGGTTCCATAACTAAGGTATGCAACTTTATAATCACGTCATCTAGAATCCTCGCCATGCCAACCGGTATGGCAGTGAGAAACTCTAAATTCATAATTAAGATATGTACATCCGAAGTCAGGTTCCTACGTTTCTGCCACGACAGCTAATGTGGCTGCGATAAACTCTAGGCTCCATAACCAAAGTAGACGTTTTACCTTTCTCACTGTCCTCATCAACATATGTCATCAGATGATACCGTATTTTAGTCCGTAAAATTTATCTCAATATAAAATTAGACTTAACAACTGTAGCGCCCCGTTCTCCCGGTGCGGAGAGCGCGGCTAAGAAACACAAGACGGTATCGTTCGATCGGGATAGATTGAATTAAGAACTCGTCCTCGTTATGGATTTGTTTCTTCGGAATCGATTCCCATATTCAGTGGACTGCGCCCCAAGGATCGGCTTAGCGGCAGAGTCATGAGGGACCTCTCCGCTGCTATCTTTTATTGCCTCGGTTTTTGATGTCGTTTGTTGCTTTCGTGCTTTGAGTTGGTTTTGGGATTTGCTTGTTTTTTTTGAACGGTTTCGATGGTTTTCATTATTTTCGTTCATTGACTTGCAATTTTATTCCGAGATTGGAAAGAGAGGAAGAAGTATTAATCGAGCTGTTCGTGTGCAGGTGAACGAGCAGTAGGCGGCTTGCGAGCGGAGTCGTGAAGTGCCTCTTTCCTTCTTCTTTCCAAAATCTAAGTGAGTGGCTACCAACCCGATTAGCTAGCCCTGCTTCCAAGCTTCACTCCTTTGTCCCGATCAAACGATACCAAATAATAATAAAAGAAACCAAGATAAAAGACAATAGACTTGGTTATTATGCTTGTCAATCAAACCTGTGAACTGTTGCCTTATCGTATGCTTGTTCGTGCAAAAGTTCTATGAATTATGCTAAGTATGACACACACCATGTATTGTGCATAATTGTTCAGGAAGGCTATGCTAAATGAATCATGCATTACTGCTTGTCGTGCACTCGTGTTCTTGCAATCGTGTTGCCTCAACTGCATGAATTATTAACTTGTTAATCGTGTTCGATCATGGACAACTTGTGCACAAGGTATAGTTCTGCGGACGGTCGCTGGGGCACTGGCACCGATCCGATCCGGGCGAAACTCGTGTATAGTCATCGTGTACGGGACAAGATGGCTTGCAACGCCTCGTGTACTATCGTTGCATGCTATCCTTGTCTCGGACTAGTCCATATGGCAACCAAGCCAGTGATTATCGTGTATATTTAAACCTGTTGCATACTAACTTGTGTCTTCATGGCATGGAAGGCATGGTAAGTATTGTGCAGGTAATTCAGATGGTCAGGTAAAATCCACCTAACGGTGGCACATTCATTTCAGTAAATTCTATATGCTGCTTACTTGTAAATGAACTAAGGCAAGATAGAAACCCACAAAATATGCATGCTTCACTAAACAACGTGTTGATTGGTATAGTCAGGCTAGCTCGTCTTCACCAGCATGTTTCGATATGCTGACCCTCGTTGAAACAGGTTCTCCGCACCAAGGCGAACCGAGCGAGGAGCCAAAGTCGTCTTCCCGATCCAGTTCAGCTGTTGGCGCATCTTCACCGCGCCCCTTGAAGCCTTTTGAAGTCCGAAGTTGCAACTCTTCATACACAAATACAGCTCCATGGCAAAGCTATCCTCCAGCCTGGAGGTCTTTATCGTTTTGAGTTTATAAAGGGATGTAATGTACAGGACTGCTATCTCATTTTGAGTCAACACTTTTGTAAGCCGTTCGGCATATTAGCTAACTCGTTCAAGAGTTTATAATAGATGTTCATTATCAATAAAGAGAACTTTTCCATGTTTCAAATCTGTGTTTCAATTTATCTGCGTACTCTGAATATGTGCTTGCTATGCAAATCATTAAAGCCTTGTGCGGGCGCAAATCCAGGCCCGCACGGCGGTCACGATTCGGGGGACGCCTCAAACGATTCTACGGAATCGGGTCATGACATAGTGGTATCAGAGCACAGATTCAAAGTTCCTTAGACTTCGTGCTGGAAAAGTTCCTTTAACGATCAAATTCCTGTGCGAACTCTTGAACTCGCTAGGCCAAAATGAGATACGTTCATGCAATAAGTCCATAATACATTATGATTCTAATGTAATTTACCTTCTTTTGAAGGAATGGCTCCAACGCAATCTGCAGCGCAAGCCCCGGACGAAACGCAAGGCCAAAAAAGTAGTTCGGGTACTTCGGAAAGTTCAGAGAGCCAGCGAGCCATGCCAAGCATCGATCCCGTCCAACGATGTTGCAGATGTTGGAGGCAAACCAACAAAGGGACGAGGCTCGCTATGAATGGGCCGAGAAGCGGGCGGAAGAGAGTCAGCTCAAGTTTCAAGACAATATAGAAGCACGATTCTCAGTCCAACAGAAGCAGGTGGATGTCCTGCAACAGATCGTTCAGACTTTGGCTTCCAACCATTCCTCGGCAAGAACGCCGACTCCGGTAGAACAGCCCGTGCTTGAAGTAGAGACGCCGCAAATTCCAAGGACGAGGGACGTGACTGCCTTCGACTTTGGTCACTTCAAGAAAGTCTGCAATACCCCATTCAACGGGACTGAGGACCCAGTCGTAGCTCTAGATTGGTTGGCCGAACTTGAAGATCACTTTGCTCTGCTAGAGGTCCCCGAAGAGAAACGCGTCGCCTGCGCGCAACTACAGCTCTGCCTCAACGCGCACGATTGGTGGGACGTGCATCGACGATCTCTTCAATTTGATCACGGAGAGGAGGCGATCTCGTGGACGACTTTTCGTGCCGCGTTCGAAGAGGAGTTTGTACCCCCTCCAGTACAACGTCAAATGGAGAACGAGTTCGTGCAACTGAGGCAGGACGGTATGACAGTTAAAGAGTACTCCGCCGAATTCAACCGACTCTCCAAATTCGCTAAGGCCTATTTACCTGATGTAGCAAGTCGAGCAAGAAGGTTTGAAGGTGGACTACGCCCTGTCATCCATTCGCACGTATCTGTTTATTAGTATCGTACAATGCGTGAAGTCATGAATCATGCCCTATCGCTTGAACCTCACTATCCTCACGTTCCTGTCGACGCTGTGCATACCTACACTCACAAACGCCAAAGCAACGATAGAGAAAATACTGCTGCAAAGCGCCCTAAAAAAGGAGGGCACCAAAAAGGAAACCCAGGGCCATCGTGTAATTTCTGTAAAAAGCGTGGGCACACTGCCAACAATTGTCGCTTGAGACTTGGGTTATGCCTAGCGTGTGGACAATCAGGCCATGCCATTAATTCCTGTCCGAACCTTCCTGATCGTCGTCCCCAACGAAATTCTCCCTAACGGTAGGTTCTATCCTAAGTTTCGGGACGAAACTTCCAATTAGTTGGGTAGGATGTAGCGCCCCGTTCTCCCGGTGCGGAGAGCGCGGCTAAGAAACATAAGACGGTATCGTTCGATCGGGATAGATTGAATTAAGAACTCGTCCTCGTTATTGATTTATTTCTTCGGAATCGATTCCCATATTCAGTGGACTGCGCCCCAAGGATCGGCTTAGCGGCAGAGTCAGGAGGGACCTCTCCACTGCTATCTTTTATTGCCTCGGTTTTCGATGTCGCTTGTTGCTTTCGTGGTTTGAGTTGGTTTTAGGATTTGCTTGTTTTCTTTGAACGGTTTTGATGGTTTTCATTGTTTTCGTTCATTGACTTGCACTTCTATTCCGAGATTGGAAAGAAAGGAAGAAGTATTAATCGAGCTGTTCGTGTGCAGGTGAACGAGCAGTAGGCGGCTTGCGAGCGGAGTCGTGAAGCGCCTCTTTCCTTCTTCTTTCCAAAATCTAAGTGAGTGGCTACCAACCCGATTAGCTAGCCCTGCTTCCAAGCTTCACTCCTTTGCCCCGATCAAACGATACCAAATAATAATAAAAGAAACCAAGATAAAAGACAATAGACTTGGTTATTATGCTTGTCAATCAAACCTGTGAACTGTTGCCTTATCGTATGCTTGTTCGTGCAAAAGTTCTATGAATTATGCTAAGTATGACACACACCTTGTATTGTGCATAATTGTTCAGGAAGGCTATGCTAAATGAATCATGCATTACTGCTTGTCGTGCACTCGTGTTCTTGCACTCGTGTTCTTGCAATCGTGTTGCCTCAACTGCATGAATTGTTAACTTGTTAATCGTGTTCGATCATGGACAACTTGTGCACAAGGTATAGTTCTGCGGACGGTCGCTGGGGCACTGGCACCGATCCGATCCGGGCGGAACTCATGTATAGTCATCGTGTACGGGACAAGATGGCTTGCAACGCCTCGTGTACTTTCGTTGTATGCTATCCTTGTCTCGGACTAGTCCATATGGCAACCAAGCCAGTGATCATCGTGTATATTTAAACCTGTTGCATACTAACTTGTGTCTTCGTGGCAGGGAAGGCATGGTAAGTATTGTGCAGGTAATTCAGACGGTCAGGTAAAATCCACCTAACGGTGGCACGTTCATTTCAGTAAATTCTATATGCTGCTTACTTGTAAATGAACTAAGGCAAGATAGAAACCCACAAAATATGCATGCTTCACTAAACAACGTGTTGATTGGTATAGTCAGGCTAGCTCGTCTTCACCAGCATGTTTCAATATGCTGACCCTCGTTGAAACAGGTTCTCCGCACCAAGGCGAACCGAGCGAGGAGCCGAAGTCGTCTTCCCGATCCAGTCCAGCTGTTGGCGCATCTTCACCGCCCCTTGAAGCCTTTTGAAGTCCGAAGCTGCAACTCTTCATACACAAATGCAGCTCCGTGGCAAAGCTATCCTCCAGCCTGGAGGTCTTTATCGTTTTGAGTTTATAAATGGATGTAATGTACAGGACTGCTATCTCATTTTGAGTCAACACTTTTGTAAGCCGTTCGGCATATTAGCTAACTCGTTCAAGAGTTTGTAATAGATGTTTATTATCAATAAAGAGAACTTTTCCATGTTTCAAATCTGTGTTTCAATTTATCTGCGTACTCTGAATATGTGCTTGCTATGCAAATCATTAAAGCCTTGTGCGGGCGCAAACCCAGGCCCGCACGGCGGTCACGATTCGGGGGACGCCTCAAACGATTCTACAGAATCAGGTCGTGACAACAACGACACAAAAAAATTAAATTTAACAACTGATCAACAATAATCAAATTCAATAACAACAAGTGAGAACGGACGGAAACAAGAGAAAAGATTTAAATAGAAAATTATAATAAGATTCTCAAGGGGCATCCCAGGAATCTCTCAAAAATTTATGATTGAGTATCCTCTCTCATCCTAGTATCTTATGTCCTATATTATATCGCAGGCACGCAGTAGTACAACTAAGACGTCTCACTACTATGACATCGTATAACTTGCGAAGTCTGACCTGCGTGGGCCACCACTAAAAATGTGTCATGACCCGCACCCGAAATTTGGGCACGAGTGCGTGGGTACGTCCAGCCTACGCCGCAGCATCGACGGTAGAACGCTGTCTAGGTCAATCCTCTATCTAATCAATCTCACACGAATATCCAACTCCATAAGGAGATACATATATCACAATATAATATGGAAATACTCAATCACATAACTAAAGTACGATAAGATATCGAAGAAAATAAACGAAATACAACACAAGTTTAAACAACAAAATAGTCTAACCTGCAAACAATAACATCCAAATCTCCTAGTATGCTGGAAACAAGTCCTCTATGTCACAGTCTGAAAAAAATATCCAGTCAGGATTGAAGCAAAGTACAAGCACTAACAGTAGTTTCATGTATATTGACAAAAACTATAATACAGTATAAAGAAATACAAGATGGATATAACTGCTAGAATAAGAAATACTGGCGAGCATGAATATACCGGGAATAAAAATACTGGAGCATATATTATCATCCATGGTGCACTAGCAATGAACAAGAATACAAGTGCACGCTAGAACAATGAACTGGAATATAAGTGAATGCTAGAACAATAACTAGAACATAGAGAAATGCTAGATCAATAAACTAGAGATACATGTATATACTATTTAGCTAAGTGTGTGAAACATCAGCATATCATATGATCGGCTTGGGACTGATCAGGCTTGCTATGTATGATTAGCTATGATTCATGTAAGATCAGGCTAACCATCCGGATAGCTATGATGCGAGCTATAGTCAGGCTAATCATAAATAACAGGCTATGAGGCATGTAATGGTCAGACTGCACCGACGTGAGGTATGGATGAGCTATGATGCATGTAGAGTTGGGTATGATCACATAAGCTACTAATATTTTCCCGTCCCCAGCTAGCACGATGGATCCCAATCACGACTCCTCGTGACAGGTCTCGATGATGCCAACTCGTGTATCCATAGTGTCAGAATCATGTACGCTATATAACTAGAATTATAGAGATAATCAACATAATGAAAACTGTCAGAGAATGTACTCGCCTGGGGTCCTGCTGCTGGTATGAATCAAAGTCCAAGTCACAGTCCAAATAGCCTATGTATTATAATTTTACCATATCAAAAGATAATTTATTTTAATTTATTTAATTCTAGAATAATTACTCTAAAATCTTATTTTAATCTTATTATTCTGATTTTTAGGTTAATTCCTAAATTTTGTCCAAAGGAACTAAATTTTATCAACTCGAGACTCATGGCACGCAAATCGAGGCGATCTATTGACCAAAAAGTCAATCGACACAAACTCAACTTTCATGCATGATTTTCTATAGATTTTAGCGTCAAAAATATGCTGGAATTTATGGCTCATCCGAATTCAAATTCGTTTAGAAATTATTGCACATACAAATTTTGTATTGTGCAACGGTGATTAATTTCTAACCTAGAAGTTCTACAGAATTAACAGTATAGAAATACTTCAAATTAAATTCTGGGAAAAATATATGTCAATAATCTCGACATTATCTTTCCGAAACTTTAAATGGTTCGTGATTCTGATTTTCGGTTCTCCCAAAATGGCGAAAACATCTAGACGCATCTATTTTCGCACATGCTGTGCTCTACGAAATTTCCAGAATTTAATATTCAAAATTTCATAAAAAAATTTATATATTCAGAATGCTAACCTTAATATGGTTCTAATGCAAGAAACTGGGCCACGTTTGGAGTCCGGAGCTATGAGTAATGACTTCTGGAAGATGAAGGAATCTTAGATGACAATTCTCCAAAATCTCTCTCTCTAAAATAATCGAATAATTAAGGTTATTATATTATATTATATTATATTTTATATATATATATATATATATATATATATATATATATATATATATATATATATATATATATATATATATATATATATGCGCTGACATGCGGCTGAATGATAAATATAGGATGACACGTGTCAGAATCTGATTGGATGATTTTGTTTATATTATTTGTTTTTGATTTTTCTTTATCAAAATATTATTTAAGTTATTTTAAATCTAAATAACTCAAAATAAACATTAAAAATAATCATAAAAATCTAGAAAAATTACAAAAAATATATTTTGAACCTAAAAACCCTAAAAAAATACTTAAGACAATTTTATATTCATAGGTTTCCTACAATAATTAGGAGAAGCTCTAAAAATTAGTTTTACCTATTTAAACAAAAATAAATATTAAAAATATTCCAAAAATTCTGAAATAATTTCAAATAATATATGATAATATTATAAACACTAAAACATTTTGTGGATTGATTCTATATTCTTGGTCTTGCACAATAAATTCTAGAAGTCCAAAGAATTAGTTATTAGCCTAAATAACTCCCAATAAATATTAAAAATACTCCAAAAATTTTCAAAAAATTCTAGAAAATATATTTGATTATTTAGAACCTAAAACAAAAGTTTTAAATATTTTTAATTATGTTTAACACTAAAATAAATTCTTAAAAGTCCTAAAAATTTATTGTTAGTAGTTTTTTAATTAACCAAAAATTGTGAAATTTTTTAATAGCCCCAAATTAACATAATAACAATATTTAAGCAAGAATTTCAGGATACGGAGGTTACATATATACATGCCAATAACCTCAATGAAAGTCTAATATAAGTCTAACACATAATCTAAACCTCCACAGGATCTGGTACTAAGTCCTCCTGCTCTACAGGAGTATCCTCTACTAGAACGTCGTCCTGCGGTCCGTAGTAGGAAGAATACTGGTCTACGAGCCAATCATCTAAAATATATATCCAGTCAGGATTTGAGAGAAGTATATACCTCTAAAATCAGTTTCAAATACATAATAGAGCATATATAACAGACAATAGAAAAGAATACAAGATAACTAAACATCAGAAAGAAATAAACTAGAGTGAACATGTAATGAACTGGAATGAAGAACAGACAACAGAATAACTACAAGTGATAAGAATAGATAAACTAGCTAATGTGTCATAGAATACTAGTTCATTATGTGATCGGTTTAGGTTGAACACAAATACAATATGGTAACTTGATTACACGTGCGGTATGTAATCGACATATACACGAATACACTGGGGCTTGATCACATAACCAACTCCTATTCCCCCATCCCCAACTAATACCAATGGATCCAATCATGACACATTACGAACACGAATATGGGCACACTGAGTACGAGCAGTATGTGAACACGAAGTACACTAAATTAATACTCGATACACACGATAAAATATATGTGAATGAGTACCCGCTGAATACAGTAAGGGATAACATCTCCTGACAGGATTCATGTGGTACCAGTCCATAAAACTACTGTATCGGAATCAAGTATATAGTTCTAGAACATATGATATATACACTATCATAGAATAAAAACTAATAGAGAAATGTACTCGTCTGTGGTCCTGAGCAAATGAAATGGAACAATGCCTGAAATGGTGTCACACAGACCTATATAGGAAATTATAGGTTACTAGTTGTAATGAAAGATAAATGAATTTAAAAATGAAGCCATGAGTAATCTCTAGGTCATACTAGGTCACTTTGGTCAAACGAGGTCAAACTAGGTCAAGGGTTGACTTTTAAAGTCAAACTAGTCAATATTGGTCAACTCTAGTCAAAGCTAGGTTAACCCTAACATTCTAAGTTAAAACTATCTAGACTAGTCTATCTCCCAAGTGTATTAGCTATTTCTATTAACACTAAGTATTGGTTAACACCAATAATAAATACACTATTTAAATATACTATGAACTACATTACCTATGGATATCAACTAGCTAATACTTATCTAACTAATACCTTGGTTGACACCCATTACACTTAATCATTCCTAACATCTAATATTAAGACATAAACTCTTATTCAATAACCATACTTAAACACCATGTCAACTAACACTAACTATCCTCACTGAAATATATACTAACTCATAGTATTTAGGTAATAACTTATCTACCTAACTGCTACTACTTCAAGGTGAAGCCATTACCTACATAGTCATGTACAATCTATGAATTCATCCTTACCTATTTTCAACTGATACACAAATACATAAGTTCCAAACCAGAGCCTCTCTACTTGGTTGCACTGTGCAAGGTGCACAACAACTTACTGCCATCACACAAATACACCTATCAACACACTGCCTCCTACTAGACATTGATACATACTTCCTACACTCCACATCCACCTGCACATAACTGAGTCTCTTGTGGCTCACTGCTAACCAACTAAAACCCCTCTAACTTGTTGTCCAATGTTGCTCTTGTTGTTGTATTATACTGCTTGATACTGAGATTTTTGCTGCTGCTATGTGCTATTGCTTGTTGCTGCAGCTATGTGCTATTGCTTGTTGATGCAGCTATTGCTTGCTGAAAATACTGCAGCTATTGCTGCTTGCTGTTGCACTGCTGCAACTGTTGCTGCTTGCTGCTGCAGCTATGCTACTGATACTGCTGCTATTGCTGCTGATACTGCTGCAGCTATTTTTGCTTGCTGCTACAGCTATGCTGTTGATACTGCTGCTGCTATTGCTGCTAATACTGCTGCAGCTATTGTTGCTGATACTGCTGCTGCAGTTGCAAAACCCAACCCCCTCTTACTGTGTATATACATGAACCCGAGCACCTAACTTATCCTCCCCGATACTCTATGAGACACTCAAACGCACTATCACACACACACACACACACACACACACACACACACACACACACACACACACACACACACACACACATATATATATATATATATGTGTGTGTGTGTGTATATTGAGGCATTTAAACTAATACCTATATCTCACCAACTAGGATATCTATGATACTCAACCCATTGAGATGCCAAACTATACATTCTCCTAATTGATCTTTCCCTCAAGTCATATATATATATATAATTACAACTATTAGAAGTCATTACAACATGTAATGAAGAGAATTCATGTAAATCACTCAAAATTGGCCCCGTATCACACCGTATCGCAAAATACCATGATACAGCCTATACGTATCCATTTATGGACACGTACCTAGTCTCATAACCCCGATCTAAGTCTAATTAGATCTAATTGGTCTCATGACACACAATTGATGTGTCAAATTCATAATTCCCCTAATATACACACAAAATATCACATAGAACTCACAATACAAAGCCAAATAGCCTAGAACTTGTTCTTATAGGTAGTCTTATGCCATGAGGTAATTCCTAGGGGTCAAATGCATGATTAAGAAGCTACCATGAAAGGAAAAATCTAGGAATTTACTAATTGGGAGATGAATTTTCAATAAAAATATAATTGGACACGATCCGTACACGATCTCTAGCTCCAAAGTTCCCCCTCCTTGTTCTTCTTGCTTCTCCAAGCTTTAAGGCTCCAAGAGTGATAAATTTAAGAAAGAATTGGTGGTAAATTATGTAAAAAAACAATGGAGAAAAATTAGAAAATTGGGGATCTAGAATTTGGATCAAAATTAAAATGCAAATGAAGAGAGGGAGAGAGAGAGAGAGAGAGAGAGAGAGAGAGAGAGAGAAGAACCCCTTATAGTGGCCGGCCTATTCCCCCTTTCCCAAGCAATCTCAAATGTCCAAGTTACCCCTACATGTTGCATTAAGAGGAATAATTAAGGGTGGATATATTTAAAAGTCTCTAACTAATTGTAATTAAACTAATTCTCTTTAATTTAATTAGTGGAATGACTAATGAGCTTGGGTCCAAGTTGGGCTCACTATTTGTCATGACAAATCTAAATAAGTCCATATGTGACAAGTCTAATTATTGTCTAGTCTCTCTAGCTAACTAATTAACACAAGTCTCTAATGAATAATTAATACTAGTAATAATCATAGCTTATCTTAATTAAATAAAATATACAATCATCACACAATATTAAATATTATATTCCTAAAATTAAATATCCATGTCAAATTATCAAACTACCCCTAGCTGAAAAAGTAATGGTGACAATATGATTCATGTACATCCGAGCCAACTGCTATATAGACTGTCCCACTCTGAAGGGAAGAAAGTGAGCAACATTTGTGAGTCGATCTACTATTACCCAAATTTTATATCTGCCAGCTGGGGATTTAGGAAGACCAGTCATAAAATCCATAGTGATATGGTCCCACTTCCATTCCGAAATTGGTAAAGGTTGAAGAAGTCCTGCTGGTCTTTAATGCTCATCCTTGACTTGCTAACAAACCAAACATCGGGAGACAAACCATGCTATCTTTCTCTTCATACCATTCCACCAGAAATCCTTACGAATATCTTTGTACATCTTTGTTCCTCCATGGTGAACGAAATACTAAGAACAGTGGGCTTCTGACATAATCTCTTGACGGATATCTCCACTTGGTACACAAAGACAATTACCAAATCAGAGAGTTTCGTCAATGTGAATGCTTAGTTCTGTTTTACGTCATGCCTCACACTTTGCTTTAAGTCGCTGAAGGTTGACATCTGTTGATTGTGCTGCTATGATCCTTTCCACTATACTAGACTGAACTTGCAAGCCAGCCATCAATACTGTGTGGCCAGGCAACACAACTTCTATGTCCATATCCTGAATATCTTCTAAAATTTATCGCTGTGCAAAAAGAAAATACGCTCTTGCCCTCCGACTCAAAGCATCTGCCATGATATTATCCTTCCCTGGATAATACTGAAGGTCAAGATCATAGTTCATCAACAGATCTAGCCATCGCCTCTTCCTCATGTTGAGATCCTTCTGAGTATAGATGTACTTCAAACTTTTATGATCAGTATAAATCTATACTCGATCTTTATATTGGTAATATCTCTAAAGTTTGAGTGCGAAGACAACTGCTGCTAACTGCTGCACTTTCTAAGCAATTTGTGAAACACACACAAGTGCGCTCACTGAAACTTTATTATATGTGACAAGGGTTCCCTGCGTACTTTTTGTATACATTCTCAGGCCAACTTTGCATTCTCTGACTTGTTATTCTCGGGCTCAATGAACAATCCAATTCAAGGAAAATAAAATCATCAATGAGACAAGTTCTAAGGGCTACCAAAAAATAAAATCGATCAAATGATAAAAACAAGTTATACTAAAAATCAAAGCAAGATCCAAGGTTGTTCCTTTGGTTGGCAATATGTACTTGCATACGGTCAAGTTCTAGCCTAATACCAATACTACCAAGGTCACACACGGCCAAGGCCAAGCTCAGCTGCTGCTCTTTGCTAGGGAAAAAATGAAGATGGAAAGAAAAATGAAAGAAAAGAAAAGTGGAGGAAAGAGAATTGGATTGCTTATATAGCCAAGGGATTGATTGTAGGCCATTGGATCATAATCCATGTCACTTACCCGGGTTCATCACAGCCACCCACCAAAAAATCCAAGGGACCAACGGTCCAAAGCATGCAACTAAGAAAAACTTACAAAAATAAGATAAACAATGCATGAATGACATAAAGAAAGATGTAAGAAATTAAACAATAAGTAAGCTATACATGTATAATACGCATATATCGGGTACGTATATAAGAATAGTGAGACGAGTTTCACAGTGGAGGATACCCCTGAGTGTGACAAGCACCATCCGTGTTTCGAAGAAGCACGACAAGTCGAAGGTGGCTTGATTTAAGCACGTATTAGACAAGTTGGAAAAACTAGTATCAGAGTCAACAATATATTGCTGCTATATAGTTGTCGATGTAGCGCCGATATACTGGTCTGACACAGTATTCTTCTATAATGGTTTTGACTCAATATGAATATATTTCGGTAATACCATTAGTATATCGATATCGGTATACTGGTATTGATGCTGAAGACCGAATTTGGGTATTTTATTTTCACCGTTGGATCATGATCAACGGTCTAAATTTGTTCGATATCAGGGTTCTTTAAATAGATATTTTCTAATTGTAGAAAAGACTTGATTGATTGATTTCCAAGATAGGGGGTACATATATATAGGAGGAGGCTACCCTCCTCTTTATTTTCTATTCGATGTGGGATTAAATAAGTCCCTCATAAGTCAGCACTCCCCCTTAAGATGGGCAATAGATATCAATCATCTCCATCTTGTTACAAAAGGTATCAAACTCTCTCGGACCTAAACCTTTAGTTAAACAATCAGTTAAATGCTCCGCTATTATACATAGCTTAAAGTCAAAATTTCTCTATTCAGTTTCTCCTTGATGAAGAACCGATCAATCCCACATATTTGGTGCGTTCATGCTGAGCTGGAGTATTTGCAATATAAATTGCTGATTTGTTGTCACACCAAAGTTGTAGGGAGTCTCCTCATAAAAATGTATCTCAGACAACAAGCTCTTTATCCATATCATCTCGCATATGCTAACTGCCATAGCCATGTACTCGGCCTCAACTGTAGACCTAGCCACTACATCTTGCTTCTTGATACGCCAAGATACAAGATTACCTCCAACAAAAATATAGTAACCTTTAGTGGACAATCGACATCGTAGTAGCCTTCAACTCTCAGATGTCCAGAACTTCTGAACCATAACCCATTTTCTGGACTTCCTTTAATATACCTAAGAATTCTGCGAACTGCCTCAATATGCGGCTCTCTAGGATCATACATATATCTACTCACCACACTCACGACCTGAGTAATATCAGGTCTTGTATGACATAGATATATAAGCCGACCAACTAATCTTTGATATTGTTCCTTACTCATTGGATCACCACCTTCGGCACATAACTTGTGATTATGCTCGTTAGGAGTAGAAGCAACTCTGCAATCCATCACCCCTGTCTCAGAAAGAAGGTCCAGAGCATACTTTCGCTGAGAAAGTAATATACCCTTTCGTAACCTTGCAATTTCAATTCCGAGGAAGTACTTCAACTGTCCTAAATCCTTGACTTCAAATTCCTCTCCAAGTTTTTCTTCAACCGTAGGATCCCTTCAATTTCATCTCCAGTAATAATAATATCATCCACATATACTGCAAGGATAGTGATACGGGTCTTGGAGTATTTGTAAAACACAATAGGATCTCCATTGCACTGCCTATATCCTATAAAACAGACTGCAAGTCTGAATCTATCAAACCAAGTTCTCGGAGACTGCTTTAGCCTATACAAAGACTTTTTCAATTTGTATACCTTCCCAATTGTTTGTGAAGTAGCAAAGAATGGTAGAATCTCCATATACACCTCCTCCTGGATCCCCATGCAAAAAAGCATTCTTGATATCTAGCTGATGTAGTTGCCAATTAAAGTTGGCAGCACAAGACACCAACACTCGCACAATGCTCATCTTTGCTACTGGAGCAAAGGTCTTGTCATAGTCGATACCATTATAGAAGCATAAAAAATACGCTGGATAGCTATACGCAGCATGTTGGTGCTGGGCAGCGTAAAAAGATGACTTCAGAGCCACCAGCGTACAAACAGAGCTTTTCCGCTAGGTACAGCGTAAAATATAAGCTCAAGGACTATCCGCGTAATGCAGTATGTCCAGGCTGCTTCAGAGTAAAAAGGGTGCTACATCGCCTTTACGGCATAAAACTCATCCGCTTTTAATGCAACATTGAAGTGTACGAGGAACGCTTCGTATTCCTCGAAAAGAATCTGTCAAATCATGCAGTGAACCTGACGTCTGACTCTTGACAAAGAGTACTGCACGACTACCCAGACGACGGCTATAATGATGGTGCGGCACAACGACCCCGACTGTCGTTTAGTGACATTTCCTTGACGTAAACTGCTTTTATGCATACAAGGGAATACACTGCCTAGTTTTATACAGGCAGATGTGAGCTGTTTACGCTCCACAGAAGACAAACAGGCTGCCACGTCAAAAGCTGCTCTTCGTACAGGGCTCGAGGCACGTCTCTACATTTAATGCACAGGATGATGGCAGATCTCTGCATTTAATGCAAGAGATTTGATTAATATCACCAAACTGTCGTTTAGTGACATCTCCTTGGTGTAAACTGCTTTTACGCATACAAGAAAATATGCTGCCTAGTTTTACACACGCAGATGTGAGCTTTTTATGCTCCACAGAAGACAAACAGGCTGCCACGTCAAAAGCTGCTCTTCGTACAGGACTCGAGGCACGTCTCTGCATTTAATGCGCAGAATAATAGCAAATCCTCGAGACACGCCTCTGCATTTAATGCGCAGAATGGTGGCAGATCTTTGAGGCACGTATCTACATTTAATGCACAGAATGATGGCAGATCTTCAAGACACGCCTCTGCATTTAATGCGCAGGATGGGGGCAGATCTCTGCATTTAATGCGAGAGATTTGATTATATCTCCAAGAGCCGTAATTTCGGCTAAAACGTCCACATTATCGCTTTTGTGCATTACGCCATCAGGCTATTCTCAGCTATGGGAGCACGCTGTACGCTATCTCCTTGGAATACGCCAACTCAGGCTACATTTGCATCGGTGCGTATTAAAGCTATTCGGTCCAGAATTCGATCAAAGCCTCATTCAAGGAAGGAAGATCAGCCGGCTTCTATGCCCACTCTGCTTCTATGCCTGCTCGGCTTCTACGCCTGCTCGATTTCTATGCCGTTTTGATAACTCTTTGGCTTCTACGCCATGGTGACAGTTATTGGCTTCTACGCCAACCTCTTTTACGCGAGGGATAACTACCTATGTGGCTTTTACGCCGTGATCTTCGCAGCAGTTATACTCATTGTCTCTTAAATGGGACACGCGTCACACGCTCATTCAAAAGGTCATTTATACGTGGGCAATGGTTATTGTAACCATCGTGTAAAAGGGTGATGTACTTTCCACTACTTGGTTTCTACGCCAACTGGGTGGTCACTGTCACTAAAACTCTATAAATAGAGACCTCTATTGACAGAGGTCCAAGATCGAAAACCAAGGTCGAAAACTCATATCAAAAAATCCAGAGAAAAGATCCAAGGTCAAGGAACTAAGAGTCAAAGAGTCTTTAAGAGAGAAGAGTCCAGAGCTCAGGCAAAGAGTAGTGATCGACGACTTCGGCATCGAGCATCCACTCTCCTTTGCAACTTTCGAAGCTTTCTTCTGTTTTCTACGGCACTTCTTCATCATCGTGTGGTCCAAGGGACAAAGTGATCGACTGCAGATTAGACTCCTATAGCAATATTTATCCAGATTAAAAATTGTACTTGACATCCTCGTATAGGATTAATTGTACTTCTTGTTTGTGAACCTAAGAGCGGATTTCGAATAAACCTCGTTTCATTTCTTTCGTTTATTATCAAACACAAGATGGCGACTCTGCTGGGGATGTCTTTCTCTTCTGAGGAGAAAGCATGTGCTCAACACGATACGGTATCCGTAGGATCCGTGAAGAAGACCCTGGTCGTCCAGTTCGACCAGTCTGCCTACGAAGATATGCTTCGAACAGGGGGTGGCTCTCACTCTCTCTGTGTCCAAGATAACAGGAAGCTGCGTAAGGTCTGGATGCCCAAGACATCCCCTACAATTCCTGTCGACTCTTCGATCTCTCCGACCGGCCAGGTTGTAGCTGCACAACCGTCGTGCTCTGCGCGTAAAACTCAGTCTCCCGTCACTGACGGAATAGACACAACTTCTGGCAATGCCTCAATGCTAGTCCAGAAGTCTACTCCACGCTCTGCACGTAAAACTCAGTTGCCTGTCGCTGACATGACAGACAAAACTTCTGACAATGCCTCAACGCTAGTCCAGAAGTCTACTCCGCGCTCTGCGCGTAAAATCCAGTCTCCCGTCGATGACGTGGCAGACAAAATTTCTGACAATACCTTAGCGCCAAATCAGAAATTCCAAACGCGCTCCGCGCGTAAAAATATACCTGCCCTCCACGGAAAAGCAGATGATCCCTGCAATCTACGCAAGGGAAAGCGAGCGACGGACTGCTCAACTTCTAGGCCTTTACGCCAGCAAGAGAAGAATCTGCCCTCCCTCCGGATTACGCGAGGAGCTGATGGTCGACTAAGGACCTCCTCAACTTTACGTCAACCTGAGCAGAGCTCCAAATTATGCCAGACGAAGCTCCTCAGCGTAAAGAAGGCTTAATTTACGGAAAGACACACTCCTCGGGGACTATCCGCTACGCAGATGGCCAACCTGTTGTATACGGGTGGCACAGGGAGAACTATGGTTCCCAACATCCGCATGCCCACTGAGGTGAACAGAAGGAACAAGCCATCTTCTTCTTCTGTAACTCCTCCTAACCTGCGTGAGTATCTGATCCAGAAATACAAGGACAGGGGATCTTCCAGCATGTCTATTACGTCTCCTAGCGAGAACTATTGTAATAGTCATAGGATTGTAGTTAATTATTGCTGTTTTGAAGCAAAACGGTCGATTTTTGACCGGTTGAGCTACTATCCGTCTTTCCAGGAAGAAGAGCCCACACATGCATAAGTGAACATGGCTTCACACATACCTAGAGGAAGATCGCACTCAAGACGTCATCCCTCTAGAACTCCGAGCCAAAGGAGATTCAACAAGCTCCTTAGGAACACTGAAGCTGGGGTGTTCCGAAATACCCGTTCGAGGTCACGACAACCGGCTTCGTACTCTTCTGATTTCGATGCTGGGGGTCGCCAGTCTCCCAAATTAGATGCTGAAAGTATAGAGTCAACTTCTACAGAGACCTATACTAATCCTTCAATGACACCCAGGGAGATGGGAGTCTATGCCATTGGAGATGAACGCGAGGAAGCTTTCTCATCAGGGAGCACTGAGCAACGCATTGTTGTATTGGAGACATCTCTGAAAGAAATGCAATCCATGATGGTGAACATGCACCAGATGATGCTGACTCAACACACAGCTGCTATGGTCCAAGCATCGGCCCCTCCAACTCAGATACGTGTGGGGGTGGACTTACAACCATCCAACGCGATCCAAGAGCCTGCTCTGGATCAGGAGTTAGCAGTTCCTCTGCTTCTTCACTCGGAGAATGTATCACCTTCCGTTGGAGTCGTGATGCAACCAATTCCTCACCACCCCGTGGTCCCGCTACCGGATGAAAATCCGATGCAGGCAGTACGGGAGTTGAAAGCCCAATTTGATGCCTTGAAGCACAAAGATCAGCTCAAGAAATTGGGAATCAACCAGCCTTACCCGGCTATCTAGGAAGAGGCCCCTTTCCCTCCTAAATATAAACCACAGACTATGGCTTTGTTCGAGGGAAAAATATCACCGAGTCAGTATATGAACTACTTTAGTATGATGACGGTGTTATTACAAGGGAATGACGCCCTCCTAACTCGGGTGTTCAAGGGCTGTCTCTCGGGAGTGGCTTATCAGTGGTACCGTAGCCTGGCGAACAACTGTATTACTTCCTTTGAAGACTTCAAGGCTTTATTCTTCGCACGATTCTACGAGGGAGGGATGGACATGTCTATGTCCTCTCTCATCGAAGTGAAGCAGAAAGAAAAAGAGGACGTTCGCACCTTCATCGAACGTTTTCGTCAAGCCACTTTGCAAATGCCTTCCGGAGTTCCAGACTCGGCATTGGTGGACATTTGCAGGAAGAACCTTCTTTCCGTAATCTTGGTGTTCACAGGACCATATCAGTTCCATGATTGGCCCTCATTCATCATCTCAGCGGTAGCCGCCGAGGACAACAGTCGGAAGGCCGTGATAATGGCATCATGATCTCTGCCTCCGATAGAGGCAAGAGGTCATCCCCCAACAGTGACCATCCTCGTAGTCCCAAAAAAAAGAATCTCTAGCGATCAATACGTCCAGGCAAAAGACTGCGGCAACCACACAGACGAAACCTGGGACTTCCAGGCCCATTGAAGTATACTCTTTCGACGACGAAGATATTTTGAGCATATTCGAGTGTCTCGTCAAAAGCGGCAAGATTACCCTTCCTGAGGAGAAGCGGCCTAATGAAGTCGGCAGTACTAACAACCCCAAGTACTGCATCTTCCATAGATACATACACCACCCAACAAAGGCGTGTTATGTACTGAAGAGAAAGATCCAGGAGCTGATCGATGCTAAGGCCATCACTCTGCGCAACAGTTAGAAGACGGTCACAGCCAACATGATATCTCTGCAATTTGGCAATCTGTCTCCCCAAGAAGTCTAGGACGGTATTACACCTATTTCCCGGACAACGATGAATATCGTTAATCTCCCTCCAGCTAGGGGTCAAAATCATGGCCTGGTACCCCTAACTACCCAACGGGGCAAGATCATATGGGTTCATCCAGACCTGGTGTCAGAGATCGAGGAAGAGACTCAAGCTGCTAAGGCTAAGTCTAAGAAAAACTCGAAGCGTAAACCATGTCACATGGTTACGATGCACTCAGCATCCTGAAGACGAAAAGCATACTGCCTTCCGGACACCATTGGGGGTATATTGCTATACGGCCATGCCCTTCGGATTGAAGAATGCTGGGGGCTACGTACCAACGGGCTATGAGTAACATATTCCATGAGTATTTACGCAAAATAGTGGAATATTACGTGGACGATGTAGCTGTCAAAAGCTGCCTCATGGATAATCACATCCAAGACTTAAAGACAGTATTTGAGTTGATGCGCCAACATCAACTCAGAATGAATCCTACAAAGTCCTTTCTGGGTGTATCTAGTGGCAAATTTCTGGGATTTGTCATTACCGCTAAAGGCATTCAAGTGGACCCTGATAAAGTCAAGGCCATCTTAGAAATGCGACCGCCCCATAATCTGAGAGAACTCAGGGGATTTCAAGGTCGTCTGGCTTATATCTGGAGATTCATATCCAACCTCTCTGGAAGATGTCAGCCTTTTTCTCGTCTCATGAAGAAAGGTGTATCCTTCGTATGGGACGAAGTCTGTCAGCAAGCGTTCAATGATATCAAACGCTACCTCACTAATCCGCCAGTTCTGGTGCCTCCCATCATAGGAAGATCATTCTTGCTGTATGTACGAGCAATGGATCATTCTCTGGGAGCTCTTATCGCACAGAAGAATAATGTGGGTCATGAACAGGCTATCTACTATCTAAGCAGGATGATGATCGGAGCTGAACACCGGTACAGTCCAGTGGAAAAAGAATGCTTGGCTCTGATGTTTGCTATTCAGAAAATATGACACTATATCATAGGCCAGACTATTCATATCATCTACAGGATCAATCCTCTTCGGGTACTGATGAACAAGCCCAGTGTTCTTAATTCCCGACTCGCGACTTGGGCGATGTTATTAATACCGTATGACATGCTGTACGTCCCTCAGAAGTCCATCAAAGGCCAAGCATTGGCTGATTTCCTAGCTGCTCATCCGATCCCGGAGACCTCCAAACTATACGAGGACATTTCTGACGAAGTTGCATAATGTAATTCCGCAATAGAAAGTGATGCATGGCAACTATTCTTCGATGGTGCCTCCAAGACTGGTCCCTGGGAAAATGTGGTTTCTGGAGTAGGAATTTTCCTGGTTACTCCTGATAAACTCGTCATCTATCGAGCATATTCTCTTGGTGAGCCCTATTCCAATAATGTGACGGAGTATAACGCTCTACTAATCGGGCTCCAAGTCGCTAAAGAATTGGGCGTCAAATCTCTGGAAGCTTTCGGTGATTCTCTGCTGATCGTCAATCAAGTCAAAAGAATATATGAAGTCCAGAATCCAGACCTCATCCCCTATCACCGAGCAACGGTCGAGATAGCCATGACATTCAAAGGGTTCTTCCTAGAGCATGTACCTCGATCTCAGAATCTGGAAGCTGATGCCCTAGCCAGTCTAGCTGCAGATTTAGCTACTCCTATAAGAAGGCAGAATTTGGTGATCCTTCTTAACAGAGATTTATTCTGTGTGAAAAATAACTTTCACAGAGACCGCAGCTACGCTGTGAACACCGATCCTCCCAAGAGAGACTGGAGAAGTCCCTTTATAGATTTTGTGGCATACAAAATCTTGCGGGAGGACCCTAAAGAAGCAGTATCCGTCAAAAGACGATCAGTACGCTTCTATTTTGATGCGTCTTCACAGTGTCTATATCGCCGGACCTACGATGGACTGCTATTGAGATGTCTCTCCGATGACGAGGCACAGCGGATTATCCGTGAAGCTCACGATGGCGTATGCGGAGCGCATCAACCCGGTCCTAAGCTACATGATCGTATCAGAAGAATGGGCTACTACTGGCCTACTATGATCACAGATGCAATAAGGTATGCAAAATAATGCAAAGCCTGTCAGGTTCATGCAGACTTTATACATCAACCTTCTGAACATCTACATCCTACGGTTGCATCCTGGCCTTTCGAAGCATGGGGTATGGATATCATTGGTCCTATTCACCCATCTTCTTCCAGAGGTCACCGGTTCATACTGGCCATCACGGATTATTTCTCCAAATGGGCAGAGGCAATCCCTCTTGCTGAGGTGAAGGCATCTAATGTGATCAGCTTCATCAAGCATCATGTCGTTTATCGCTTTGGGATACCCCGGAGGATAATTCATGACAATGGGCCTCAATTCATCAGCCAAGCGTTCATCGATTTTGTGATAAAAATTGGATACAAAATGTGGCCTCTACGGCATATAATCCTGCTGCTAATGGTTTGGAAGAATCTTTCAATAAAATCATTATCAAGCTCTTGAAAAAGTTTGTCTCTTTGAACAAGAGAGATTGGAATGAGAAGCTGGGAGAATGTCTCTGGGCATACCGCACAACGGTACGAGCACCGACATATTGTACCCTATTCTCATTGGTTTACGGGAGCGAAGCAGTTCTCCCCATCGAAGTCCAAATTCTGTCACTCAGGATAACATTGGCTAATGAGTTGACTCAAGAAAAGAATGACCTATTAAGGCTTCAAGAGCTAGAAGGATTAGACGAGAAATGCCTTCAGGATCAACAGCGCATCGCGCTCTACCAGGCACGCATTTCCAAAGCTTTTAATAAAAAAGTAAAGGAAAGAGTGTTCAAAGTTGGCGAGCTAGTTTTAGCTGTGAGAAGGCCAATGATTATTACTCACAGGAGTAAGGGTAAATTCCAACCCAAATGGGAAGGCCCTTATGTGATCGAGACGACGTTCTCAAACGGCGCTTACAGGTTAGCCAAGCCTAATGGAGACTTGTTGATGGCTCCTATCAATGGCAAATTCCTGAAAAGGTACTACGCTTAACCTCCTTTGCTCAAATAGAGTATGGTGAAGATCTCATTCTGACAATACTACTTCCAAAACAAAACTAGTTGGATCGTATTCTATCATGTCCATATAACCTCTGAATAAATATGTTTAACTAATTTGGAACTTTAAGACCTATCACGTCCATATTATCTCTGATAGTATTTTGTGTACAAATTTTAGTCGGAGCATATTCTATCACGTCCATATAACCTCTGAATAGATATGTCCTGCTGAAACTTACCGAGAGTATATCACGTCCATATTACCTCTGATATCACTTTTACCCAAACCTGTCATTATATTCCAAAATGATGGGTCCACAAAGTCAGATAAAATCTCTTTATTCCCAGAAAGAGCAAAAGTACATTGAAAAGCAAAAAAGTACATTATTTGGGGGGAGCGGTTAGGTCGCGGATCTGTCGTGCCAGAGCAGCCATTCTCTCATCCCTGGAGTTCAAGACGTCGGCGCGAGCCCGTTCCAGCCTTGCCGCATCACTGTTCAAAGCAACTAGCTCGGACCGAGCATGTGCAAAACTTGCGTGGACGACACCCACATGCGTCAGGTTCTGTTGAGCGGTCTCCATTCGACGCTTCAGCACATCTCGAGATGCCGACAAAGTAAGAGCCTTCGCCTCTGATTGAGCGAGCTCACCTCTTAATCTGCGGGCCCTCGTTGTCTCTTCCTCGTATTTGACTTCGCACTGAGTCAGCTGAGGAATAACATACTCCAGTTCGGCACGCTCATGATCCATCTCATGCTGCTGTTCCTGGACGAATTTATTCAGAGATTCCAGTTGCCCAGCAAGCTCTGCAGTCAGGGAGTCATACCTAGCTTGAACGAGACCGTCAATGCTGCCTCGAGATAGCTGCAGATATTCGTTAATGGCTTGCTCCAAACCATTAACTATCTCCTCCAGTGTGTCAGCTACCCCAGTGTCGTTGAATTCTCTGATCGGCACTATCGCTAACCGAGAGGACCTCTTCAGAGCCTCGAAACTTTAATTCTTCTCCAACACTATTGATATCAGCGTTTTCAAGGTGGTGTAGAAGATACTGGTATACTGCTCAGTCAGCATGGCCAGATTCGAATTGATGTTGGAAGTGGCTGCAATATTGGCGAACCTCCCTCCAGGAACGACCGCAGACGATGTTGCCACAACCGTCGCCTCAACAGGTGGTGCGACAAAAGAAGATGTGCCAACAACGGACGAAGTGACCGGCGTACTCAAAGGAGGCAATGTCGCAATGACAGGCTCATCCTCCTCTTGAGATATCGGAACCACTTCGGGCGAGCCAGCACCCGAAAATATTTTCTCTTCGAAGTCGGGCACCTCCATGTCATCGCCAGGAGCTGAAACAGAGCCAAAAGGCGCGTCAACACTGCCCTTCCCGTAGATGTCTTCCCCTGAAAAGAAGACAAAGGAGAGTTAATATCAACATGATGTTAATTTTCCTAAAAAAGAGGCATAAAGACGATATTTACCCATGGTCGATGGTGTATATGTTGCGTCTGCGGCCAGTACAGCTAAATCATTTTTTAATGATGCTAAGCGAGCTGTCATACCTGGAGAAGGAGGTGTGCTAACTGACATCGGCAGGTATTCTTCCGAATCTTTACCCAGATCCAATCGAGGTTCACCAGGTGGAATCTCGCTGGGTGCACCTACAGACACGGCAGGGGTTTCTCTCGATGCTGATCTGGATAAAGATATCCTTATTCGGCTCGACCCCGAAGGCGATCTCGTACCACTACCTGAAGCGGTAGCAGCGACAGCAGCCTTAAGTAGAGATTCTCCGGCACCGCCAACCGAAACTGTAGAGGTTTTCTCTCTAAAAGGCGAGGAACCTCCAATCAAAGAATCATCCCGGACAGGGGAAACAGCAGGTTCACTTCTAGGAGCCTCATGCCGGGAATCCTGAAAGGACGACTAACCGTCTTCTTCTTCTTCTTCTTCTTCTTACGAGGGAAAGTCTCCTTCAGAACATGAGCCCTTCGCTTACCAGAGATGACTAGAGGCCCTGCAGGCAGAGGTATTTTACCCCTCGGTACCGCCAACAGAGGCTCATCTGGATTGACGGAATCTTCACCCTCGTCAGAGGAGACCGAGGGGATTTCGTCTCTTCCTGCGGACTTGGAGGAGGGCATCCTAAAACTTCCATGCATATCAAAATCGCGATGGAAGGTATTGGTTGCCATATAAAACTGGGCATACGAATGGAGGATGCGCAGCTCCGTGGAGAGTGAAATGACAAGCACGGTGAAAATTGCTTCAGTGCAACCCATGATGAAGTATCGTCATCCTCTCGCTCCATCAATGAGTCCACCCCTGGACCTGAAGCTGGTAACGGCATTGTCCACATGCAATTGGTCATACCCAAACTGCCTGGCAAACCGACTAGGCAGGTAGGGCTCCAAGAAGCATTGGTCTTCACTTTTGTACAGTAAATGGGAAGGTCTAATGCAAACCAACCAATTAAAAGCCTCAGGAGAAAGAACGGTCTTTCCGTCGCCTATATCCTGAAGTCTGCTCCCCTGTTGATTGAGATGTACAGAGGGGACAGTGTAGAAGAGCTTCCAGCTGTGACTAAAATTCAGCGCCCGCCGACAGTCTAAGACTGTGGTCACGTTCCAGGATGATTTCTTATAATTTAGCAAGAAACTACCTCCCGAACTACTGCCAGATTCGGGAGACATCACCCTGGGGTTATGGAGAATTAACCATCCCATCAAATACAGGTATGGTAATTCTACCCTGGGGAAGCTATCACGCCGAGTTTTATCGGCGAGCAGCCCATCAGTAATGGCCCTCAGGCCAGCTTGTATGCGGCACACCATGGCGGGGAGCAAGCCCAGTCTTGCCCCGAATACCAGACGCACTGCAGGCCATAAGGTATTCCGGTGAATGCGGTCCGCAGATGCAATGCCGGGTACCACCAGTCGGCGCAGCCATATAGAGAGGAAGCCAGCCAGTTGAGCTTTCTTGGACAGAGGCCTGTGGTAATGCCTCAAATAACTGTAGGCCTTAGTGTCTGCAGGATACTTCCCTATCCCTTCGTCGAGAATCTGATCTGGAGCACCAGCGTCTTCCATAAGATCGTCGACTACCTGAGCAGTAAGAACGCTCAGAAAGCTCAGAGGCTGATCCTTGCTATCCAAGACTTTCTCTGGCTTAGCAGCCCTGGCCCGGTGAAAGAAGAGGTAGGACGCCCATTTATTGGTATGAGCCAAATCTGAGGGCTCATCATAAAAGGCGGTGCAAGCAAGGTAGTGGCATATCAGCTCCTGGTATACGGCCACTACCCGAGGGTCTGAATCCCCCAGCTCCCGGTTTGAGGGAATATACTCTTTATAAGGAGTATCCCCCATTGGCAGTCTCGAAATCTCTGCCATCTCATGGAGGGCCAATCCCAACTCCCCTAGTGGAGTGACGAAAGTCCCGGTGAGCGAGATATATCGCTCCATCAAAGCCAGAAATAGGTTAGGATTGAGGGGTAACCCAATACTGGTGGCATTCATAGCCGCGTACAGACCAATGCTCTCCAGCTCGGTCTGAAAATGCTTCAGGGCCCAATCAGCTAAACGAGCTCATCGAAGATTTGTTGGGGTGATCCACCCATTGGTCCGAGGATTAGCCTTGGGGTATACTCCTCCATGCCCCATGAAATTATTGCAGAAAGTCGATAATTGGATCGGCTGGAGCAGTAAACTGTCTTCACTCGGAACACTGCCCGGGTACAATCCCTTGAACGGCATCACAGAGCCGGAAGGGCGACTGACAAATGACCCTAGGCCAGATCCTTTCTGGTAAAATATCTTCCCCGGCCGGCCGTGAAGATCGGAAGTCAGCGTCCACGATATCCTCCTGGGATGTGTAGCATGGAAGAATGCCGAGATGGGATAGTCGCTCGACATCTTGGGCAGATACATGACCAAGCCCCCGGCAGGGAAAACCCAGAGCTCTTTCTTGGACTTCGTTTGGGATTGCTTGTCAATCATATCCCCGAAGAGAAAAGCTGGCTTTATATATTGGGCCCCGTCTATGTACGTCAGGGGCTCTCCGTTGATCATGTTCAGCAGCGTTCGCTCGCCCTGGGATGATATCAAGATTCCCCTTCCTTCAGGATACTGGGGCCCGGAGATAGGAAATGTCACGTGGGACAGATCCTCCAAGTAGTTGGAATGCAGCATCCTGACAGCAGAACCCATCACCTCGGCCAGCGGAGACATATGCAAGTTAACAACAAAGAGTAAGAAAGACACGTCAGTTTCTATACTAGACATTACAATCTTGCAGCATATGCCAAAAATCAACAGTCTGTGCTTTACGCCAAGAATGTAAAGACTTGATCTTTTATGCTAGAATCTTATTCCAAGGCATAAAATTCAAGACTGGCAGTATACACACAAAAATCTGACAGTCTGTGTTTTACGCCAGACTGCCAAAGTTTGAGTTATTACGCTGGAATTGTCATCCAGAAGCGTAAAACTCAAATTTTATAGTATACGCCAAGTTTTGACAGTCTGTGCTTTTACGTCAGACTGCAAAAATATGGAGTTTTTTACGCTGACACATTAGAAATGTGGGCATAAAAGATGAAACATCTCTGTGCATCATCTTCCTCGAAGAGACTATCAGCACAGAAGATGACCTAGCGCGTTCACGTACAACGTGTGTGAAGGATTTTCGTCGTTCTTTTCGTCCCAAAAGCTCTACCTTTAACTCCGGGTGCACTGCTCGTCGGCGGGACACTTCGTTCAGAATGAAGCTCGCCTTGCCCGACAGAAGTCGCTCTCGCTTGGGCAAAAGAGCGAGAAGAAGAGTCAACCTTTAGAGGAGGGGATTTGTTTCAGGGCCATTGCTGAAAACTCTGAATGCTCGAAGAGGAAACGAAGGAGAGAACTCGAAGAATCGAAGGCTTTCTTTTGCAAAAAGACAGATGAAAAGTTTTTCTCTGAAAGCCTTGGGGTATATATAGAGTTCGGACGGACTCCTCGAATCCCTAACCAAATCCGATATTTAATATTCGGTTATGATTGGGGACTACGTCAGCCTATTACTTAGAGAAGGCGGACAGTTAGCGAATTCAAAAAGTTTTTGTGCAAAGCAGATTCGTGGTTTTACGCTAAGGAGCTTTCTATGCTCGGCAGCTACAAATCTACGGTTTTACGCTCAGAGGCTATAAGTCTATGGTTTTATGCCCGGATACTTTTATGCTCGGTAGCTTTTACGTTCGAGAGTCTACAAATCTATGACTTCACGCTCAGAAGCTACAAATCTATGATTTCACGCTCGGTGGCTTTTACGCTCAGAGGCAACAGATCTACAACTTCACGCTCGAAAGATTTTCTTTTCAGATGCTATAAATCTACAGTTTCTATGCCCGGATGCTCTCATGCTCAGCAGCTTTTACGCTCGAGAGGCTACGAACTTATGATTTTATGCTCATCTACATTAAAGATATATGACTTTCCGCATATCTGAGAATACGCAGGCCATAATATGCGTATATTTGAACAATTCTCAAGGCGGTCAATTGCGAGGGTTCACGCAGAAGATACTCCTTCTTGGTCCCAAAATATCCCAAGTACCCAAAGCATACAGAGTTCAACATTGAAAATGACTCTTCTTCTTAGGTCGATTGGAAGTTCATCCAGAATCCAGTCTGAATGTTTCCTCTACAGTTCAAGATGGCGACTCAGTTTGACAGCCGTTTCTCACCCTATTTCAAGGGATTTTCGGGAAATCATTCTTGAAGATGATGGTCTGAACCAAAAATTCTTCTTATCAGAAGTGACGGTTCAGAATTCTACGCAGCTCCCCATTCCTAACAGCAGGACAGTTCGAATACTCGACTTAAATGCTAAGCGGCTTTCTGTGCATCCTTAGTTATGCGTAAAAGACAGGACGAGACCCAATACTCTTTCTATCAGAGTCAGCGTAAAGTTACCAGACGTGTTGAAGCTACACATATTCAGACTTCATCACAACAAAATATATGGCAAGATAATTATATGCACAGAAGAAGACGATTTTATTAAATCATGATTACATATGAGGGAAATCTAGTCTACAAAGGGTTTTTCCTTCATTTTCATGATTACATATGAGGGAAATCCCGTCTACAAAGGATTTACTCATCGTCATCGGAAGGCCACCCCCAGAATCTGTTCTGCCAGGTTCTCGTATTGGTGGAGATCTTCTTCCATCTTCTTTAGCAGTTAGTCGGTTTTCGCGACCAATTAACAAGAAAATGATTAATAGCGGGAGGATACAAAACTGGGCTGTCATGCCCCAGTCCCAAAATACGTAGGACTAGGATACATAACCATGCCAGCCGCCCGTATATATGGCAACTCCAATATATGAAAACCATATATATACGTGCGTACGCTGTATAATGAACAATAGTTCACCAGTGGTATAATTAATCACAAGTCACAGGGTAATATCTAAATTTCATCCACAGAATATCACATATACAAGAATAACCAATAATCAGGTAACTAGATCTAAATAACAAATATCTAAAGAATGACAGTCGGATGGAAACAAATCCACTACCGAAATAGAATATAAAAGGAACCAGATACACACCATATAAGAACAACATATGACAATCACGAGGCTCGAAGAGAAGACATTCTCGGGATATACATAACATGCCTGGATCTGCTCTCCTGCGAATGCTCAAGAACATATACACCTGGCAGGGGACCAGGTCCTCAGAGGGACATAGCAAGATACATAAAAATAACATGCCATAATGTAAATACTGAATAAATAAATGGGGTGTGCTAACCATCTAAGTGAATGCAATTTAAAGACCTTGTAGTACGCATGAGAATGTGTAGGCTAGACATATGCTGACGTAATTCACCAATCGTCATGACATGCTAGTATATGTGTCATATGCCCCCTGACTCAAGGGCACTCTACAATCGTCCATCCCCGCGGAGCATGGAACGAAGGATAAAATAGGAATACCCCATCCTCCTCGGAGCATGGTAACGGGAACAAGAAAACCAATACCCCATCTCCGAGCAGCATGGTATCAGGAATATCCCATCTCCGAAGAGTATGGCAACAGGAATATATAAGGAGGGGGTGTCCCATACGCCTACTAGTATCTTTCCCGCCCAATATAGATGTACAAGTCGTGAAAACGACGTGGACACCTCCTACTATGATGCAAGTCTCAATAAAAT
Source organism: Iris macrosiphon (assembly GCA_036927795.1). Classification (NCBI taxonomy): domain Eukaryota; kingdom Viridiplantae; phylum Streptophyta; class Magnoliopsida; order Asparagales; family Iridaceae; genus Iris; species Iris macrosiphon. The sequence goes on from JAYESA010000007.1 coordinate 189,279,381, forward strand.
AAATAACTGAGCTAAATACCGCTGCACGTGTTGCTCACACTGATGGCCAGTCGCGCATGAGGCACGCGTCCCTATATGTACTCACTCTGTGACGTGTAATGATACGTGTCAAGGCCTGGGAAGTTATATCAATAACTTCAGAACTTTAGGTGGATCTACTAGACACTAGGTCAGACACAAGTCCTAACGTCAACGCCATCGTTGACTGCACCCGAGTTTTCTTGGACGTGCACATTTATATAATATTAAAATAGATAAATATGTAACTAACAATAACTGAATTTAAACAGTACAACAAGGCAAGGTATACTTGCCTGGCAAGAGAGCTGCAAATATAATATCCATATGTCAAATACCAAGTGTTAGAAACTATGGCCTCAGAATGAACATCTCCGGATGCTGAAATAAACATCACTAACAATCTCAACAAATATCAAATAGCTAGAAATGCCTGTCCTTAAGTCCAATTTGGACACAGGGGCAAAAATGACAGTTTTCGGTCAAAGCGGGTCCATATGTGGGCCACTTTGCACCGAAAAATGTGTCAGGGTCAAAGGTCTCTAAATTCGCCAAACTTAGTGTCAACAAGTCTAGAACGATGATACGAACCCAACGGAATGTCCAGAACTGGATTCCGATGTGCCGATCACAAAATCGCCCGTCAAGTGGAGCCTATGGGGCCCACGATACGGGATTTTGTCAACGTTCTCAGAATCGAACCAAACTTGGATCACAGGACCAGCGTATTGCTACGAGTCCGATGGCGCAAGTTTCGTCTCGATCCGACGTGTGTACACAAAGTTGCAGCGTGTTCCAGAACAGGCGGATACGGGACGTTGTCGGCGGATACACGTTGATTCCGGTGTGCACGCACATCCAAATTAACTTCTGCAAAATCCCGCACGTCCGTATCAACGGCGCACACGTTTCGGTAAAGATCGCGTGCGACCAAGTCATCCCGTTTGGCAGGGCGTACTCAGTTTCGGGGTAAATCGGGTAAGGTTTTTCCTGTTTTTGGATCGCGTATCGCCACAGGACGCGATGCTCCGAGCGGATTGTACGGGCATCGAAGGGGTCATACAGGCTACGCGATGCAACTGACAGAATTAAAAACGGAACTACGAGGAGATAGAATGGGTTACCTGAACAGGGCTCCGTGGAAACTGAATTGCACGTGTCCGTGTGTCGATTCGACACAGGATTTGTGTCCTGGACGTGTCCGGGCCGTGTCCAGCTGCTGTGTCCGGTTCTGCTCGAGTCGGGGTCGTCGCGGGGTGGTCCGGAGCTGCTGCGGCCAGGGCTCCGGGGTCGTCGGCTCATCGACGGAGGAGCTGGGTCATCGCCGTTGTGTCGACCTCGTCGAGGAGGATGGGAGAAAGCTGTGGAGGGTGGTGGTGGCAGCTGGAGTCGAGGGTGGCGGGGGCGAGATGATGGTGGTGGTAGAGTTGGCTGTGACGGGGTGGCAGTGGTGGCGGTCGTGCGTCTCAGGCGAAGGGGAGACGTGGGGAGTCGAGGGGGAGGCGAGTGGCGGAGGAGTCGTGGGGAGTCGCTGGCGGAGGGGAATCTCCGGTGGGGGGGGAACGCACAGGCGGTCGGGGAAGGGCAGCCGACGCTGGCGGAGGGGGGGTCGTCGAGGTGGAGAAGAAGATGAGGAGGAGGAGCTGTTGGAGGTTGGGGGGAAGTCGAGGGGGGAGGCGGAGGCGGGTTGGGAGAGGGGAGAGGTTAGGCGGAGGAGTGGCTGAGGAGAGGGGGCCAGCGGGGGGGGGGGGGGGGATGCTCGCCGCGGGGGAGGGGTCGGCGGAGCGGCTCCGGCGGGGGCTCACCGCTCCAGCCGGGGAGGGGGGGTTCGGCTGCGGGCTAGGGGGGTAGAGTTAGGTTTTTATTTTCTTTTTCTTTTATTTATAAAGAAAATATAATTGATATTTTAATAAAATATCTTGAGATATTTAAAAGATATTTTCGAGATATTTGTAGGATATTTTCGGGATATTTTTGAGATATTTTCGGGTGGGTCCCGCCTCCAAATGGACGGTGCAGGTTCACCGACCAGTGAGGGGGTGACACCTCGTACTGCAATTTGCAAAAAAGTCCCTGTAATTTCTTAAATTGCGTAAAGTCCTAGTTTTAGAAAATTGTGCAATTACGAAATTGTCTGGGAAAACACCCGATTCCTGAAAATTCTAAAAATGCACAGAACTGAGGAAAATTGTTATGTGAGGGTCCTGAGGGGGTGGGGGTGAGTCTGGGCAGGGGTTAGGTCTGGTTTCTGGGTGATACGGGTCATCGTATTTATTAATAAATAAATACTGCGCACGGTATTCTCTAATTATTTAGAGGCAGGTAGGATCATAATTTTCTACGGTGTCAATACACTAAATGTAGTATACTCAGTGTAGAAAAATATCGTATTTTTGTTTGGGCACAACGGATGCATGTTGGGCCTCTAATGTCTGTTAGAACAGGATGGGTACAGATCTAGGAATTTAATTACGTACGTTGGGTAACGATATTTGTGCGTCTAAAGCGAGGCTCAAAACAGAGTATCTGGGAGTTTGCACAAAGTGCAGAATAGTAGACTGTCACGTCTAGGAGAGGTATGCAAACTTTGTTCGGGGATAACGGTCAAGGTAAAGCTCCAAATAAGTTGGTGATGGACAGGTGCACAAGTCAATTGGATATGTAAGCAAAATAAATTAAAATATTGCCATAAATCCTAAATTGTTAAAAATAATCCTAAAATGCTGGAATCTGGTCGAGGGGGTTTACATGGGCCTGCCTGAATTATTCAGAGCCCATCCTCCATACGCCATGACAAATTGAGTTGAGGTATTTAACCCAACTCAATACTCGAGGACAAAGCTAGTTTGTCTGCTCTTGTCCACAAATGATAGGAGAAAATACAGCTTGCAAGCTGTGTGGTCTAACATGACCCTTCCTCTCTCCTGGACGAACCGCCATACAAAGTTGCTGATTATCCCGAGCAAAGGAAGCTATGATATCCTTCCATGATCCATCGTTGCAGAGGAAATTTGCTCGAAGATGCCTTCTTTTTCGGCTTCTTACATGCTGGAAGAACATGGTCTTCTTCTTCCTTAAGTCGACCCGACGAACTCCGGCGATCATCTCTGTGTGGTGAAGGAAATGTGGGAAGAACAGGTTAACTCCTCAGCCTTTATATAGTCAAAAGAGAACACACCAAATCCCAACGAATCCCCAAGAATCCGCCAAGAAATTAGCCTTGAAGAACGAGTCAGACTTGACCGTTTCATGCTTCATTCAAAGCATTTCAAATTACGAGGAATTTGAAAACTTTGAAGGGGGTCTTTTAGAATCATAAAAAATACGCTGGATAGCTATACGCAGCATGTTGGTGCTGGGCAGCGTAAAAAGATGACTTCAGAGCCACCAGCGTACAAACAGAGCTTTTCCGCTAGGTACAGCGTAAAATATAAGCTCAAGGACTATCCGCGTAATGCAGTATGTCCAGGCTGCTTCAGCATAAAAAGGGTGCTACATCGCCCTTACGGCGTAAAACTTATCCGCTTTTAATGCAGCATTGAAGTGTACGAGGAATGCTTCGTATTCCTCGAAATAAACCTGTCAAATCATGCAGTGAACCTGACGTCTGACTCCTGACAAAGAGTACTGCACGACTACCCAGACGACAGCTATAATGATGGCGCGGTACAGCGACCCAGACTGTCGTTTAGTGACATTTTCTTGGCGTAAACTGCTTTTATGCATACAAAGAAATACACTGCCTAGTTTTACACAGGCAGATATGAGCTGTTTACGCTCCAAAGAAGACAAACAGGCTGCCACGTCAAAAGCTGCTCTTCGTACAGGGCTCAAGACACGTCTCTGTATTTAATGCGCAGGATGATGGCAGATCTTTGCATTTAATGCAAGAGATTTGATTAATATCACCAAACTGTCATTTAGTGACATCTCCTTGGCGTAAACTGCTTTTACGCATACAAGGGAATACGCTGCCTAGTTTTACACAGGCAGATGTGAGCTTTTTACGCTCTACAGAAGACAAACAGGCTGCCACGTCAAAAGCTGCTCTTCGTACAGGGCTCGAGGCACGTCTCTGCATTTAATGTGCAGAATGATGGCAAATCCTCGAGACACGCCTCTGCATTTAATGCGCGGAATAGTGGCAGATCTTCGAGGCACGTATCTGCATTTAATGCACAGAATGATGGTAGATCTTCGAGACACGCCTCTGCATTTAATACGCAGGATGGGAGCAGATCTCTGTATTTAATGCGAGAGATTTGATTATATCTCCAAGAGCCATAATTTTGGCTAAAACGTCCACATCATCGCTTTTGCGCATTACGCTATCAGGCTATTCTCAGCTATGGGAGCACGCTGTACGCTATCTCCTTGGAATATGCCAACTCAGGCTACATTTGCATCGGTGCGTATTAAAGCTATTCAATCCAGAATTTGATCAAAGCCTCAGTCAAAGAAGGAAGATCAGCCAGCTTCTATGCCCACTCGGCTTCTATGCCTGCTCGGCTTCTACACCTGCTCGGTTTCTATGCCGGTTTGATAACTCTTTGGCTTCTATGCCATGGTGACAGTTATTGGCTTCTACGCCAACCTCTTCTACGCGAGGGATAACTACCTACGTGGCTTTTACGACGTGATCTTCGCAGCAGTTATACGTATTGTCTCTTAAATGGGACACGCATCACACGCTCATTCAAAAGGTCATTTATACGTGGGCAACGGTTATTGTAACCATCGTGTAAAAGGGTGATGTACTTTCCACTACTCAGTTTCTACGCCGACTGGGTGGTCACTGTCACTAAAACTCTATAAATAGAGACCTCTATTGACAGAGGTCCAAGGTCGAAAACCAAGGTCGAAAACCAAGGTCGAAAACTCAGGTCAAAAAATCCAGAGAAGAGATCCAAGGTCAAGGAACTAACAGTCAAAGAGTCTTTGAGAGAGAAGAATCCAGAGCTCAGGCAAAGAGTAGTGATCGATGACTTCGGCATCGAGCATCTACTCTCCTTTGCAACCTTCGAACCTTTCTTCTGTCTTCTACGACACTTCTTCATCATCGTGTGGTCCAAGGGACAAAGTGATCGACTGCAGACCATACTCCTATAGCAATATTTATCCAGATTAAAAATTATACTTGACATCCTCGTATAGGATTAATTGTACTTCTTGTTTGTGAACCTAAGAGCGGGTTTCGTATAAACCTTGTTTCATTTCTTTCGTTTATTATCAAACACAACCATAAGTTTTCCTGTAGCCTTTAGCAACCAATATGGCCTTGTACCTATCAATCTTGCTCTCTGGAGTCTGTTTAACAGTATAAACCGATTTACATCCAACGTCACACTTTCCAACTGGTAGTAGTACCAGCTCCCATGTATCGTTCTTCTTCAAGGACTGAAGTTCCTCCTTGATGACACTCAACTACCTAGGATCTTATTTAGCTACATGTCAATTGTTAGGTACAAACACTGAATGCAATGATGCAATAAAGGACTTATATGCAGGTGGAATAGATGCATATGAAATATAATATGCAATGTCAGTATCCCAACTGTCATACTTAGCTGAAGGTTTTCCAAAATTGACTCTAGAAGTTCTACGAAGCAAGACAGGAGTATTAAAAGTATCTGGGGATGAATTGTTAACATGTGACTCAGGTAGAAGGGCCGAAGAAGTCCTACTGGAGAAGAAGGATTTGGGACATCAGCATTTGTGGGTACTGGCATAGGGACATCAGCATTTCTGGGTACTGACATAGGGACATCAGGAGGAAGAAGCTTATACTGCTCATGCTGCTGCTCATGCTCCCTATATACTCTCAGCTCCCCCTGACTATAGGCTCCTCCGGAGACACCATCACTCATCGATGACTTAAAAGGACATATAATCATACCAACCACGATGCCACTCTCATTCTCCCCCTCTCTACTAGCATCAGTAGAGTCATCATCGAACATGGAACTTAACTCCGTCTTCTTCCCATAAAATGGTTCAAACTTTTGGAAAGTCACGTCCATACTGACAAAAAGCCTTCTTTCAGTGGGATACCAACATTTATATACTTTGGTGAGTAGCCCACAAAGATACATTTAACTGCTTGTCGATCCAGCTTGATCACCATCATTTTGTGATCTCGCAAAAAATATGTGCAGCCAAACACTCTGGGAGGAACAATAAAAATATTAGAGCCCAAGAGCATCTCACATGGTATCTTCATCCCTAATACTCTTGATGACATCTTGTTGATTAGATAAGCTGTTGTCATAACAGCCTTACTCCACAAGAATTTTGGCACATTCATTGTCAGCATCAAAGAATATGCTACTTCTAATAGATGCATGTTCTTGCGTTCAGCCACCCCATTCTGAGAAGGAGTGTCTGGGCAAATAGTTTGATGAAGAATTCCCTGACTAGAGATAAAATTAGCAAACTCCTTGTTGGTGTACTCGGTCCCATTATCTGTTCGAAGAATCTTCACTTGTACTCCAAACTGGGTCTTCACATACGGCCGAGAAATCTTAAAAATATTTGTACACCTCAGATTTTTGCTTCATCATGTAGATCCAGGTCATACGTGAGTAGCAATCAATGAATGTAACAAACTGTAATCACCTAAAATTTTAAGAAATTTTTTTTGTAATTAATTAGTATTTTCGGTGAATTTTAAAACCTATAAATTAAAGTAGTCTAATTAATAATGAATTTTTAAATGAAATTAAATAATATTAAAATATGATGAAAATTATATTTTCTAGTTTAAAATTAAAAACTGAGCATGGGGTATTTTTCGGGGAATTTATTGGACCCCGGATGAATTTTTAAAGCATTAAAAACTATTGTTAAAATTAACTGTTTAATTAAACTAAATTAATTAATAAACCGAACCAACCCAGTGATTAACCCGGACCGGACCGGTCGGTCTGACTGAACCGAACCCGGCCCAACTCCTTAGCGGGCCGGATCCGCAGATCGACCCGACCCGTTAGTACCCAAACCCGACCCGACTGCCAATCCCTAACCCCTAATTTTTCCCGTCGATTCGACTCGCCGCCGGCCGCCGCCCGCTCGCCTCCCTGCGACGCCTCCGCTCCAGCAACGCCCGCCGACGCCGCTGTGTAACGTCCGACGCCTGGCTCCTTCTCTCCCCTCCCGTAACCGGCGCCTGGCCACCTTCTCTCTCCCCTATATAGGGATCCCTAATCCTTTCTTCTCCGGCTAGAAACCCCTCCGGCCGCCCTCTGCTCCTCCAGCGCTGCCGTCCCTCGGCCACGACCCGACCGACCTCGCCGGCCAGAAACCCCACCACCATCGGCTCGACTCACCGTCCCCGCCCGAGACCAGCCCGCAGAGCCGCCCAGCCGAAACCCTACCGCCACTTCTCTCCGGCCAACCCTTTCCTCTCCGGCCGAAGCGCGCGAGCCGCCCAGCTCCGCCTCCTCCGTCGGCCTTCTCCCCCAGCAGCGGAGACAGAACCCTCCGCCTTCAGCCGCCACGCATAGCCCCTCTCCTCCTCCAACCCCCTTGCCGACGAGAGCCCTTGGCCGCCGCCACCGTGCTCAGCAGACTCCGGCGACACTCAGTGAACAGAAGCCTCTGCCCAGACACGGACATAGCAGAGGAGACCGGACACAGCAGGACACAGAAGGCCGGACACAAACAGTGGACTCAAGGACACAGTAAACCCTAGTGAACAGGACACGATTTGGACACGAAGGACTCGAGTTTTTCAGCCTTCTTTCAGGTATTCATAACTTCCTACTCGTAGCTCCGATTTTAATTCCGTAAAATATATCGCGTAGCCTGTATGAACCTCTCGGTGCCCGGACAAACTGCTCGGGGCATCGCGTCCTGTGGTGATCGTACACCGCGATCCAAAAACAGGAAAAACTTAGCCCTGTTTCACCCCGGAATCAAGTACGCCCCGCTAAACGGGACGACTTGGTCGCGTGCGGTCTTCACAGATACGTGCGCGTCATTGATACGGACGTGCGGAATTTCGCAGAAGCTGATTCAGATGTGCGTGCACACCGAAATCAGTACGTATCCGCGGACATCGCCCCGTATCCGACTTTTCTGAATCTTGCTGTAACTTAGTGTACACACGTCGGATCGAGACGAAATTTGTGCCATTGGACTCATAGCAATACGCTGGTCCTATGGGTCAAGTTTGGTTTGATTCTGAGAACGTTGGAAAAATCGTGTGTAGTGGGCCCCACAAGCTCCACCTGACGGGCGATTTTGAGAACGGCTCATCGGAATCCAATTCTGGAAGTTCCGTTGGGTTCGTATCAACGTTCCTAACTTTTTGACACTAAGTTAGACTAATTTAGAGACCTTTGACCCTGACTCGATTTTCGGTGCAAAGCGACCCACATATGGACCCGCTTTGGCCCAGAAATATCGTTTTTGCCTTTGTGTCCAAACTGGACTTAAGGACAGGCGTTTCTAACTATTTCCTATGTTTTGAGACTGTTGGTAATGTTCATTTCAGCTTTTGGAGGAGTTATTGCTGAACCCACTGTTACAAGGACCGCCACTGATATTTCAATCCCAGGCAAGTGTACCTTGCCATAAATTTCAGTTTAATAGTTTATTTTGTTCTCTTGCTCTATTTTCTGTGACTAGTGTACATGATATAACCTAGGACCGTATGACATACTTAGCGTCCGATCACAGTCGGGTGCCAACTCTGTACGCGGAGTTGTGTACGTCAGTTAGTGATGGACATTCGAGACCCTTTATATTCTCGTGCTTGTTTATCAAATACACTATAACCTAGGACACTTGACACCATACATTAACAGAATCTTCCTGAGATATTCAAGGTGATTCTGTATAGGATACAGGATGGACATAGTTATTGTACTCTTAGATTATGACTGTTGCATTAGCTCTGATCTCACGTGACATGGACATGAGACGTGTGGTTACATTGGGAGGGGAGAGACACACAGGCTACAGGCTGTTCTATATTTATATACTATTATTGTGAGGTTGTAGACTCTCGAGCAGAGCTAGACCACTACTAGATATTGCTGCTACCGGCTCCCCGACACAGAGCTTGTAGCAGTCTCAGCCTGGGTACTAGTGTTGCTCTCAGTTGCATTTTCACTTAGATGGTTATGTAGTCACCCTGATTATTTCATTTACTATCTCACTGCATTTATTTCTGGTTTGTATTATTTGTACCTTGCTATGTCCCCTGAGGACCTGGATTATGGATGATGTCCCCAGGTTTAGCAGAAGAACAATATTCTGAGGTTTACGGGACAGGAGCTGAAGCTGTACCAGGTGCTGTTGCTGAAGGAGAACATAACATAGAAGTAGAGGTGATGGCAGAGGACTTTTCTTGAGATTATGATATTTGTACTCTTCAGATACTCTATTTTTGGACTCTTTTGTTCTGGTCTGATGAACCAGTATTTTAGACTCTTATCGGGTTGTTCCCGACATACTCTGCTGAGACTGGACTTTGATGTACTTTCTTTATTTGCTGATGTTCTTATTATTCTGTGTGTGGATGAGATTAGATTTTGACTTATTGTTGTAGACCTATATTACAGCTTAAGTATGCTCGATGGATCCATTAAATTGGGATGTCCATCGGCGTGTACTGCTGGCCATTGCTACGTGTCTAGTCCCTCGACATTTTGGGACTGGGGCGTGACATGGTTTTTGTGGTGGCCCATGCAGGTCCTCGACAAATTGTTTGGTTTCAAGTTAGGGGCCAAACAAACCTGTAAAAGGATAGGATAGGCTATAGGATCTCCTCCATATGTTGAAACATTTTTGAAACTCTATATTGCATTCGAATTAAGTACTTGATTATGCATCCTGCTTGACTCTACTAAACGTTCTCATAAAGTTCATTTTGGATGCAGGAAGATGGATCCGAGAAATGGAGATGAAATTCCTTTTACACCACAAGACGCTGTGGTTACCTATGGAGATGGAGTTACACCAGAGAACAGGGGTCAATCCTCTCAAAGTGGACAAGATGAGCAGCATAACTCAAGGTTCAGGCGCGATGATATCCCACCACCGCCGCAGTTCAATCCACAGATGCCTGCCTTCCCACCAGGGCAAGCAATGGACGGGCAGCAAATGTTCCAGATGTTCTATGCTATGATGCAAGCTCAACAACAAGTTCAATAGGAGGCGCAGCATCAAGAGGCAGAGAACCTGAGAAACAGCCTAGTAAATGCATTGGAGCAGGCAAACCCGCAAGTTAGGCGACTAGCGACGGGATCTATCACTGATTTCTGTCAACTCAAACCCAGTACCTTTTCGGGCAAGGAAGGACCAACTGAAGTGCATGAGTGGCTCACCAATACACAACATCAGTTGGAAGCAGCTGAACTTTCGCGGAAGAGATGGATGACTGCTGTCCGAATGCAACTGACGGACAACGCACACCACTGGTGGCTAGCTGAAGAGAGAAGGCTCGGACATGACCGAGTCACTTGGGAGGAGTTCTCCAGACTCTTCCAAGAGATGTATATTCCAGCCGTTGCTAGATCAGAACTCTGAGATAAGTTCAACCGCCTCATCCAGGGCAACATGACGGTGGAGGAGTATAATGCTGAATTCATTCGCCTGAGTCGTTTCGCCCCTTCTCTAATTCCTACCGAAGAAGAGAAGGCAGAGAAATTCTTTGATGGACTCAGGTTCGAGCTTCAGAGGTTGATTGGATCTGTTGCCCCTACATCGTACAACGATGTCCTTGTTGCAGCACGACGCATGGAGCGCGTCACCAGGAGGGAGTCAAGCCTGAAGCGACCATTTTCCTCAGCACCATCCAAGGCAGCACAAGGGGATTCTGCAAAGCGACTCCAGAGGAATCTACCGCAGAGAGCAGCACCAAGAACCCTACCTACTTGTCATTTCTGCGGCAAGTTGGGTCACATTGAAAAAGAGTGCAGACACAAATTGGGACTGTGCCTGGTTTGCGGATCCAACCAGCATCTATCCAGGGACTGCACAGCACGCCGAGAGGAAGCACCACGAATAGCCCTACCTGCACCAAGGCCAGAATATCCAGCAGTGGGAGCACAGCAGACGGGAGTTGGAGGAGTCAGACCACCAGCTCCAGGAGGATATCAGCCGAGACCACCATTGCCACCTCAAGTAGCACTATTCCAACAAGCTCGTCAGCAGAGGGGTCCAGCTCAGGGAAGAGGTCAGGCTTTTGTAATGGCTGTTCAGGAAGAAGCTATTGCTGGAGAAGTTATAGCAGGTACCATTTTAGTAGCTTCATTACCTGCTGTAGCTTTATTTGATTCTGGGGCATCACACTCATTTATAGCTGCTAGCTTCGTAGCCACCCATAGAGTAGCTACTGCACCCCTACCAAAGACTAAGAGAATTCTTATGGAAGGTGGAATTATACCTGTTAGTGATATCTGTAGATCATGTTCAGTAGTAGTCTGCGGAAGAGAGATGCGAGCCCAATTTCTGATCTTTTCTATGCCTGACTATGATGTTGTACTTGGTATGGACTGGTTAAGTCAGTATCATGCTACTCTTGATTGTCGGCTTGGAAAAGTTATATTCAGACCACCTGGACACTCAGAGTTTAAATTTCTTCGAGGAGCTGTAGAACAAGGTGTGCAGCCAACTCTTAGGGTATTAACTGTAGAAGGGGAGTCAAGTTACCCAAGAGTTATATCAGAGTTTGTGGATATATTTTTCGATGATCTTCCAGGTCTACCACCTGATCGGGAAATAGAATTCACCATAGACTTAACTCCAGGTGCTGAACATATCACTTCATCGGTTTATAGACTAGCACCTAAGGAGTTAGTTGAGTTAAAGAAGCAAGTTGATGAACTTCTGGAGAAAGGTTTCATCCGGCCCAGTGTTTCACCTTGGGGAGCACCTATACTTTTTGTACCGAAGAAGGATGGAACAGTTCGCCTATGCATTGATTACAGGGCGTTAAACGCTGTGACCATTAAGAACCGGTATCCCTTGCCCCGCATTGATGACTTATTTGATCAATTGAGTGGAGCAAGGATATTTTCAAAGATTGACCTTAGATTCGGTTATCACCAGATTAGGGTGAGAAAGGAAGATATCCCGAAGACAGCCTTTAGAACCAAGTATGGACACTATGAGTTCTTAGTAATGCCGTTTGGTTTAACCAACGCGCCTGCTGTGTTCATGAGCTTGATGAACCGAGTCTTCCATCAATACTTGGATAAATTTGTGGTTGTGTTTATTGATGACATTCTGGTATATTCCAAAAGCCACGAAGAGCACGAAGAACATCTCAGAATCGTGCTAGAGATGTTGAGGCAGGAGAAGCTTTATGCTAAGCTCAGTAAATGTGAGTTTTGCATGGATAAGGTGCCATTCTTAGGGCATATTATCTCAGGAGAAGGGCTGTCAGTTGATCCAGAGAAGATTGCTGCCATTGAGACTTGGCCTACACCAACATCAGTTGCTGAAGTGAGGAGTTTTCTAGGACTTGCTGGATATTACAGAAGGTTCGTAGAAAATTTCTCAAGGATTGTGGAGCCAATAACGAAGTTGACACGGAAGGATCAGAAATTTGCATGGACAGAAGAATGTCAGCTGGCCTTTGAAGAATTGAAGAGGCGTCTAACAACAGCACCAGTCTTGACTCTTCCTTCAGGGTCAGGTGGTTTTGTTGTTTATAACGATGCGTCAGGTAGTGGCTTAGGATGTGTTTTGATGCTGTCACGCCCCGATCTCCCGCAGGCAATCGGCCGTTCCCGCTAGGCAGGAATCACCCTCGCCAGCCCTCCCGCGGAACGATCGCTTAACCCATCCGGGCGTGATGCCGCACGAGCGTGATCCACGCCCGTGCAAGGCCATGGTTCATTGGCTGGCGGTAAGAGTTCTAAGCCACAGAGTCGCACAGATTGTCCGAGTGCAGCGGAGTCATGAACGTATAGGCGATCGGTAACAGGTTCACTGAGTCGACAATATAGCGGAAGCATCGAAACAAGTAAAGTAATCTCTTTATTGATATAAAACATGTATTACAGGCGGCGTATAGCCGAGATTACAAGTCGCTCAAGCCTCTCTCTCTGAAACAGTAAAAGCATGCCAAGTGGCTACAACTGTGGAATGATTTGTACAGGCGATGGTCAGGCGATGTTCACAACTTATGTCTTATATATATATATATGCTTCAGTCCCGGACGCACCGTTGCAAGGCTTCAGAGGGAACTCCTGGCCTTAGCACGCATGTTGGAGGCATCTGCACCGAACGAGGTTCTCCCGCACCCTGCATATCAAACTGGTGGATTATCAGTACATTGAATGCACTGGTGGAGAAGCGACTCGCCCGCTCGACAAATCCAAACATGTAATACAGGTTCCGTGCACAACTATTAAGTTGTCTTTCTAGTTGCCTTAGGATCAGTTTCATGCAAACGTTGAATAGCCTAACGTGTCGGGCAGTGCGCCGTGCGATGTTTGAGGGAACACGGCGAGACTTACCAACTTACCATTTATCCTTCCCTGTCCAAGGCAAATATTGTTAATTTAAGCAGGGGCATGTATAAACATTCAGGAGGCATAGCATATGCAAACACGAGTACTTATTTCAAGATCGCTCATGTGTTCAGTTTATTTGTTTCATACGATACAGTATCTCGCACGCGGATAGCCGCTAAGCGAGGATGAATGGTTTATCTTTCATTTACAAGCAAGCATGCAACAAGTTAGGTACAAGGTGATCACTGGTGTATGCCATAATGGACACTAGTCTGTGACGAAGATGGTTTGCTACGTGCAAGAACGTTAGGTGCCGCATACCACCCTGTCCTAGTACGTGAGACTAAACGTTAGTTCTGTCCGGAGCCGGAACGGTACCAGTGCCCCAGCAGCCGCCCGCAGGAACTATACCTTGTGCACAAGTTGTCCATGATCGAACAATAACATTTATTCGCCCGAAGGCTACATGATTATCACCCGTAGGCTACGTGCGCCCGTAGGCTACGTGACTATCGCCCGTAGGCTACGTGAATATCGCCCGTAGGCTACGTGCGCCCGTAGGCTACGTGATTATCGCCCGGAGGCTACGTGAGTACAAGACAAGCAGTAGCATGATTCATTTATATTGCATCTATGTTCCATTCATGCGTTCAGGATTGCTTAAACATTGCACAATATAATAACGTTAGACATTCATAAGCAGACAAGCATGCGTTTCTAAGGGACACAAGTAAACACGATTGCTCGGACCCGAAGGTAAGCCGAGAGATGAAACCGTTAAGGGACTTAGCATGCGAGGGTCTGTATATAAGCAGTATTTCATTTCCATGTTCTAGCAAGCAATACAAGTTGGGATTATTCTCTTAGCTAGGTGCGTTGGATTTATTAGCATGCAGGGGGTGAATCACCTAGCGACTAGCATGAATATTCCAGATTTTATGTGTGCTGGCTAAGCAAAGACAAGTTCACCGTAGCCACCCACCTTAGCGATAATTTGCCTCGGTAGAGCGATACGTCTGAGCGAGCCTCTGAAAGTCCAAGCCGGATTCCTGTAGGGGCAAGTCTGGATATCCTTTGCTTCTCCTTTGAGACAAAGCGGGTCGGGACAGCTGCACGATTGCCGATTAAGACGGCAGTCCGCTTGAGCGGAATGGGGTGTTACATCCTACCCAACTTAGAAAAAGTCTCGTCCTCGAGACTTACTAAGGGCAAGCAGTAATTTAGGGTTGAGGCAATCCTAGACAAGTCGTTTGTACTTGTTTCATTTGGATATTCACTTGCACAAGCGTCGATCTTAGCATATCACTTAGACTGGATCGTGCGCACTTTTGAAGTACACTTCTAGCGTGAACACGTCAACCAGCTCAGTGATAGCGAAGTCTTAGCACTCGAGTTTCACCTTTTCTTAAGCCTTGGATGGTGCACTAGTTCAAGACGTCCCTCGAATAGATACATTCAACCAAACTTAGGGTTAGCGAAAATCGAACAAGCTACTAGCGGTACTCTCAAGGGTTCGCACAGGTTGGCACAAAGGCCACTCGCAGCATACAACCAGTGTAAACACCCTAAATTTCAGAAATAAAATTTAATACAATTTTTCCCGTATTTTTGGTGTTCTTCTGGAATTTAAAAGCTAAGGCCGGTTTTTGATTTTTGACTCAAAAAAGGGGTGATTTGGGGTTAAATAATTTTAAGCGTGACCATATGGAGTTAAAATATTCTAGAAATAGAAATTTATTGGGTAAAATGGAAAGCCGGACGCGTGGCATTTTTCGGTGAATTTATTGGACACCGGAGCAATGTATCGAGGACCTTAAGCTGTTGGATTGGGAACCAAACCCAAATTCGAACCAACCCAGACCAAACCCGACCCGCTGCAAACCCTAGGCGGCCGCCAACACTGTAGTAGCCTATAAAACCCTCCTCGTTTTCCGTGCTCAGCCATCTAAACCCTAGCCGCTCATCCCCATCGCCGTCGTACCCTGAACCCTAGCCGCTCATCCCCATCGCCGTCGTACCCTGAACCCTAGCCGCTCATCCCCATCGCCGTCGTACCCTGAACCCTAGCCGCTCATCCCCATCGCCCGCGACTCCCCTCGACCCCGACACCGCCGAATCCCAGCCCCGCTGTCGACTCCAAGCCGAACTCCGACGCCTCCCATCAACCCCCCCTGCTCGAGACGTCGCCGCCGCCGCCGGATCAACCTCCCTAGCCGCAGTTCGCTCGACGCCGACTCCCTCTCAAGACCCCGCCGCCGCTTCACAGCAAGCTCCGACCCTTCGATCAGCCGTTCGACAGAGACCCCCACCCGCTCGTCGACCTCCGCCGCGAGCACAGCGACCCGAGCGCGGCTTCACCCCGCCGCCGAGTCGCACAGCAACCCCGAGCGCGGCCCCACCCCTCCGCCGCGAGCACAGCGACCCCGAGTGCGACTCCTCCGCCTCACAGCGTCTCCGTAGACACGAGGCACGAGCAGCAGCGCGCGAGGACACGACCAGGATACAGATTGGACTCTCGGTCACTTGGAAAACAGAATCCACGGAGCCCTGTACAGGTACTGTTTTCTCCCTACTCGCGACTCCGTTTTCAATTCCGTCGATTGCTATGCGTAGACTGTATAACCCTCTCGGTGCCCGTGCAAATCGCTCGGTGCATCGCGTCCTGTAGTGATCGTACACCGTGATCCAAAACAGAAAGAAACAACGCCCTGTTTCACCTCGAAACTGAGTCCGCCCCGCCAATCGGGACGACTTGGTCGCACGTGGTCTTTACCAAACTGTGCGCGACGTTGATACGGTCGTGTAGGATTTCGCAGAAGTCGATTCGGAGGTGTGTGCACCCCGGAATCAACGCGTATCCGCCGACGACACCCCGTATCCGTCGATTCTGGAATACGCTGTAACTTCGTGTACACACGTCGGATCGAGACGAAACTTGCGCCATCGGATCCATAGTAATACGCTGGTCCTGTGAGTCAAGTTTGGTTCGATTCTGAGAACGTTGACCAAATCACGTATCGTGGGCCCCACAGGCTCCACTTGACGGGTGATTTTGTGATCGGCTCATCGAAATCCAATTCTGGAAGTTCCGTTGGGTTCGTATCGTCGTTCCTGACTTGTAGACACTGAGTTTGCGGAATTTGGAGACCTTAGACCCTGACCCGCTTTTCGGTGCAAAGTGGGCCCGCATGTGGAACCCGCTTTGGCCCGAAAATGACCTTTTTGCCCCTGTGTCCAAATTGGACGTAAGGACAGGCATTTCCAGCTATTTGACATCTTCTGAGACTGTTGGTGATGTTTATTACAGCTTTTGGAGTAGTCCCTACCGGATCCACTGATACAGGGACAGTTGTTGATTTTCGGACATCAGGCAAGTGTACCTTGCCAAACTCTGCAGCTTAGTTATCTATTTCCTTGCTTTATGTATATATTGCTGTGCATGCTCAACCTAGGACCGTGTGACGTACTTAGCGTTTGATTATCAGTCGGGTGCCGACACTGTATGCAGTGTTGAGTACGGTCATCTAGAGATGGACATTCGTGACACTTTATTCTCGTACTTGTCTTATCAAGTACCATATGACCCAGGACACTTGACACTATTCATGAGACAGGATTTTCCCGAGATATTCGTGGTGATTCTGTATAGGATACAGGACATGGACAGTATATTCTTAGATACCTTATGACTTGTTGCATTAGCTATGATCGCGCTTGACATGGGCATGAGACGTTGTGGTCATGATATGCGTGGTTACATTGGGTGGGGAGAGACACACAGGCTACAGCCTGTATTTATGTATATCTTCTATTATTGAGAGGTCGTAGACTCTCGTAGCAGAGCTAGACCCACTACCGGTTATTACCGCTACCAGGCTCCCCGACACAGAGCTTGTAGTGGCTCAGCCTGAGACTAGTGATGCTCTCACTTGCATTTACACTTAGATGGTTACATATTTACCCCTTTGTTTCATTTAGTTATATATTGCTGCACTACTTATCTGTATTTATTGGCATGAGCTTTCTTCTACCTTGCTATGTCCCCTGAGGACCTGGATCCGGATTTTGTCCCCAGATTTTGCAGACGAGGTTTATCCCGAGGTTTACGGGACCGGAGCAGGAGCTGATCCAGGAGTTGTACCACCATCCGAGGATGAGGTCTTAGCTGAAGACTTCTCTTGAGCATCCTTGTCTATGCTCAGCTTCCATTATTTTATTTCAGTCTTTTACTTTCTAGTCTGCTGAACCATTGTACTAGATATTTATCGGGTTGTTCCCCGAAGTACTTTGTGAGACTTGCTGATGATTTACATTCATTGTTTATTCTGTGGATCATATTTTATGTCTTGTGTGGATGAGATTAGTTGTACCATGATTGTCGTAGACTTGTTTTACAGCTTAAGTATGCCCTGATGGATCTATTGTATTGAGTTGGTCCATCGGTGCGTACTGCTGGCCATTGCCACGTGTCTAGTCCCACGGTATTTTGGGACTGGGGCGTGACATAGTTTTTGTGGTGGCCCATGCAGGTCTACGACTAAATTGTTCGGTTTCAACTTAGGGACCGGACCAGCCTGCCCTAAGGATAGTATAAACTATAGGATCTCATCCATTATTTAACCATTTGTTGAACTCTATATCGAACTCGAAATTTGTTACTTGAACTGAATCCTGTATTGATTCCTCTGAGCGTTCTCATAGTTTATCTTTTGATTGCAGAGCAATGGATTCCGGGAACAGAGATGATTTTCCTTTGGAGACACCACACGACGCTGTGGTTACTTATGGAGATGAAGTGACACCAGGGGATGGTGGACGAGCATCACAGGGTGATCAAACCGGACAGCCTAATCCAAGGTTCCGGAGAGATGACATTCCACCACCACCACAGTTCACTCCCCAGATGCCAGTATTCCCTCCAGGACAAGCCATGGACGGGCAACAAATGTTCCAGATGATGTATGCTATGATGCAAGCACAGCAGCAGATTCAGCAAGAGGCCCATCGGCAGGAGGCCGAGTATCTGAGGACCAGCCTGGTATCCGCATTGGAGCAGGCTAATCCAGCAGCGAGGCGAACATCGACGGGATCTATCACCGACTTCCGTCATCTCAAGCCTCGCACATTTTCTGGTAAAGAAGGGCCAACGGAAGTTCATGAGTGGCTCACAAACATTCAGCATCAGCTGAAAGCCGCTGAACTTCCAAGAGAGAAGTGGATGACTGCAGTCAGAATGCAGTTAACTGATAATGCGCATCACTGGTGGCTAGCAGAGGAAAGGAGACTTGGACAGGACAGAGTCACATGGGAAGAGTTCTCCAGACTCTTCCAAGAGATGTATATCCCGGCAGTTGCACGGTCAGAGCTCAGGGACAAGTTCAACCGCCTCATCCAGGGCAGCATGACAGTGGAAGAATACAATTCTGAATTTATTCGCCTGAGTCGCTTCGCTCCAACATTGATTTCGACGGAGGAAGAGAAAGCGGAAAAGTTCTTTGACGGGTTGAAGTTCGAGCTTCAGAGATTGATTGGCTCAGTGGCACCTACAAATTATACTGATGTTCTAGCAGCAGCACGACGCATGGAGCGCGTCACTAGAAGGGAATCGAATCTGAAGAGGCCAAACACCTCCGCACCAACCAAGGCAGCACATGGAGATTCTGTAAAACGATTCCAGAGGAGTACGCCAGATAGAGCAGCACACAGGGCCATATCCCTTCCTACTTGTCATCACTGCGGCAAGGTAGGACACATTGAGAGAGAGTGCAGGCGGAAGTTGGGACTATGCCTGCTTTGCGGATCAAATCAGCACCTATCCAGAGACTGCACTCACCATAGAGGAGAAGCACCGAGATTAGCTTTACCTGCACCACGACCAGCCTATCCAGCAGCAGGAGGCCAGCAGACAGGAGTTGGTGGGGTCAGACCACCACCCCCAGGAGGGAACCAGCAGAGACCACCCCTGGCACCACAGGCAGCCCTATTTCATCAGCAGCAGCAGCAGCAGAGAGGTCCAGCTCAGGGATGGGGACAGGCATTCCCATTAGCTGTTGAGGAGGAGGCTACAGCAGGCGAGGTTATCGCAGGTACTATTTTAGTAGCTTCATTACCTGCTGTAGTTTTATTTGATTCTGGAGCATCGCATTCATTTATAGCAGCTAGCTTTGTAGCCACCCATAGAGTAGCTACCGCACCCCTCCCGAAGATGAAGAGGATTCTTACGGGAGGTGGTATTATTCCGGTTAGTGACGTCTGTAGATCATGTTCTGTAGTAGTTTGTGGCCGAGAAATGCGAGCGCAGTTTCTGATATTTTCTATGCCGGATTATGATGTCGTACTTGGTATGGACTGGTTAAGTCAGTACCATGCGACTCTTGATTGCCGACTTGGGCGGGTTATATTTAGACCGCCAGGACATCCAGAATTTGAGTTTCTCCGAGGAGCAGTAGAGCAAGGAGTTCAGCCTACTCTTAGGGTATTATCTGTAGAAGAGGAGACAGGATACCCAAGAGTCATATCAGAATTTGTGGATATATTTCCTGATGACCTTCCAGGTTTACCGCCTGATCGGGAAATAGAATTCACAATAGACTTAACTCCAGGAGCAGAGCCAATCACTTCATCAGTTTACCGGCTAGCACCTAAGGAGTTAGTGGAGTTAAAGGAACAGGTTGATGATCTTTTGGAGAAGGGTTTCATTCGCCCCAGTGTTTTACCTTGGGGAGCACCCATCTTATTTGTGCCGAAGAAGGATGGAACAGTACGGTTGTGCATTGATTACAGGGCACTGAATGCTGTCACCATCAAGAACAGGTATCCCTTACCACGCATTGATGATCTATTCGATCAATTGAGTGGTGCAAGGGTATTCTCGAAGATTGACCTTAGATCCGGCTATCATCAGATCAAGGTGAGGAAAGAAGACATCCCTAAGACAGCTTTCAGGACGAAGTATGGGCATTACGAGTTCTTGGTGATGCCGTTTGGTTTAACCAACGCACCAGCAGTGTTTATGAGCTTAATGAACAGAGTCTTTCATCAGTTCTTGGATAAATTCGTAGTGGTGTTCATTGATGACATTCTCATATATTCCAAGAGCCCTGAAGAGCACGAGGAGCATCTCAGAATCGTGTTAGAGACCTTGAGACAGGAGAAGTTATATGCCAAGCTCAGTAAGTGTGAGTTCTGTATGGACAGAGTGCCTTTCTTGGGACACATCATATCAGGAGAAGGACTCTCAGTGGATCCAGAGAAGGTTGCAGCAATTGAGACATGGCCTACACCCACATCAGTCGCAGAGGTGAGAAGTTTTCTCGGACTTGCGGGATATTACCGAAGGTTCGTAGAAAATTTCTCAAGGATTGCAGAACCAATGACGAAGCTGACACGGAAGGATCAGGAGTTTGTATAGACAGAAGACTGCCAGAAGGCTTTTGAAGAACTAAAGAGAAGATTAACAACAGCACCTGTCTTGACTCTTCCTACAGGGTCAGGAGGTTTTGTTGTTTACAGTGATGCATCAGGCAGTGGGCTAGGATGTGTTTTGATGCAACATGGCAAGGTCATTGCTTATGCGTCGAGACAGTTGAAGGACCACGAGAAGAACTACCCCACACATGATCTGGAGCTAGCAGCTGTTATATTTGCACTAAAGATATGGAGGCACTATCTTTATGGAGAGAGGGTAGAAATCTTTACTGATCACAAGAGTCTGAAGTATGTGTATACTCAGAAGGAGCTTAACATGAGACAGAGACGCTGGCTAGAACTGATGGTAGATTTTGACATCGATCTGCAGTATCATCCGGGAAAGGCGAATGTTGTTGCAGATGCACTCAGCAGGAAGCCTACGGCTTATTTCTTGACAATGCAGCCCGAGTTATTGAAGGACTTACAGGAGCTTCAGATAGAGGTTGTCTTACCAGGACAGAATGGATTGATGGCTAACCTTGAGATTCAGTCATCACTCGTAGAGAAGATCAAGGAGGCATTGCCCACCGATGCTAGATTCCGAAGACTCAAGGAAAGGACAGAAGCCGGCATCCAGACAGGACTACGCATCCATGAAGACGGGACATTGAGATTTGGAAACCGCTTGTATGTTCCAAATGGAGAATTGAGACAGGAGTTAATGACTGAAGCACATAGCTCTATGTACTCTGTTCACCCAGGAGGAACCAAGATGTATCGGGACTTGAGACAGTATTACTGGTGGCATGGAATGAAGAGAGAGATCGCGAGATTTGTGGCCAAATGCTTAGTATGTCAACAAGTGAAGGCGGAGCATCAGAGAACTGCAGGTATGTTACAACCGCTTCCGATACCGGAATGGAAGTGGGAGCATATCACGATGGATTTTGTCACAGGATTTCCGAAGAGCCCCAGCGGAAGAGATGCAGTTTGGGTTATCGTGGATCGACTCACTAAATCGGCACACTTCTTGCCATTTAGAGTTGGACAGTCCACAGAGGTACTAGCTGACATGTATATGCGACAAATCATCAAATTACATGGAGTACCTGTTAGTATTGTATCGGATCGAGATTCGAGATTTACATCTCATTTCTGGAGAAGCATGCAAGAGAGTCTAGGCACCAGACTCAAATTCAGCACGGCATACCACCCACAGACAGATGGACAATCGGAGCGCACCATTCAGATCTTGGAGGACATGTTGCGATCATGTATGCTAGATTTCGGAGGATCTTGGGAAAATCATTTGCACTTAGTAGAGTTCTCCTACAATAACAGTTATCAGGCCAGCATCCAGATGGCACCATTTGAAGCTTTATACGGAAGGAAGTGCAGATCACCTGTGTGTTGGAGTGACGTTGGTGAACGTCAAATACTGGGTCCAGAATTGGTAACGCAGACAGTGGAGAAGGTAAAGCAGATACAGAATCATCTACGAGCAGCTCAGGACAGACAGAAGCATTGGGCAGATACACACAGGCGTCCCCTAGAGTTCAAGGAAGGAGATCATGTGTTCTTGAGGATTTCGCCCACTCGTGGTACTATCAGATTCGGGAGCAGAGGCAAGCTGAGCCCAAGGTATATTGGGCCATTTGACATTCTAGAGCGCGTTGGTGAGGTGGCTTACCGGCTTGCATTACCTCCATCCTTAGAGGGAGTGCATGACGTATTCCACGTCTCACAGCTGCGAAGGTACGTGACCGACCCAAGTCACGTAGTCGATCATTCAGAGATCGCAGTAGGCATTGCTTGAGATATGAGGAACAACCAGTTGGCATCCTCGACGTCAGTGAGAAGACATTGCGGGGACAGACAATCAGACTGGTCCGAGTAGCATGGAAACATCATTCACCAGGCGAATCGACTTGGGAACGAGAAGATAATATGCGCCAGCGTTACCCCCACTTGTTCGAGGAGGCAGTTGAAAACTAGGCCACCTTGTATTTCCATAACCCTTCTTTAGTAGCTTATTCTTCGATTGCGAGGACGCAATCCTTTTAAGGAGGGAAGATTGTAAACACCCTAAATTTCAGAAATAAAATTTAATACAATTTTTCCCGTATTTTTGGTGTTCTTCTGGAATTTAAAAGCTAAGGTGATTTGGGGTTAAATAATTTTAAGCGTGACCATATGGAGTTAAAATATTCTGGAAATAGAAATTTATTGGGTAAAATGGAAAGCCGGACGTGTGGCATTTTTCGGTGAATTTATTGGACACCGGAGCAATGTATCGAGGACCTTAAGCTGTTGGATTGGGAACCAAACCCAAATTCGAACCAACCCAGACCAAACCTGACCCGCTGCAAACCCTAGGCGGCCGCCAACACTGTAGCAGCCTATAAAACCCTCCTCGTTTTCCGTGCTCAGCCATCTGAACCCTAGCCGCTCATCCCCATCGCCGTCGTACCCTGAACCCTAGCCGCTCATCCCCATCGCCGTCGTACCCTGAACCCTAGCCGCTCATCCCCATCGCCGTCGTACCCTGAACCCTAGCCGCTCATCCCCATCGCCCGCGACTCCCCTCGACCCCGACACCGCCGAATCCCAGCCCCGCTGTCGACTCCAAGCCGAACTCTGACGCCTCCCATCAACCCCCCCTGCTCGAGACGTCGCCACCGCCGCCGGATCAACCTCCCTAGCCGCAGTTCGCTCGACGCCGACTCCCTCTCAAGACCCCGCCGCCGCTTCACAGCAAGCCCCGACCCTTCGATCAGCCGTTCGACAGAGACCCCCACCCGCTCGTCGACCTCCGCCGCGAGCACAGCGACCCGAGCGCGGCTTCACCCCGCCGCCGAGTCGCACAGCAACCCCGAGCGCGGCCCCACCCCTCCGCCGCGAGCACAGCGACCCCGAGTGCGACTCCTCCGCCTCACAGCGTCTCCGTAGACACGAGACACGAGCAGCAGCGCGCGAGGACACGACCAGGATACAGATTGGACTCTCGGTCACTTGGAAAACAGAATCCACGGAGCCCTGTACAGGTACTGTTTTCTCCCTACTCGTGACTCCGTTTTCAATTCCGTCGATTGCTATGCGTAGACTGTATAACCCTCTCGGTGCCCGTGCAAATCGCTCGGTGCATCGCGTCCTGTAGTGATCGTACACCGCGATCCAAAACAGAAAGAAACAACGCCCTGTTTCACCTCGGAACTGAGTCCGCCCTGCCAATCGGGACGACTTGGTCGCACGTGGTCTTTACCAAACTGTGCGCGACGTTGATACGGTCGTGTAGGATTTCGCAGAAGTCGATTCGGAGGTGTGTGCACCCCGGAATCAACGCGTATCCGCCGACGACACCCCGTATCCGTCGATTCTAGAACATGCTGTAACTTCGTGTACACACATCGGATCGAGACGAAACTTGCGCCATCGGATCCGTAGTAATACGCTGGTCCTGTGAGTCAAGTTTGGTTCGATTCTGAGAACGTTGACCAAATCACGTATCGTGGGCCCCACAGGCTCCACTTGACGGGTGATTTTGTGATCGGCTCATCGGAATCCAATTCTGGAAGTTCCGTTGGGTTCGTATCGTCGTTCCTGACTTGTAGACACTGAGTTTGCGGAATTTGGAGACCTTAGACCCTGACCCGCTTTTCGGTGCAAAGTGGGCCCGCATGTGGAACCCGCTTTGGCCCGAAAATGACCTTTTGCCCCTGTGTCCAAATTGGACGTAAGGACAGGCATTTCCAGCTATTTGACATCTTCTGAGACTGTTGGTGATGTTTATTACAGCTTTTGGAGTAGTCCCTACCGGATCCACTGATACAGGGACAGTTGTTGATTTTCGGACATCAGGCAAGTGTACCTTGCCAAACTCTGCAGCTTAGTTATCTATTTCCTTGCTTTATGTATATATTGCTGTGCATGCTCAACCTAGGACCGTGTGACGTACTTAGCGTCCGATTATCAGTCGGGTGCCGACACTGTATGCAGTGTTGAGTACGGTCATCTAGAGATGGACATTCGTGACACTTTATTCTCGTACTTGTCTTATCAAGTACCATATGACCCAGGACACTTGACACTATTCATGAGACAGGATTTTCCCGAGATATTCGTGGTGATTCTGTATAGGATACAGGACATGGACAGTATATTCTTAGATACCTTATGACTTGTTGCATTAGCTATGATCGCGCTTGACATGGGCATGAGACGTTGTGGTCATGATATGCGTGGTTACATTGGGTGGGGAGAGACACACAGGCTACAGCCTGTATTTATGTATATCTTCTATTATTGAGAGGTCGTAGACTCTCGTAGCAGAGCTAGACCCACTACCGGTTATTACCGCTACCGGCTCCCCGACACAGAGCTTGTAGTGGCTCAGCCTGAGACTAGTGATGCTCTCACTTGCATTTACACTTAGATGGTTACATATTTACCCCTTTGTTTCATTTAGTTATATATTGCTGCACTGCTTATCTGTATTTATTGGCATGAGCTTTCTTGTACCTTGCTATGTCCCCTGAGGACCTGGATCCGAATTTTGTCCCCAGATTTTGCAGACGAGGTTTATCCCGAGGTTTACGGGACCGGAGCAGGAGCTGATCCAGGAGTTGTACCACCATCCGAGGATGAGGTCTTAGCTGAAGACTTCTCTTGAGCATCCTTGTCTATGCTCAGCTTCCATTATTTTATTTCAGTCTTTTACTTTCTAGTCTGCTGAACCATTGTACTAGATATTTATCGGGTTGTTCCCCGAAGTACTTTGTGAGACTTGCTGATGATTTACATTCATTGTTTATTCTGTGGATCATATTTTATGTCTTGTGTGGATGAGATTAGTTGTACCATGATTGTCGTAGACTTGTTTTACAGCTTAAGTATGCCCTGATGGATCTATTGTATTGAGTTGGTCCATCGGTGCGTACTGCTGGCCATTGCCACGTGTCTAGTCCCACGGTATTTTGGGACTGGGGCGTGACAACCAGACAAGCAAGCATAACATTCAAAACGCATTTTGAAAGTATTTAGACTTATTGTTGGAACATCCCATCGAGGCATTGAGAGAGAGCGTGCACATAACCCACGAACGAGCTTTCGAAACAGAGATATCGAATCGAAGTCCAAAGGCGTAGAAGCCAGGTTCTGATACCATTCTGTCACGCCCCGATCTCCCGCAGGCAATCGGCCGTTCCCGCTAGGCGGGAATCACCCTCGCCAGCGCTCCCGCGGAACGATCGCTTAACCCATCCGGGCGTGATGCCGTACGAGCGTGATCCACGCCCGTCAAGGCCATGGTTCATTGGCTGGCGGTAAGAGTTCTAAGCCACAGAGTCGCATAGATTGTCCGAGTGCAGTGGAGTCATGAACGCATAGGCGATCGGTAACAGGTTCACTGAGTCGACAATATAGCGAAAGCATCGAAACAAGTAAAGTAATCTCTTTATTGATATGAAACATGTATTACAGGCGGCGTATACCCGAGATTACAAGTCGCTCAAGCCTCTCTCTCTGAAACAGTAAAAGCGTGCCAAGTGGCTACAACTGTGGAATAATTTGTACAGGCGATGGTCAGGCGATGTTCACAACTTATGTCTTATATATATATATATATGCTTCAGTCCCGGATGCACCGTTGCAAGGCTTCAGAGGGAACTCCTGGCCTTAGCACGCACGTTGGAGGCATCCGCACCGAACGAGGTTCTCCAGCACCCTGCATATCAAACTGGTGGATTATCAGTACATTGAATGCACTTGTGGGGAAGCTACTCGTCCGCTCGACAAATCCAAACACGTAATACAGGTTCCGTGCACAACTATTAAGTTGTCTTTCTAGTTGCCTTAGGATCAGTTTCATGCAAACGTTGAATAGCCTAACGTGTCGGGCAGTGCGCCGTGCGATGTTTGAGGGAACACGGCGAGAATTACCAACTTACCATTTATCCTTCCCTGTCCAAGGCAAACATTGTTAATTTAAGCAGGGGCATGTATAAACATTCAGGAGGCATAGCATATGCAAACACGAGTACTTATTTCAAGATCATTCATGTGTTCAGTTTATTTGTTTCATACGATACAGTATCTTGCACGCGGATAGCCGCTAAGCGAGGATGAATGGTTTATCTTTCGTTTACAAGCAAGCATGCAACAAGTTAGGTACAAGGTGATCACTGGCGTATGCCATAATGGACACTAGTCTGTGACGAAGATGGTTTGCTACGTGCAAGAACGTTAGACGCCGCATACCACCCTGTCCTAGTACGTGAGACTAAACGTTAGTTCCGTCCGGAGCCGGAACGGTGCCAGTGCCCCAGCAGCCGCCCGCAGGAACTATACCTTGTGCATAAGTTGTCCGTAATCAAACAATAACATTTATTCGCCCGAAGGCTACGTGATTATCACCCGTAGGCTACGTGACTATCGCCCGTAGGCTACGTGACTATCGCCCGTAGGCTACGTGAATATCGCCCGTAGGCTACGTGCGCCCGTAGGCTACGTGATTATCGCCCGGAGGCTACGTGAGTACAAGACAAGCAGTAGCATGATTCATTTATATTGCATCTACGTTCCATTTATGCGTTCAGGATTGCTTAAACATTGCACAATATAATAACGTTAGACATTCATAAGCAGACAAGCATGTGTTTCTAAGGGACACAAGTAAACACGATTGCTCGGACCCGAAGGTAAGCCGAGAGATGAAACCGTTAAGGGACTTAGCATGCGAGGGTCTGTATATAAGCAGTATTTCATTTCCATGTTCTAGCAAGCAATACAAGTTGGGATTATTCTCTTAGCTAGGTGCGTTGGATTTATTAGCATGCAGGGGGTGAATCACCTAGCGACTAGCATGAATATTCCAGATTTTATGTGTGCTGGCTAAGCAAAGACAAGTTCACCGTAGCCACCCACCTTAGCGATGATTCACCTCGGTAGAGCGATACGTCTGAGCGAGCCTCTGAAAGTCCAAGCCGGATTCCTGTAGGGGCAAGTCTGGATATCATTTGCTTCTCCTTTGAGGCAAAGCGGGTCGGGACAGCTGCACGATTGCCGATTGAGATGGCAGTCCGCTTGAGCGGAACGGGGTGTTACATCCTACCCAACTTAGAAAAAGTCTCGTCCTCGAGACTTACTAAGGGCAAGCAGTAATTTAGGGTTGAGGCAATCCTAGACAAGTCATTTGTACTTGTTTCATTTGGATATTCACTTGCACAAGCGTCAATCTTAGCATATCACTTAGACTGGATCGTGCGCACTTTTGAAGTGCACTTCTAGCGTGAACACGTCAACCAGCTCAGTGATAGCGAAGTCTTAGCACTCGAGTTTCACCTTTTCTTAAGCCTTGGATGGTGCACTAGTTCAAGGCGTCCCTCGAATAGATACATTCAACCAAACTTAGGGTTAGCGAAAATCGGACAAGCTACTAGCGGTACTCTCAAGGGTTCGCACAGGTTGGCACAAAGGCCACTCGCAGCATACAACCAGACAAGCAAGCATAATATTCAAAATGCATTTTGAAAGTATTTAGGCTTATTGTTGGAACATCCCATCGAGGCATTGAGAGAGAGCGTGCACATAACCCACGAACGAGCTTTCGAAACAGAGATATCGAATCGAAGTCTAAAGGCGTAGAAGCCAGGCTCTGATACCATTCTGTCATGCCCCGATCTCCCGTAGGCAATCGGCCGTTCCCGCTAGGCGGGAATCACCCTCGCCAGCGCTCCCGCGGAATGATCGCTTAACCCATCCGGGCGTGATGCCGCACGAGCGTGATCCACGCCCGTGCAAGGCCATGGTTCATTGGCTGGCGGCAAGAGTTCTAAGCCACAGAGTCGCACAGATTGTCCGAGTGCAGTGGAGTCATGAACGCATAGGCGATCGGTAACAGGTTCACTGAGTCGACAATATAGCGGAAGCATCGAAACAAGTAAAGTAATCTCTTTATTGATATGAAACATGTATTACAGGCGGCGTATAGCCGAGATTACAAGTCGCTCAAGCCTCTCTCTCTGAAACAGTAAAAGCGTGCCAAGTGGCTACAACTGTGGAATAATTTGTACAGGCGATGGTCAGGCGATGTTCACAACTTATGTCTTATATATATATATATATGCTTCAGTCCCGGATGCACCGTTGCAAGGCTTCAGAGGGAACTCCTGGCCTTAGCACGCACGTTGGAGGCATCCGCACCGAACGAGGTTCTCCCGCACCTTGCATATCAAACTGGTGGATTATCAGTACATTGAATGCACTTGTGGGGAAGCTACTCGCCCGCTCGACAAATCCAAACACGTAATACAGGTTCCGTGCACAACTATTAAGTTGTCTTTCTAGTTGCCTTAGGATCAGTTTCATGCAAACGTTGAATAGCCTAACGTGTCGGGCAGTGCGCCGTGCGATGTTTGAGGGAACACGGCGAGACTTACCAACTTACCATTTATCCTTCCCTGTCCAAGGCAAACATTGTTAATTTAAGCAGGGGCATGTATAAACATTCAGGAGGCATAGCATATGCAAACACGAGTACTTATTTCAAGATCGTTCATGTGTTCAGTTTATTTGTTTCATACGATACAGTATCTTGCACGCGGATAGCCGCTAAGCGAGGATGAATGGTTTATCTTTCGTTTACAAGCAAGCATGCAACAAGTTAGGTACAAGGTGATCACTGGCGTATGCCATAATGGACACTAGTCTGTGACGAAGATGGTTTGCTACGTGCAAGAATGTTAGACGCCGCATACCACCCTGTCCTAGTACGTGAGACTAAACGTTAGTTCCGTCCGGAGCCGGAACGGTGCCAGTGCCCCAGCAGCCGCCCGCAGGAACTATACCTTGTGCACAAGTTGTCCGTGATCAAACAATAACATTTATTCGCCCGAAGGCTACGTGATTATCACCCGTAGGCTACGTGCGCCCGTAGGCTACGTGACTATCGCCCGTAGGCTACGTGAATATCGCCCGTAGGCTACGTGAATATCGCCCGTAGGCTACGTGCGCCCGTAGGCTACGTGATTATCGCCCGGAGGCTACGTGAGTACAAGACAAGCAGTAGCATGATTCATTTATATTGCATCTACGTTCCATTCATGCGTTCAGGATTGCTTAAACATTGCACAATATAATAACGTTAGACATTCATAAGCAGACAAGCATGCGTTTCTAAGGGACACAAGTAAACACGATTGCTCGGACCCGAAGGTAAGCCGAGAGATGAAAACGTTAAGGGACTTAGCATGCGAGGGTCTGTATATAAGCAGTATTTTATTTCCATGTTCTAGCAAGCAATACAAGTTGGGATTATTCTCTTAGCTAGGTGCGTTGGATTTATTAGCATGCAGGGGGTGAATCACCTAGCGACTAGCATGAATATTCCAGATTTTATGTGTGCTGGCTAAGCAAAGACAAGTTCACCGTAGCCACCCACCTTAGCGATGATTCACCTCGGTTGAGCGATACGTCTGAGCGAGCCTCTGAAAGTCCAAGCCGGATTCCTGTAGGGGCAAGTCTGGATATCATTTGCTTCTCCTTTGAGGCAAAGCGGGTCGGGACAGCTGCACGATTGCCGATTGAGACGGCAGTCCGCTTGAGCGGAACGGGGTGTTACATCCTACCCAACTTAGAAAAAGTCTCGTCCTCGAGACTTACTAAGGGCAAGCAGTAATTTAGGGTTGAGGCAATCCTAGACAAGTCGTTTGTACTTGTTTTATTTGGATATTCACTTGCACAAGCGTCAATCTTAGCATATCACTTAGACTGGATCGTGCGCACTTTCGAAGTGCACTTCTAGCGTGAACACGTCAACCAGCTCAGTGATAGCGAAGTCTTAGCACTCGAGTTTCACCTTTTCTTAAGCCTTGGATGGTGCACTAGTTCAAGACGTCCCTCGAATAGATACATTCAACCAAACTTAGGGTTAGCGAAAATCGGACAAGCTACTAGCGGTACTCTCAAGGGTTCGCACAGGTTGGCACAAAGGCCACTCGCAGCATACAACCAGACAAGCAAGCATAATATTCAAAACGTATTTTGAAAGTATTTAGACTTATTGTTGGAACATCCCATCGAGGCATTGAGAGAGAGCGTGCACATAACCCACGAACGAGCTTTCGAAACAGAGATATCGAATCGAAGTCTAAAGGCGTAGAAGCCAGGCTCTGATACCATTCTGTCACGCCCCGATCTCCCGCAGGCAA
The DNA here is from genome assembly GCA_036927795.1 of Iris macrosiphon. NCBI lineage: Eukaryota > Viridiplantae > Streptophyta > Magnoliopsida > Asparagales > Iridaceae > Iris > Iris macrosiphon. The sequence goes on from JAYESA010000007.1 coordinate 189,310,484, forward strand.
TCGGCCGTTCCCGCTAGGCGGGAATCACCCTCGCCAGCGCTCCCGCGGAATGATCGCTTAACCCATCCGGGCGTGATGCCGCACGAGCGTGATCCACGCCCGTGCAAGGCCATGGTTCATTGGCTGGCGGCAAGAGTTCTAAGCCACAGAGTCGCACAGATTGTCCGAGTGCAGTGGAGTCATGAACGCATAGGCGATCGGTAACAGGTTCACTGAGTCGACAATATAGCGGAAGCATCGAAACAAGTAAAGTAATCTCTTTATTGATATGAAACATGTATTACAGGCGGCGTATAGCCGAGATTACAAGTCGCTCAAGCCTCTCTCTCTGAAACAGTAAAAGCGTGCCAAGTGGCTACAACTGTGGAATGATTTGTACAGACGATGGTCAGGCGATGTTCACAACTTATGTCTTATATATATATATATATGCTTCAGTCCCGGACGCACCGTTGCAAGGCTTCAGAGGGAATTCCTGGCCTTAGCACGCACGTTGGAGGCATCCGCACCGAACGAGGTTCTCCCGCACCCTGCATATCAAACTGGTGGATTATCAGTACATTGAATGCACTGGTGGGGAAACTACTCGCCCGCTCGACAAATCCAAACACGTAATACAGGTTCCGTGCACAACTATTAAGTTGTCTTTCTAGTTGCCTTAGGATCAGTTTCATGCAAACGTTGAATAGCCTAACGTGTCGGGCAGTGCGTCGTGCGATGTTTGAGGGAACACGGCGAGACTTACCAACTTACCATTTATCCTTCCCTGTCCAAGGCAAATATTGTTAATTTAAGCAGGGGCATGTATAAACATTCAGGAGGCATAGCATATGCAAACACGAGTACTTATTTCAAGATCGTTCATGTGTTCAGTTTATTTGTTTCATACGATACAGTATCTTGCACGCGGATAGCCGCTAAGCGAGGATGAATGGTTTATCTTTTGTTTACAAGCAAGCATGCAACAAGTTAGGTACAAGGTGATCACTGGCGTATGCCATAATGGACACTAGTCTGTGACGAAGATGGTTTGCTACGTGCAAGAACGTTAGACGCCGCATACCACCCTGTCCTAGTACGTGAGACTAAACGTTAGTTCCGTCCGGAGCCGGAACGGTGCCAGTGCCCCAGCAGCCGCCCGCGGGAACTATACCTTATGCACAAGTTGTCCGTGATCGAACAATAACATTTATTCGCCCGAAGGCTACGTGATTATCACCCGTAGGCTACGTGCGCCCGTAGGCTACGTGACTATCGCCCGTAGGCTACGTGCGCCCGTAGGCTACGTGATTATCGCCCGGAGGCTACGTGAGTACAAGACAAGCAGTAGCATGATTCATTTATATTGCATCTACGTTCCATTCATGCGTTCAGGATTGCTTAAACATTGCACAATATAATAATGTTAGACATTCATAAGCAGACAAGCATGCGTTTCTAAGGGACACAAGTAAACACGATTGCTCGGACCCGAAGGTAAGCCGAGAGATGAAACCGTTAAGGGACTTAGCATGCGAGGGTCTGTATATAAGCAGTATTTCATTTCCATGTTCTAGCAAGCAATACAAGTTGGGATTATTCCCTTAGCTAGGTGCGTTGGATTTATTAGCATGCAGGGGGTGAATCACCTAGCGACTAGCATGAATATTCCAGATTTTATGTGTGCTGGCTAAGCAAAGACAAGTTCACCGTAGCCACCCACCTTAGCGATGATTCGCCTCGGTAGAGCGATACGTCTGAGCGAGCCTCTGAAAGTCCAAGCCGGATTCCTGTAGGGGCAAGTCTGGATATCCTTTGCTTCTCCTTTGAGGCAAAGCGGGTCGGGACAGCTGCACGATTGCCGATTGAGACGGCAGTCCGCTTGAGCGGAACGGGGTATTACAGATGCAACACGGCAAAGTTATTGCTTATGCATCGAGACAGTTGAAGGTCCATGAGAAGAACTACCCAACGCATGATCTGGAGCTAGCTGCTGTAATATTTGCACTAAAGATTTGGAGGCATTATCTTTATGGAGAGAAGGTGGAGATCTTCACTGATCACAAAAGTCTGAAGTATGTATATACTCAGAAGGATCTTAACATGAGGCAAAGACGCTGGCTTGAGTTAATAGTAGACTTTGATATAGATCTGCAGTACCACCCAGGGAAGGCGAATGTAGTAGCAGATGCACTTAGCAGGAAGCCTACAGCTTATTTCTTGACAATGCAGCCTGAGCTATTGAAAGATCTACAGGAGCTTCAGATAGAGGTTATTCTACCAAGGCAGAGTGGCTTACTGGCTAATCTGGAAGTGAAGTCATCGCTCATGGAAAGGATTAAGGAAGCTCTACCTACTGATACAAGGTTTCGAAGACTCAAAGAGAAGACCGAAGCAGGCTTGCAGACGGGACTTCGCATACATGAGTATGGTACATTAAGGTGCGGAGATCGTCTATATGTTCCAAATGGAGAACTGAGACAAGAGCTAATGACTGAAGCCCATAGCTCCATATACTCAGTTTATCCAGGAGGAACAAAGATGTATCAAGATCTAAGGCAGTATTATTGGTGGCATGGAATGAAGAGAGAGATTGCCAGATTTGTAGCTAAATGCTTAGTCTGCCAACAAGTGAAAGCCGAGCATCAGAGGACTGCAGGAATGTTGCAACCGCTTCCCATACCAGAATGGAAATGGGAACATATCACCATGGACTTCGTCACAGGATTCCCAAGGAGCCCCAACGAAAAAGACGCGGTATGGGTTATCGTGGATCGACTCACTAAATCGGCACACTTCTTGTCATTTAGAGTTGGACAGTCCACGGAGATACTAGCCGACATGTATATGCGACAAATAGTAAGATTGCATGGAGTGCCGGTTAGTATTGTATCAGATCGAGATTCGAGATTCACCTCTCATTTTTGGCGAAGTATACAAGGGAGTCTTGGCACCAGACTAAAATTCAGCACTGCCTATTATCCCCAGACAGATGGTCAATCAGAACGTACAATCCAGATATTGGAGGATATGCTGAGATCCTGTATGTTAGACTTTGGGGGGTCTTGGGAAGATCATTTGCATTTGGTAGAGTTCTCATATAACAATAGTTACCAGGCAAGTATCAAGATGGCACCTTTCGAGGCGTTATACGGTAGGAAGTACAGATCGCCAATATGCTGGAGTGACGTCGGAGAGCGTCAGATATTGGGGCCAGAGCTGGTGATGCAAACCGTGGAGAAGGTGAAACAAATCCAGAATCATCTTCGGGCAGCTCAGGACAGACAGAAGCATTGGGCTGATACACACCGACGTCCCCTGGAGTTCAAGGAAGGAGAACATGTATTTCTGAGAATTTCACCTACTCGAGGAACCATTCGCTTTGGGAGCAGAGGCAAATTGAGTCCAAGGTACATTGGGCCCTTTGATATTCTGGAGCGCATTGGTGAGGTGGCGTATCGTCTTGCATTACCTCCATCCTTAGAGGGAGTACATGATGTATTCCATGTCTCACAGTTGAGAAGGTATGTGACTGACCCAAGTCACATAGTGGATCATTCTGAGATCGCCGTAGGCCCAAGCCTGAGATATGAAGAACAACCGGTGGGTATACTCGGAACCAGCGAGAAGACACTGCGAGGGCAGACAATTAAACTGGTTCGTGTGGCTTGGAAGCAACACTCTCCTGGTGAATCTACTTGGGAGAGGGAAGATATCATGCGTCAGAAATACCCCCACTTATTCGAGGATGCAGGTATATCTTAAGTAATTTTTTTTAATTCCTGTAGTTCTGTTCTGCTAGTAGTTTAATCTTTAAATTGCGAGGACGCAATTTTCTTAAGGGGGGTAGATTGTAATCACCTGAAATTTTAAGAAATTTTTTTTGTAATTAATTAGTATTTTCGGTGAATTTTAAAACCTATAAATTAAAGTAGTCTAATTAATAATGAATTTTTAAATGAAATTAAATAATATTAAAATGTGATAAAAATTATATTTTTTAGTGTAAAATTAAAAACTGAGCATGGGGTATTTTTCCGGGAATTTATTGGACCCCGGATGAATTTTTAAAGCATTAAAAACTATTATTAAAATTAACTGTTTAATTAAACTAAATTAATTAATAAACCGAGCCAACCCAGTGATTAACCCGGACCGGACCGGTCGGTCTGACTGAACCGAACCCGGCCCAACTCCTTAGCGGGCCGGATCCTCAGATCGACCCGACCCGTTAGTACCCAAACCCGACCCGACTGCCAATCCCTAACCCCTAATTTTTCCCGTCGATTCGACTCGCCGCCGGCCGCCGCCCGCTCGCCTCCCTGCAACGCCTCCGCTCCAGCAACGCCCGCCGACGCTGCTGTGTAACGTCCGACGCTTGGCTCCTTCTCTCCCCTCCCGTAACCGGCGCCTGGCCACCTTCTCTCTCCTCTATATAGGGATCCCTAATCCTTTCTTCTCCGGCTAGAAACCCCTCCGGCCGCCCTCTGCTCCTCCAGCGCTGTCGTCCCTCGGCCACGACCCGACCGACCTCGCCGGCCAGAAACCCAACCACCATCGGCTCGACTCACCGTCCCCGCCCGAGACCAGCCCGCAGAGCCGCCCAGCCGAAACCCTACCGCCACTTCTCTCCGGCCAACCCTTTCCTCTCCGGCCGAAGCCCGCGAGCCACCCAGCTCCGCCTCCTCCGTTGTCCTTCTCCCCCAGCAGCGGAGACAGAACCCTCCGCCTTCAGCCGCCACGCATAGCCCCTATCCTCCTCCAACCCCCTTGCCGACGAGAGCCCTTGGCCGCCGCCACCGTGCTCAGCAGACTTCGGCGACACTTAGTGAACAGAAGCCTCTGCCCAGACACGGACACAGCAGAGGAGACCGGACACAGCAGGACACGGAAGGCCGGACACAAACAGTGGACTCAAGGACACAGTAAACCCTAGTGAACAGGACACGATTTGGACACGAAGGACTCGGGTTTTTCAGCCTTCTTTCAGGTATTCATAACTTCCTACTCGTAGCTCCGATTTTAATTCCATAAATTGTATCGCGTAGCCTGTATGACCCTCTCGGTGCCCGGACAAACTACTCGGGATATCGCGTCCTGTGGTGATCGCACACCGCGATCCAAAAAAGGAAAAACTTAGCCCTGTTTCACCCCGGAATCAAGTACGCCCCGCTAAACGGGACGACTTGGTCGCGTGCGGTCTTCACAGATACGTGCGCGTCATTGATACGGACGTGCAGAATTTTGCAGAAGCTGATTCAGATGTGCGTGCACACCGAAATCAGTGCGTATCCGCGGACATCGCCCCGTATCCGACTTTTTTGAATCTTGCTGTAACTTAGTGTACACACGTCGGATCGAGACAAAACTTGCGCCATTGGACTCGTAGCAATACGCTGGCCCTGTGGGTCAAGTTTGGTTCAATTCTGAGAACGTTGGAAAAATCGCGTGTAGTGGGCCCCACAGGCTCCACCTGACGGACGATTTTGAGAACGGCTCATCGGAATCTAATTCTGAAAGTTCCGTTGGGTTCGTATCAACGTTCCTAACTTGTTGACACTAAGTTAGACTGATTTGGAGACCTTTGACCCTGACTCGGTTTTCGGTGCAAAGCGACCCACATATGGACCCGCTTTGGCCCAAAAATATCGTTTTTGCCCTTGTGTCCAAACTGAACTTAAGGATAGGCGTTTCTAACTATTTTTTATGTTCTGAGACTGTTGGTAATGTTCATTTCAGCTTTTGGAGGAGTTATTGTTGAACCCACTGTTACAAGGACCGCCACTGATATTTCAATCCCAGGCAAGTGTACCTTGCCATAAATTGCAGTTTAATAGTTTATTTTGTTCTCTTGCTCTATTTTCTATGACTAGTGTACATGATATAACCTAGGACCGTATGACATACTTAGCGTCCGATCACAGTCGGGTGCCAACTCTGTACGCGGAGTTGTGTACGTCAGTTAGTGATGGACATTCGAGACCCTTTATATTCTCGTGCTTGTTTATCAAGTACACTATAACCTAGGACACTTGACACCATACATTGACAGAATCTTTCTGAGATATTCAAGGTGATTCTGTATAGGATACAGGATGGACATAGTTATTGTACTCTTAGATTATGACTGTTGCATTAGCTCTGATCTCACGTGACATGGACATGAGACGTGTGGTTACATTGGGAGGGGAGAGACACACAGGCTACAGGCTGTTCTATATTTATATACTATTATTGTGAGGTTGTAGACTCTCGAGCAGAGCTAGACCACTACTAGATATTGCTGCTACCGGCTCCCCGACACAAAGCTTGTAGCAGTCTCAGCCTGGGTACTAGTGTTGCTCTCAGTTGCATTTTCACTTAGATGGTTATGTAGTCACCCTGATTATTTCATTTACTATCTCACTGCATTTATTTCTAGTTTGTATTATTTGTATCTTGCTATGTCCCCTGAGGACCTGGATTATGGATGATGTCCCCAGGTTTAGCAGAAGAACAATATCCCGAGGTTTACGGGACAGGAGCTGAAGCTGTACCAGGTGCTGTTGCTGAAGGAGAACATAACATAGAAGTAGAGGTGATGGCAGAGGCTTTACTTGAGATTATGATATTTGTACTCTTCAGATACTCTATTTTTGGACTCTTTTGTTCTGGTCTGATGAACCAGTGTTTTAGACTCTTATCGGGTTGTTCCCGACATACTCTGCTGAGACTGGACTTTGATGTACTTTCTTTATTTGCTGATGTTCTTATTATTCTGTGTGTGGATGAGATTAGATTTTGACTTATTGTTGTAGACCTATATTACAGCTTAAGTATGCTCGATGGATCCATTAAATTGGGATGTCCATCGGCGTGTACTGCTGGCCATTGCCACGTGTCTAGTCCCTCGACATTTTGGGACTGGGGCGTGACACAAACCATCTGAATTCACTGATAGAAGTAGTAGGATACAATCCCAAATATCAAAATGAACAAGTACAAATGGCTCAAAACTTCGAATACCAACCTTTTATAAGTAGAACGTGTATGCTTCCCAAGTTCACAAGCATTACAAAATAACCTTTTTGTCTACTTTATTCATTATCTCAGGTTCTAATTTATTTAAACTATCAAAAGATAAATGTCCTAATCTGCAATATTGGAGCATTGCTTTCGTCTCTGGCCCTTCACTAGTAGTAACAGCAAGCATTGCAGCCTCCTTGTCCAGGTACCAAAGGTCACCACGCCTGATGCCAGTCCCAAGCCTCATCCCCGTGGCCTTCTCCTGAAAAGAACACATATTCCGATCAAAAAGAACAATACAATTCAATTGATTAATGAGAGAGTTAACAGAAAGTAAGTTAAACGAAAATAAAGGAACATGCAATACAGATGTCAGGGTAACAAATGAAGTACAATGGACCGAGCTAGTACCCCTGATGGGTTGGGATGTCCATCAGAAGTCTGAACTGTCTCAGGATGTATATGCTTGCTCGAATAATATAATAAAAACTCACTAGTTGCACCTAGGATATGCCTAGATGCACCTTAGTCTATGATCCAACCGGTATCATATTTAGTGGATGCAAGTGCCTGAACCAGGATACCTTTGCCCATATGAGCAGTATAACCAGTAAAGTTACCAAGGTAGGTAGTGTCATCCAGATCCTTAGTGGCCGGTCCCTTGCCCTTAGAACTCCCAACCTGAAGCTTGAACTGACGTAGTTCCTCCAGCTCTGTCATCTCAGCTCCAGTCATTTCGGTAGTGGTCTCCTCCGCCACAACTAATTGAGAAAATCCCTGGCCTCTATGTCCCCTACCTCCTTGACCTGCACATCCATTTCTCTGTCCTCTTCCTCCTCGGCAACGACCAGAATTATGGGGTTGATGGCAGTTATAGCTAAGGTGCCCTTTCTTCCCGCAATTGTCGCACTCTCTGTCATCGTTGATGGGATCACTAGGAATAACCAATGCCGAGTAGGCAGCCATGAGGTCTCGCCTTTTATCACCTTCTGTCTGATCTCCTCTTGCTCCATCGATGCAAAAGCCTTATCCAGGGACGGGAAAGATGGAAGATGACACATTACTGCCCTCCTAGCCTCAAACTACGGGTTCAAAACCTTGAAAAAATGAGTCTCACGCCTACGCTTAAGGTATTGTTTCCTAAGGAGAAAATATGTCGAGTTTTAGAACGATAGCGGATCATAGTGGTCTGAGTCCGCCCATAAATGACGTAGCTCCGCTGCATACTGGAGTACTGTCTTATCCCCCTATGTGGTAGAATCAATCTTCTCCTCAACTTCCATCATCATCATGACACTCTCAGCTCCAGAGTACATTAGCGAATGTCGTCCAGACATTAGCTGCATTAGGGATCGACTACACCATCCCAGCTATGGATGGAGACACAAACGTCAACATCCAAGAAACCAACAGAGAATTAAGGTGACTCCATGTGCTCCACTCAGCACTCGTCTTATACTTTGGCTCAGTGCACTCTCCCTTCACATATTTTTTAAGCCCCTCGGTCCGAAGGTTCAACAATGTCCTCCTAGACCAACTTAGGTAGTTTCTCGTCCCCTCAAGTTTAATGTCATTGGGTAGTAACTCTATCTTATTTATCACCTACAAAGGTTCTGGTGTGGGCACGACTGTCTATTGGATGAGGTCTCCTCTAATTTGGCCCGAAATACCCTGGTCACCCCCTCCAGTATCACCTTCAACTCCTGACTAGTCACATGTGTTCCCATCTCCACAGTTGCACTTAGTGCAAACCTAACACATGGACGAGGTCAAACGTAACTCAAATACGTGTTATGCGCCTACACTCGATCACGGCTTTCGCCATCTATCTGTACACCCCTAAGTTCATTTGGCAGGAGAGGTACACGATGGGTAGGACTCGCCGAAACAAAGGATAGAAATAGAGATTTGTGCAAAACTTTCCAAGGAGTATGCTCTCTAATCTCAGAACCCACGTTGAGATCGAAATCAGAGGATCATACAAAAGTTTCTCTCTAATTATCCACGATTCAACAAACAACTTGCCTACGTCAGTGTACGACGAGGACAAAGTCGGTAGAAAGAGTCTTCCACTCGGGCAGAGGGAGGCGAGGGGGAGAGGGGCTTCCACTCGGACAGATGAAGGATGGGGGAGGAGGGGCTTCCACTCGAACATAGGGAGGGGCTTCCACACAGGGGGGAGGGTGAGAGAGAGGAGGGAGAAGGGGATTTTTTTTTTTTATATGTAGAGAAAGAATTCAGAGTTTTTGCTCTGATACCATTTAGAAAAGACTTGATTGATTTATTTCCAAGAGAGGGGGTACATATATATATATGTGGAGGCTAGCCTCCTCCTTATTTCTTTTCTGATATGGGACTAAATAAGTCTCTCATAACTCAACACTAATCCTAATCCATTATTATCTATTATCAAGATATCAAAGGTGAGAGCTTTCTCGAAGCTTTCAACTTTCTAAGAGAGGAAGATGGAGATTTCAGAGATTAATTAGAAAATAGATCATTTTCGAGGAGTTTTTCATTGGTTCTTCCTCGTCATCTTGTCTTCGATATACTCATTGTAATCAATTTTCATCTATTGAAGTGTTGCAGTGATCCATGTGGATCGGTGGAGGAATTTGTAAGCAGTCGGTGTATCTTCTTATCCTATTAGTGGAGGCTTTTCCAAGTTGGACTCTGGTCGTCCCGTGATTTTTTTCATCGAAATTTTCCACGAAAAAGTTTTGGTGTGTGTGTTTTGTTTTGTTTTGTTTTAATCTTTACAATTTTCTTCGATCCTCATCTAGTCATTCAGTTTAGGGAACAAATTTGCGTGCAGTTCCCAGCAACCAGTTTGTAAATGTTTCTCCTACAAACAAAAGTCGAAAAAAATCCAATTGGAAAGAAAATTTTCATATGGCGATAACGGTTGGTTACAAAATCGTATTATTAAATTACAATTGACTAATGTACTCTTTGGGAAGGGAGAAAAATGAGAGGAAGAAAAAAGTTGAGGGAAAAGTAAGAAAAAAATTAAAAATGATGGTGTTTGGAAAGGGGGAGGAAAAATGGAGGAGGAGAATTTGAGGTAAAAATTTATGTGGGTCCCCACTAAATTTTTTTCTTCTTCCATAGTTGGAGGAAAATGGAGAGAGTTGAGAGAATTTTGAGAGAATTCACCCAACTACCACTCAAAAAGGTAAGCATAAATTATGATTTGAGGATACCAAGGATTAAATAGTAATTATATATCTATCCACAAACAAACAAAAAATTATTTGTAAACTTTTTCTTCTCCTACTTTTTCTTCATCCAAACAAGAGAAGAATTTTTTTTTTCTTTTTCTTAGTACTTCGAATGTTGAGCACTAGATAATGTTTGTACTATGAAGTACAAATGTTATTTATTTTTTGTAACTATATATATTGCACTTTAGAGTACAATAATTTACTTATTTTTAATCACTTTAAAGTACATTATAAATGCATAAATGGATTATTTTTTTCTCAAATACTATGATATTATTTTAAATACAAATTCACTAGTACAATTGAAAAGGCGTAAGTTCACCCTTTTATCAACACAGCATAAAATTATCTCATTCTCAAGTTCATCTTTAAATAACAATAGAATCAATATTATTTAATTTAAAAACTAGTTTTTTTTGCAACTAAAATTATTTAACTGTTAATTTTGGAGTCAAATGTCTATTTTGGACAAAAAAATTTATTTAATAATTTCTAAAGTCTGAAACTTGATATCATTTTAAATACAAATTCACTAGTACAAATAAAACAGAAGAAATTATAATTGTTTGGACATATTTGTAATAATTAAATCTATTGAAGATAAGTTTTGCATTTACAAGATAAATGATACATTATAAGCTCAATATTTAAATTTACAATTTAACACTTATAAAAGATATCATTATATAGTAATTAATACTTAAAATACAAAACAAAAAAAATAAGTTAGTGGATCTTGTATTTGTTTCAGTACTTTAAAGTACTTAGTATTATAGAGTAAAAAAAAAAAATATCCTTTGAATATTCAAATAATCTCATGTGGTTTTGAAATGAGTTCAACTACACAAACTCAAATGAGAACCCATGAGTTGAACTTGTAATAAGGATATGACAAGTGGATACAATTTTTAGTTTAGTCTTTTATATTTTTTTATATTTAGACCATTTGAAAAAGTCAAAAGATAAGATAGATATAATCTAACGATTGTAAATTGCATGAGTTCAAAAAATTAAGAACTCATGAGTTCTTCTAGAAATTTTGTTTTAAAATTTCAGTTGACTAATCTCCCTCAACAAGTGGTAGATGCCAACTGCATTAGCAAGCAAGAACGGTGTCACCTTAGGGCCAAGGTGGACTCCAATCCACTATAATATTTTTTTTTATTTTTTTATTTTTCAAGTCAGTCCATTCCAACCTAATCTATTCCATCCCTATTCGAATATCTAGTTTCCGTCATTGCATATTTACGATCCAATTGAGTTATGATATTATCAACATGATATAGATGTCCGTCTCTCTTGAATCTCATTTGCATGCGCACCAATCAAACATTCCATTTCATTGCTGTCAACTCTCCTATCAAAATTAAGTGTTGATGGAAAATTTGAAAGGCCAGTTTGAGGCTCAGCAGGCATTCTCTATCATGTAAACTAATACTAATTAGTACTTTTTTTTTTTTTGTCGATCTTTCTTCGGACGCCTAGTGTTTACTAGAGTGGACTTTCTTACGATCATCTTCGAACACCTTACTTTCTTGCTAGTGAAGCAGAGCCGGTTCGAGAATTCTCGGAGTCTATACAAGATTTGAAAATAAGATCTTTTGAACGGATAAATAAAAAATATTTAATTTTTTTAAATAAATTTTATTGATTTTTTTTTTTCGAGTACTAATTATCAATCAGAAATCTTCCAAAAAAAATTAACAAATAAAAAATTATAAAAATGATAAAAAAAAGTTGAGTAATTTTACCGTCGCTTTTTCTAACAGTCAAATAAGACAAATAAAAACATGATCATTTGGAGACAAAAGAAAAAAAATTAATTGTTAGAATGACAAAAGATATTTGAAAAAAAAAATTAACAAGTAAATTAGTTGGTCTCGTGGTAATAACTCTCTCCATGCATTTTTGATCTATGATTCAAGTTCTCTTATTACTATTTTGATTATTAAAGCTTATTACTATGTATAAATGGATGTAGGTCCCCATTGAGCCGCCTTCCTACTAAAGTCATTACTACGACATACTACTTAAATGGGTCTAGAGGTTATTTGGACCTTCCAATTACAAGACAAACATGGCTAGTAAGTAACATTGGTCCCCGTTTGAGAGCTTAGGGTGGTCGCCCACCTCGTCCGCCCTCTGGGCCGACCTTCTAGTGAAGGTGCAAATCCAGCTGAATAATAGACCGGAAAAAATATTCAAGATGAACAAACAGATGCGACTCATCTATATCTATACCAAACTTTACTAATTAAAATTATTCATTAAATTTAGGACTAATTAGCTTTTAGAAGCAACTTAGAGTTTAAGTCCTTGTATGTCCAATAAGAAAGTTTGGAACTTAGATTTTTATTTTTGGTTTTTCTTTTCACATTATACCCTCATTTCCAATATATGTTGGTTATTGCCCTTATACTCATATTAAATATTTAATAGAAAAAATAAAAATTTAGATCCAAAATTTTTAATTAGACATATTATGACTTAAACTCTAAGCTGGTATAAAATTCAGGATCTAAATATTAATTAGCTCTTAAATTTAATGAGGGCAGATAGGTATTTATGTATAAAACTTTAAAAAAAAATTAAGTGTAGTGCAAAAGTTAACTAAACGACGACACACTAATAGGTTTAATAAAGAATTTAAATATCAAGCGGGTATAGCTCAGTTGGGAGAGCGTCGGTCACGTGTTCGATCCACGTTCACCGCAAATTTTTATTTTATGAATTTTTGTAATATTATGTTATGGGTTTCATTGTACAAACATATTCGTATGGTTCAATTAAACTCTTGGTTGATTGCCTGCAAATGCAATATTCGTTTTATATGGGAACCAAATCCTTTTGATTTCGAGAAAAAAATCAGTAAGCCACAACCACTGAATGTGTTTAGAACCATCAAACAATCAAATCTCCAGCTTCAAGAACTTCTTTCATGTAAAAAAATCCCAACTTTCCGAGTTAGTTGCCAAAAATCCCAACTTTCATGTCAAAAAGTAGTAATGGAAATCTAGTTTCCAGAACTTAATTCGTGTCAAATAATCGACACCTATTTCTAAGTAAAACTAGGTTATTTCTAAAGGCACATCTAAACCCGCTCAGGATGGCCCATTACTTAGTGCTAGTCTAGGCTGAAGTAACTTTTATTCAGGACATCCCAAAATTTACTATGGACTATCCACACAAGCCTTCCCCTCTCCTCCTACTGTGCCGTCGTCCTTAGGCGATATCGACGTCAAGGGCTGGCCCTTGACCTCCCCATCTACTGCGCGACCTCATCGCCGTCACCGGTCGCGGCCATCGTCCCGCTGCTCGACCTCCTAACGTGGGGTTCAACCATCGTCCCGCTGCTCGAGCTTCGATCTTTGCACCAATTTTATGGTTCTAGCCACTGCAATCTCAATCTCGAGGAGGGAGAGGCGAGGACAGTACATGGGCCTGAAGCACGATCCGAAGGGGGTCGCGATGGTGGTGGCGCCGCGGTCGTCGAGGATGGTGGCATCGCCGCCATCGCAGTCGTGAAATCGAGGTCGAGGTGTTCCATGAAGCCGACCCAAGCCTGGTCTGCCATGAACGATGACTGTCTAAAAAATGACAGTCCGAAACTGACAAAAATTTCGACGGACTGTCAAAATTTCGACAATCCTTCCTATTTGAAAGACTTAAAATTTTGACAGTCCTAAAAAATTTTTTAGGACTGCCAAAATTCTAACGGTCCTAAAAAAATTGGACAATTCCGAATAATTTTTTTTCGGTAGAAAACTTATAAATAAAAACAAAAAATTGTGGACTGTCCTGAACAAGTTTTGTTGTGCCTTTAGAATAAACCTAAAACTAACCACCAAGCAAGCTTCTAGCATTTGGTCAACTAGCTAGTACCTCACTAGTATCTCTGAAAAGTCTCGATAGCTTCTGGTTTATTAAATGACAATTTTTATGGAAAACATGCTTAATTAGAATCATCAACCCATTAATTTTCAAAATTCGAGCTTTTCTTAACTTCCTTAAACCCTGCCACTGGTTGTCCAGCATTAACTTGAACATAGTCCATCAACATACTGAAATTGGCATCAACATATCAGAATTACATAAGCTATCAAATTCATTTAAAAGTACAAAGAGCCAAAGACCTCAAGAAAAATGTCTGACTACTTTTAATTCGATCAAAGAAACTAGTAATACATATAAAAAAAAGTACAAGTGCTGCTTACTAAACCTACAGCTTTTATTACTGAACCAGCCTAAACTACAAAATAGAACAAATTACAAACTACATAGGGAAGATATCCTCAGAGAAGGCTCAGCCTATACTCATATTACTTCCCCTACCCATTAGGTAGAAGACTCAGAACCTTGAGGCAGGGAGCCTGAACTTTCAAGAAGATAACAGGCTCCTCAGCTGACATAAATGTTCCTCATTCGAAATATGAAGGGAAAGCCGAAGGTTCGTTAAGAGTGACTCCTGCTCCCAACTCAGAGGTCCAGAAGCAAACAGAGCTTGCACAGTCGTCTTGTAAGCATGCAGCTCTAATTCATGGATGTTGGCAGCTACCTCATCCTTGCATACACTCGGGTAGACTCTCCCAGTTTTCGATGGGCACGACGATGAAGTATCACCATAAAAACTATCAGCAACAGCTCTAGAAAGTTTCCTATTGTTCTGATTCGTGTGTTCTACTACTACGCCATTGCCACTACAGCTAGCGACAGAGCATTCGGTACTCTCCTCGACCAAATGTAAAGGGGTGGAAGATGGATGCGTGCCGTTCTTCCAAAGCACATCTTTAGAGAAAGGAGAAACGTCTACCTTTCCAGGAAGTAACTTTTTGGTAGGTTGCTGGATTTGACGTGCTTCTGAGGTCAGTTTCCTTTTCTCGTTTGCTTCAACCACTATGTCGCCACGTAACGAGCTACCAGAGACAGCTACACTCTTTTTTCTCCTAGAAGTAAGCTTTTGAACATTATCCGGACACGTGGTGTGAGCTTCTTCATGTTTGACATTATCTGCTTCAGATCCCAGGTACGCTATAACCTTGGAGCTATCGTGAAGTTGATAGTTTTCATTGCCCTGTAAATTAGAATTCCACAAACTTGAGGAGCTCAGTGACCAACCCGGAATATTAATACAAAGAAACTAGCAGAAGCAATGGAACGAGAAAACTAGGTTTTTCCCTCTCCTTCTAAATATACTGATATATAACTAGTTCTCTTCCAAAGATGAATTGTTACTTGGTCCGTGTTGCCATATATACTCGTACAAATAGTGAACAACTATATCCGTATGCAGACTCTTTCAAACCTCGACCCACTCAATAACAAGCCAAGGACATTTCAAGTCACAAATCGTGCTATAACAGAACTGACTTTAGAATGACAAAAATATATATCTAATGTCAAGTCAAACCTTTCTTCAAATAGTCAATTGGCCAGATCATTCTCAATATGCAGTTGCATTGAATATTTCCGATACATCTACATACTAACGAATCCCTGTGTCATTCTTTTGGAAGGTTCTCATATCACTTCTGGACACTCAGACACACATATATAGATATATGATATTAATACAAGATAAGCCATAATCAGGAGTCTGATAGTAACTAGCAAAAATGATGATACAACTAGGTACATCATAAATCAAACCTGCAACCAACTCAGAAGTCAGAACATGATCATAGCCATATAGAGAGATGCTTCATAGTCCCTTATATTTCCGTCATGTTATCATTGTAAAATTACTTTAGTAATGCCTCAAGCATTTGTGTGAACATAGTCATGTTTGAGGGCCAGACCAACAAAGTTTGGAGCAACATACAAAGAAGGGACTGATACTGATACCTATAGGCTGTATCGTTTGGGATTTGAGCTGAATTTGTCTGAAACGGCATGATAAGATATATACCAAGCTATATTTGAAAGTAAAGAGACCCAAAACTGGCGAAAATTGGTTGAGCTAGGCAAGATCCTACCAAAACTGGCCAAAAAAAGAAGAATTAAGTTTTCGTAATTGGCAGAAACTTCCAAAAGTTTCATAATTGGCTGAAACTTCCCCAATGTCCATGTTATAAAATCTTTATCGAAACTAGCCAACATGTGTATTTGATTTGGTTTTCTTTTATGTTTTGAGCATAGATAGGGTAAGATGCCTACTAAAAAATGCAATTTTCAAGTTGTCATTAATGAAACAGTGCAATCATGCTAATGTTCTCTGAAAACAACATAAAACCATATAAAAATTTAAAAAGTTAAAACATTAGCCTTTTGTTTCTTTTATGTTATATTTGCAATGGCATAAAATTTTCTTAAAAGTAAGAAAACTCGATACACCAATACTTCAACCAAATTGCCAAATTGTCCATATATTGTGGTCACAGAGAGTAGTGAACATTGAAGAACTAATAGTCATCTATAATGTAATCGGGATTCATAGATAGCCTTGGTAAGGATGGTTGATAAAGATGGTTCTGTCCCGAAATTCCTCAGATCAAAAGGAAAAATTGTCGCCTTTAAGCTCTAGAGAAGAAATGTTTGGACATCTGAGGTAACTTAATTCTAAGAGGCAGACTGGTAGAATTTAGAACAGATGTGAAGCATGACAAGTCCAAGTAAGTCAACAAAAGAAAATAATTAACAAGTGCTTTACGAAAGTATATGTATGTGACTTTCTTCTTGCTAATTGCAAAGGGGTTAGTAAGAAGAGCAAATACTCGATGACCGATGATAGACATTCTTAGATGAGAGACATTCTTCTGAAGTTGGTGCCAGCAAAAAATAATAAATTAAGGGCACAGGGAACATCTAAGGCTGTTGAACTAGAGAATTACATGTCAAATGTATACAAGAAACAGTTACAGCATAACATTGCTGAGAAATCAGGAATGTTTCCATGGAAGAGACGGTTCGGATTAATATAAAAATTGCAACTAAAAAGATGACCATCCTGCGGGGAGATGCGACATGTCCAAAGTAACAAATTTAGCTTATAAGCAGAGGAAGATTTAGATAGTCATATCTTTATGTTGAAGAAGCCAAGAAATACATGTAAAACAGAAGCACTTGACCACATTGCTCTATAATATAGAGAAACATGATAATCCTATCAGGAAACCCATACATAGAATACTTGCCACTAGATGTGTCAGCCATTGAACATTGAAGTATTGGTCTTCATTTGAGTCCAGCAAACATGGATTCCACCGAGATTTAACAAAACTTGAATGAAAGATGAGCCATGAAAATTGCCAGCTTTATCGACTTCTCAAAAGCAATAAATTACTAGAGCTTAAAAGATATGAGATGGAAGAAGGGATAGGAAATGAGATGACCACCATTCTCCTATCAATAATATAAAGAAATTTCAATGATGTTGTAAGAGAAAATCTCAACAGAGATGCAATTGGTCCAACGAGAGGCTTTGGTAAAGGATTAAAAGAACGGTTCAAAACAGGTAAATTCAAACAATATATGAAGGCTGAAGGGCTGAAGTAATAATGTGGAAATTGTCAATATGAGTCGACAGCGGTTATTGTTCAGTAGCCGACCAAAAGAACTGGATATCGTTGTTAGATCAATAGCTGTAGCTATTTTTATTTTGGGCTGTTTGAATGTACAATCATGAAATTATGCGTGAACTCTCTTGTACTACATGTTACTATCACATTTCTCACTGTATAGATATTGATATTAAGAAAAAAGTACTCATAAAATCCCCAATTTTACTCGATTATCAGATACTACTAAAAAGTAAACATACATCAGATTGCATATTAGAGAGAATTGGAAAGAAGGAAATTGTTTGATTACCTTCCCCAGCATTATCCATCGATTATCATGCCAAACTTGTCGTATCCTCAGGTCAGAGATATGAAACTTCTTGACTTGGACAGAACCGCATAGTCTAACAATATACTTCTTGTTCCCCAGGACCTTCGCAATCTTTCCAACTCGCCAAGAATGGCGATCAAACACCTCAACACCATCTCCCACAACCCACTTCTCCTCTTCGTGCGCTTGTGACGGACAAGGCCTGATGTCTTTCTCATGCACCTTTTCCTCGACAGGCTCTCCTTCACCTGTCAGAAGTAGCTCATATCTGACAGTGTATCTACGCCCGTCCTTCAACAAAATCCTTGCAGGAACCCAAGAATCATAGGCATCCTTTTTCCTCCTCGACACCTCCACCCTACTCCCTTCCTTGAACCTCATGACTAGAATACACCTTTAGTACCCTAAATCAAGAATAAAAGATCAATTATAAAAAAAACATAACTAATTTGTAATACTAAATAAACCTTTAGAACCCATCAGTACTTGAACTAATTGATCTGCCTGAGCTCAAATGAAAACAAAGCCACTTTCACCAGCAGGAGAAAAAAGAAAGTAGCATGTGGATCATCTGACATAAAAGAACCAGTAACCTGAATGAAAGATTCCAACCACAAATATTAGTTTAACCTCTCATTCCCCTTTTAGTCAGAGCACATCAAAGGAAGCCATCCGGAAAATTTCAGATCCTGATTGACCAAGAAAAATTGGTAAAGCAGTCATACAAAAAGTATAACAAAAATAAAATAAAATAACTCAAGATTGTGGAAGTATAGGAGGAGATTACAACCTAACACACAAAGACCAATTTGACCAGAAACTCCAACAACATAAACATGAATATGGAGAAGGCACCACCACCCAGCCCACCAACCAGTTCCATCTACTAAAAAAAAAGGTAACCCATCTAAAAGATGTTTAAAAAGAGAGTCATAATTGAAATTCAAGGACAACCCATAAAACATGTAAAAGAAAGAAAAATGTATATTTAGAAATAGGAACAACCTAAGCTAGTTTCAACTAACTAAATTAAACTCATCAGACTAAAAATAATAATAGTAAGAGTAAAAAATCTTACACAATCAAGAATCCAACCCATCCACAGTTAAATCTAAACTACCAAAAAGGCGGAGAGAAAAGGACAAATCTCATCAAACTGAGTTACTCACCTAATATGTTTTTGGGATGAGGAGCAACCAACAACCACTTTGATCTACAAAATTCACCTCCCAAATAATATAATACATAATAATAACAATAATACAGAATTAGTAAATAAATAAATAAGAATATTAACTCAATTTTAACCATAACCCATTAACCATTTTAATCTGAAGTCTAACAAGAACAAAACATGAAAATGAAGAAATCTTAACAACCCAGAAATTCCCATTTCATATTTTCCAGAAACTAATTTCAATAAAAAAAAATACCCATTCACTAGCTCAAATTAAGAAAAACCCATCATCCTTTGCCAATCTTAAAAAAAAAAACTACCAGAAAATAGAGAAAAAAATGGAGAAATCTCATAAATCTAAGAGGAAGAAAGAATATACCAAAAGTGGAGCAACCAGAAATATTTTCTCAGTTTTCTTCAACAGAAGATTATGACATCTGAGCATAAGGAGAATTTTGCAGAGTTCACTAGTGGTTGTTTTGGTGAGGGGCCCTCATCAATTCTGGGAAAACTGAGTGCTGGTTTTGCTTCTTTGGGCAATGGTCTTTGAAAGAAAGAAAGAAAAAAAAAGGAGGAGGAGTTTATTTGTTGTTTTCGTCTCAATATTGAGTCAAATGTATAATTAGACTCCCAGCTATCTGGAGGATGGATCATCACGAAAAATGGACTCCATTTTCTTTTTCTTTTTTAAACACCTTTTCCTAGTTGTCTAGAGTAATTATTATTATTTGCCTTTATTAAATAACCAACACCTTCTATTTTTTGCTTAACGTCTTAGATACCTTCTATTTTTACACGCTTCCATTTTGTTGACACTTTTTTAGTTTACATCTCTAGATACCTTCATTATTTCACATTTTTTATTGAGTTAATTGTCCAAATAATGTCCGAAAAATATAATAGTTATCGTTTTAGTAATTTATCTTCAAAAAATTTCAGAATCGCAAAATTATTTTGCACATATATATAATCATTTAAATAAATTAAAAAAGGCCCAATATAAATTTTCAGAATCGCAAGATATTTAGGTAGTTATTTAGTTAATCTTTTTATCGTTTTACGGCCCCCACACCCAATATAAATTAATTTCGCTACAGTAAATTTTAAATATTCGGAAAAAAAAAGACCGAAAGTAAAATTTGGAGGTCGAATCATCGTTTTTTTTGCGATTCTGAAAATTTTCGAAGTCCGTAAAACGGTGAAACTATTTTTCCCGTAGTACTTTTCGATACGGTCATTTTGGCACAAACTGGAGCTTGTTTCAATCTCTCAGTCAAAAGTTATGATACTTTAAAGTTTTATTTTAATTTTTGCCTGTAACATGTGCGTCTTGCTTCGGATAAATTTTTTTTTTACACGATTTGTGTAACTCTCGTCGAAAATATACAAATCGACTTATTATTTAACGAAAAACGATTTCAAAACAAGTAGTTATGGTCGCTCGAAGTCTGCTCGACGGCAGTCGTAATATTCTTACGACAGATTTTTATTATTATTATTATTTTAACGTCTGTTAACGACGAAAAAATTAACGATAAAAATATAATATTTATAAATATAAACGTCCAATTGATATTGATATTTTTTTCGTATTTTTTTAAACTTTTATGCTTTAGATGGAATTTATACAAATTTTGATGCTTTGGAAACAAATTTCCGAAAAAAATATTTCTAAATATTTCTTTCCAATTAATTTATTCTAATTTTATTTCGTTAAAATAATTTTTCTTAAATCTAATTACAAAACAAAACTAAATAAATAAAACAAAAACATAACTAATTAAAATAAACCAACCAAACAAACCAAACTAAGCAAACAAACCAAACCAAACCAAACAAAACCAATAAAATAAACCGTGGGCCCCACGGCCAATTTTTGCCAACTGTGTTGGCTGAAATTGGCCCCCCACCAATTTCAGCCAAAACAGTTGACAAAAATTGGCCGTGGGGCCCACATTAATTTTTTTTTATTTTTTTGCTGCGTACGTGTACATCAGTTGTGTTTTCCGCCAAAACTGTTGGCGGACTCTGCCTTTTTTAAAAAAAATTGTAAACTTGTTTCGTTTGCATGAATTTAATATAAATTTATTTCGCTACAGTAAATTTTCTGTATTTTTTTTTGGATTAATTTGATATTTAAGTTTTGTATTTTGATTTGAAAAGTGTCTGAACTAAATTTTGTTGGTACTTTTGGTTAAAAATCGATAAAATATAGGCATGTAATCAATAGACATATGATGATCATATGTCTTATATCTAGGATTATTTTTATCATGACGAGCCGATACGTCAACTATGATTGATTGTAGAGTTGTCATTTTGTACTCGACAAAAGTTGTTTGTAGAATTTCCTCAAACATCAATATTCTTCTGAAAACAATCTTCTCCTCCTTGGTGTTCATTGCCTCCTTCTTGGTTCTAGATCTACTAATGGTGAAGAATGGAAGTAATTGAAAGTGATTTGGTAGAAATTTGGTGGAGGGATGAGTTGAATTGGGAAAGAACACCAAAATATGATGAAAGTGAATGAAATGAGAAGGAGAGAGAAATTTCTCTTCCTAAAAGGGGCCGACCACCTATTGTCCCTTCTCCAAATGTACAAAGAGCCAAATATCCCTATTGGGTTATCATGAAGAAAAGTTAATTAGGGAAAAGCTTATATTCCTAATGAAGGGTTTAGTTAAATCACTAATTAATCAAAGGGGGACTAAAGTTGGGCCTAATTGGAACTAGTCTAATTGTTAGGTCCATGGTTCATGTCAAGTCCAATTGATCCACTAACATTAAGTCTAAATAAATAGTCTAGTCTACTAATCATGTCATGACTAACCAATTGAGTCATGGACCTACATGTTGGGTGCTAACTAGGTCCATGCACTAGTCCAAACTAACTAGCTAATACAAAGGTCCTCTAAAATACAATAAATAATAAATAATACTAATAACAAGAATGATAAATATTATTACTAATATAATTATCCAAAATTATTAAAGGAAAAAAATATCCCTCTCCCAGAATTTGGGAGTTACAACAACATGTACATGTTCCCTACAAAGTATTATAAAAGCCATTATCTGTATTTAGGAGTCCTGAATACGCAACAGATGATGGATCTTCACAAAAGAACTCACCAGTAGATCAACTCTCAGTCTATATATACTTCCAGGTGGACCACTCAAAGTCAATTCTCTTGGGCATTAGTTCACATCTTGTAACTACCATATTTCCAGAATAGGGATATTTTTATCATTTTTGTATTATTATAAATATTGTGTTATATTTTTTTTTATATAAATGTGCATGTTATATATGGTGACTAATATAATTATTGGTTAATATATTGGACTAGCTAATTTAGACATGATACTAGTGGACCTAACTAGACGACATGACAACTTGAACAAATGGTTAGGCTAGTCACAATGGACCCAAATTAAGTTAACCATTGTCATTAAATATGGATTAGATTAAACCCTCATTTGGGAGAGAAGCCTCCAATAATTAAATAATTCTTCATGACAACCCAATAGGGACATTATCGATATTTCACATTTCTTGGTGTAAACCTCCTGACCCAAATCTAGGATTATGATTTATTTAGGATTATTTTGAATTAGTTAATGGAGTTATTGTTCACCTCATTTAATTTAATTTACTTGGTGCACCTTGCCGTTTGGAGCGCTACTCTAGCTTTTGCCTTCAAACAAATTTTACACCCTTGACTTAGATGTGTTAGTCTTCCATCTTGACCTTTTTATCACTCATAAATACCCTCTCTTGTGATTTATTTTAACCACATGACATTCGTCACAAATATCTGAATTCAATTCTAAACTTTAACATTTGTCCGTTCTAATTAAAATTGGAGATACAACATCGACCCGTTTCTTGCAACCCAATATACGACGATAATCTATTCCGAGTCTACTACGTCCATGACACTTGTGTCACCCCCAATTGAGATCATATACACTTCCAATTTATTAAAAAATATATATGACACAATTTAAATTTATTTTGGGACAACCGACTCAACCTAGCCCAAAACTAGACCAAACACTAACCCAAACCCACACTCACACCCTCATGGCACATACAAAATATTACACACCAATTTCTTCCACTACAACACACCAAACATGGCTTCTACACTCACCCAATCCAAAATTCTCCTTTTTGTGCAAATCCTAAACTATTAGGGACTCATGTGTAAAATAATGGCTAGGTGTCCACCTCTTATTAGAGCAAAAACTAAATAAGAAAGCCTTGATCATGCTTGCTCGGTCATACACACTCATCCTTCACCTCTTTTTGCATAGAATAATTCAACATATACCTACATTCCATCGTAGCCCTCCATTCAAACTTTAATCCATCACCACCACCCTTTTTCTTCATGACAACCCCACACTTCCCTAAAAATATGGAAGGGAGCCGGCATTAATCCTCAAGTTCCCTCCTTTCTCTCTCTTTCATTAAATACATTCTCCTCTCTCTCTCTCTCTCTCTCTCTCTCTCTCTCTCCTTCATTCATACACATCTCCATCCTCCCCTCTTCTTCTCACTTTACTACCACCTCCCTAACCAACCCGACCACCTCCACCCAACCGAGCTCCCTACTCCACCACCAGCTTCACGATCACCTTCACCATCACCTCCACGACCACCACCCTCTCCATCACCTTCTCCTCGTTCCCACTACCTGCCGGAACACCCGCCACTACCACCATTGCTACTGTTGTTGTATTTGCTTGCTATTGCTGTTGTTCTTCATCCTCTTCAACCTCACTTGAGACTAAGAGCACCCTCTACCAGAGTGCACCTCCATCCGAGTTCTTGTCTTCCATTCAAGTTGATCTCTAGGTAACTTAATCATCATCTTCATCTTTTATTGAATGTTCTTCATCTTCTTTTCACCATCTTCACCATGTGTTCTTCATCTTCTCCTTGGAAGTATATATATGTATATATATATATATATATATGTATATATATATATATGTATATATATATATATATATATATATATATATATATATATATATGTATATATATATATGATTGTTGACACCTCGCCATATATCTAACCCATTTAACACTTGTTTAAACCCTCCAATGGCACTTGGTTATTTAAATTCAAGAATATAATATCTAGATTATAGTGTTATCTAGAGTTATATATGCGTACTTAAGTCTTGGTTAGTGTCTACTAGTAGTTGTGTTCAATATCTAGGTTTTTATTCAAGTCGAGATATTATATATATAGTGTCATGCTAGATAATATTTCTATACCATGCTAGGGTTGTACACTAGCTGAGGTAGTGTTTGCATATATATTACATGACAAATTCAAGCTTGGAATGAGATGTATTCCATGTTTAGTTTAAAATTCAGATTTAACTTAGCTTTGTGCACTTGACATGATGTATACCATGTTTAGTTTAAAAAAAATTCAGATTTGACTTAGCTTTGTGCACTTGACATTTTGTTGTACATAGAGTGTTGTTTGTGATTATATAAAGGGATGCACTTGAGGATTAGAGTATGTGGTGATGTTAATCCTAACTTGACCCATTGTTGTTTCCTTTGTGTTCGTGTTTTCATGATCAAAACCAACCCTAGGTTGGTTGACCTAGTTTGACACTTTATGAATACCAAGGTTGATAACATGTTTGTATAAGGAAAACTCTAATGTGAGAACACCTAGTACAAATGTATTGAGAAGCAACCTAGCACCTACACAAATCCTAGTTATGACTTTGGTTATAATATTTGAGAAGTTGTACATTTAGAGGAATTGTAAATGTTAGATGACTAGTAGACTTAGTGTACGCATACTTTATTGATCTTTGACTAGTCAACTTTAGCCAACCCACTTAGTTAGAAGGTATGTGAATCCTGACGTTGTGTATATTATACTCTTCTTAACCCGAAACGAAATGACTGAGGAGAGTTTCCTCTTTGAGGGTACTCCCGGGAACAGATCCAGTGCACGCTTAGCGTAACGTAATGTAGTGATTGATATATTGTTGTTATATTCATAGGCATCTAGGACGGTTCGACCTTGGCGGCGGGTTCCAGATCTTTACTTGTTTACATCGGAGTTCCAGGAAAGTATACCTTCCCTTGTTGTACTATTTAAATTCAGTTAATATTATTCACATATTTCTTCTCTAAATATTATGTTATATAATTGTGCGCTTCTGAGAATGTCTTGGGTGCAGTCGACGAACGCGTTGATGTTATGACTTGTGTTCGACTTAGTGTCTAGTGGATGTACCTAAAGTTGTGGAGTTATCATCATGACTCCCTAGGCCTTGTCACGCATCATTTCATGTCACAGAGTGAGTTCATGTAGGGACGCGAGCTTACGCGCTTGACTGGCCATCGGTGCGAGTAGCACGCGTGATGGTACTTAGCATAGCAGTATGGTTCTTTAGTTTTTTTAGTGACGTGCATATAGTTACGAGATGCCCACGTCGTATTCATGAATTATACATAGGCATTGGGTGGGAAAGACGATTAGTAGGCGTATGGGACAGACATTTGACTACCGTAGTTTCAAAGTAAACTACGGGGTTGCGAGCCTCATAGTTACCCTGTTATGGGAATTCATAGATACCCGGTTATGGGCTTATATACTTGTCGATACATCTGGCAGAGGTTACTAGATACGTGCTATCATGACCGGTGATGTAGTCAGTATATACTTCTGGCATCTAGTTTACAACTAATGTCACACACTTACCTTTCACCTACCCATACGTACCAAGGTTGTCTTTAAAGTGCATTCACTTAGCTGGTTAGTTCACCCTCACATTTACACAATATTTAGTTTATGGCATGCACCTTTTGTATCTTGTTACGCCCCTCTGAGGACCTGGTTGCTTTCTAGATTCAGACGAGCACTTGTACCGACTATATATGAAGCAGGAGTGGAGACCGGATACGTGGCCGAGGACTTTGAGGCATTTCCAGAGGAGTTCCCTCGACTTGGGGTACAATGCCGTTTTGGACTTGAGTATCTTTATCTAGATAGTTGATGCTCTACTCTAGTTATCTTACTACTTTCTGTACTTTTATTCCATCATTGTATTTCAGTGGATTTATCCCCATCAGATTCTTTATGTTGTATTTGGATATTCTGACACTCTGTGTTTTATTTACCAGCACTTATTTCCATCTTTGTTATATTTCTTATGTGGATGAGATTAGTTGTTTACCTATTGCTTGTTAGCGTAGCATATATATTAGACTTGATAGTATTTAGGACAGGTTAGTATGCTTCGACGGATCCATTAAATTGGAAAATTCTTCGGAGTCATATTAGCTAGCCATTGCTACGTGGCCTGGTCCCATATATTTTGTGACTGGAGCATGACACTTGGAGGAAGGGACAAGTGGCCGACCCTATTTCAAGGGGGAGAATACTATCTCTCCTCTCATTCTTCATTCCAAAATTTTCCAATTAGTGTTCTTCCCCAAATAGCTTTATCCTTACACCAATACCTCCATAAATTACTCTCATTACCTTCGCTAATCAACATCTAAGGATCCTAGAAGCTTGGATTTACAAGAGCACTTGGAGAGGGAGACTTTGGACAAGAAGCTTGTGTCCAAATCGTGTTCGCTTGGTTTTGTATTGAAAATCCATCTCCTAATAGGTAAATTCTGAGATTAGTCTTCTAATTAGGTTATATTTTTTGTAATTAACCATTAGGAATCCACCCATAAATTAGGGCTACCCATAGGAAAAAGTTTTGACTTCTAACAATCCCTATTGTGATATTTATATTGACTTTTGTGGTTAATTTGGAAAAAATTCGATATTGGATCATTAGGTATTTGATGGAATATTTCTTAGGTGATTTTAGAGTGTGATTCATATTTTGCAAGGATGTACGTGTCCACAATTAGATACGAGGAGTGTGTGTCACGATACCTCGTGATACGGTGTCGTAGAAGGGGTATTGCTTGTGTAGAGGGCTCTATCATACCAAATTTCATTCATTGCTTTTATATAGCTATAATATATATTATATATTAGATTTGATGTTTTGGTTGTGTTGCTTGAGCTTGGGAAGAGTATCTTGGTGTTTGGAGAGCGTATCGCTAGAATATCGTGGTGTGATACTCATGTGTGGCTTGGTGCACACCAAGTGTTTGTTACTTGGTGTAGGTGTACGTGTGTACCTATTTTGAATTTTATATTTATACATATACTTGGTATTATATATATATATATATATATATATATATATATATATATAGGAATGTGTGTGTTGTATGTGGGTTCATGAGAGGAAGGTTGGTTAATGCACTGTGGTAGTATGAGAAGGGGGAGATTGTTTCAGCTCATTTGAAGTGATTGGTTATGAGTGTGTGAGTGACTTAGAGGGGAAGGAACACTAGTAGAGGGGAGTGCCTTGGTGTATTGGTGTGGAAATGCATAGAGTATGGGTTAGTGTATCAATTGGTTAGTGTGTTATTGTTGGTATCAAGGGAAACTTCATGTCCTAGGCTGTGTTGAGAATATGTTGTGAGTGAGTGTGCTGACATAATGCTCGAGTTCAGTTGATAATTAGATTAGGGAAAACGCTGTGTTCTGTGTACAGAGAAGAGGAGGATCCATTTTGTTGACAGTGGTGGTTTAGTGTGCAGATGAAGGGGTGAGTTTGTAGTTGAGGATTGAGTTAGGATTCAGTAGAGAGGGTGTTGTAAACACCCGACTTTTTTATATTTAAATTTTGTCTTTTTAATATTTTAAAATTTTGGAATTCTACTTAGCTAATTAGAAATATATAATTTATTGATAACTTGTATAAATATTATTTAATTTTAGTAATTAAAATAAGTCAGAAAACTAATTTTTGAATGTAAAATTATTTTTAAAGTATTATAAAAAATTCCTACAATTTATTTCATGGGCAAACCTATTTTTGTATATATATATATATATATATATATATATATATATATATAAGAGAATAAAGAAAAAGAAAAAGAAAAAACACAACAAAACCTAACCCAACACCTAAACCTATTCTCTACCCACAACCACAACACCAACACACACACGCACGCACGTACACAACAATCCCCCGGACCCGACTCGACTCACCCGCTCCCCTCTCTCGTTCTCTCTCTCTCTCTCTCTCTATATATATATATATATATATATTTATATATATATGCATAAAACCCTAACCCTAATCCTAAACCACACCACCGCCATCAGCACCACCACCCACGATGACCCCCCCCGTTAGAACTGTCGCGCACATAGCAGGCGCACAACAGCAGCTGTGCGGCCGACAACGCGGCGCGCACAAGCAGCTGCGGCCCTCCATTCGTGCAAAGTTTTCTCTCTCTCCTCGCTCGTCCATTTTGTGTCCCATCTTCGCTGGTATGTTCACAACCTATCTCTCTTCAATTTTTTTTTTCAAATAGTTGAACTTATTTGATTTTCTTTTGATCACAAATAGCGATCCAAAATCAAGAAAAAACTTGATTTCAGGATCATTTGAAACTGTCCCAACACCCTGTTTTTTAAAGTCATTTTCATTAAAACCAGTGAACCAAAACTTGAATTTCCTTTCCTAGATCAAAGACAACATAATTGAGTTTTAATCTCTTTAAATATGTTATTTTAATTTATTTTATGTTGTTGTTAATTCAACGTTGACATTGACCAAAAACTTGGTTTCAAAAACCAAAAGTCTCGCGATACGGGGTGCATCCCGCCAAACGACCGACTTTGTTACTTGCGGACTGCAACAAATGGTGCATAATGTAAACGTGGACCTATGATCTTTTACGGAATTTGTCACGCCCCAGTCCCAAAATACCAAGGGACTGGACACGTGGCAATGGCCAGCAGCACGCACCGATGGACAAACCCAATTTAAAGGATCCATCGGGGCATACTTAAGCTGTTTTACAATAGTCAGGGTTTACTAATCTCATCCACAGAATAAAGATAGCAATATCAACAAAAGAAATATTAAACAACAACCAGTCAAAGTAAATAAAATCGGGGAACAACCCGATATTAAGTCTGTTACAATGTTCTCATAAAGAGGAAATAAAGAGTTTAATTAAACAGGAAAGAAAGTCTATTTGCCATAAAGACTGAGCATGGCGAAGCAGTTGTTCAGGAGAAGTCCTCAACAATCACCTCGTCTTCAGGTTCAGGTACTGCTCCGATTAGTGCTCCTGTTCCGTACACCTCAGGGTAGATCTCGTCTGCTAAATCTGGGGACATAATCCATTCCAGGTCCTCAGGGGACATAGCAAGGTACAG
This sequence comes from Iris macrosiphon, assembly GCA_036927795.1. Lineage (NCBI taxonomy): Eukaryota > Viridiplantae > Streptophyta > Magnoliopsida > Asparagales > Iridaceae > Iris > Iris macrosiphon. Next base: position 189,340,000 of record JAYESA010000007.1, read on the forward strand.
AAAACACAAGCCAAAATAATGCAGCAAATGAAACAAATAGGGTAAATAAATAAACCAGCTAAGTGACATGCAAGTGAGAGTTTTAGTTATACTCAGGCTGAAACTACTACAGGATCAGTGTCAAAGAAACCATAGCAGTATTTTCTCGAAGGGCCAGAACTGGTGCCATAGCTCTGTGTCAGAGACTAAGACACATCCAGATGTCAATATATATAATATAATCAGCCTTAATATGGTAATACTCTCCCCACCCAATGTAATCTCACGTCACAGTTCTCAATGTTCATGTTACGCAAGATTAAACTAATGCAATCAGTCAGGATAAAATCTAAGCTTGTAAATTTTATAAGTCATAAACTTGTATCCTATACAGAATCACCTTGAATATTCAGGAGGATTCTGTCTCATGATCTGTGTCAAGTGTCATGGGTATAACGTACTTGATATGGCAAGTACTATGATGTAAATGTTACGATATCCATCTCTAATTGACATTGCACAACCCCGCGTACGGTATTGGCACCCGACTATAATCGGACGCTAAGCAAGTCACACGGCCCTAGGGTTGATCATTTACAACAGTCACAGAAAATAAGCAAGAGAACAAAATGAATCAATAAGCTGCAATTTATGGCAATGTACACTTGCCTGGGTTTTCAGCTCCAATTGTAGCTCTAACTTCAGCTGGGATTTCAGGCAGTACTCCGGTTGCTGAAACAAACATCACCATCAGATCCAGAAAATATTAATCAGCTAGAAACGCCTGTCCTTGAGTCTAATTTGGAGACAAGGGCAAAAATAATATTTTTGGGTTAAAGCGGGTTCCACATGTGGGCCGCTTTGCACCGAAAAATGTGTCAGGGTCAAAGGTCTTCAAATCTGTCCAACTTAGTGTCAATAGGTCAGGAACGATGATACGAACCCAACGGAACTTCCAGAATTGAATTCCGATGAGCCGTTCTCAAAATCGCCAGTCAATTGGAGCCTGTGGGATCCACGACACGCGATTTTGTCAACGTTCTCAAAATTGGACCAAACTTGGCTCACAGGACCAACGTATTTCTACGAGTCCGATGACGCAAGTTTCGTCTCGATCCGACGTGTGTACACTAAGTTACAGCGAGATTCAGAAAAGTCGGATACGGGGCGATGTCCGCGGATAAGTACTGATTCCGGTGTGCACGCACATCCGAATCAGTTTCTGTGAAATCCCGCACGTCCGTATCAACGACGCGCACGTATCTGTGAAGACCGTACGCGACCAAGTCGTCCCGTTTGGCGGGACGTACTCAGTTCCGGGGTAAAATAGGGCGTTAGTTTTCCTGTTTTTGGATCGTCGTTCACGATCACCACAGGACGCGATGCACCGAGCGGGTTGCACGGGCACCGAGGGGATCATACAGGCTACACGATACAACTGACGGAATCGAAAACAGAGTTACGAGGAGGAAGGTACGAGTACCTGAACAGGGCTCCGGGAAACTGAATCTCCGTGTCCGACTCGTGTCCGACACGCCTAAGGTTAGGGTTAGAGTTAGGGCTCCTGTGTCCGTGTCTGAGTCTTCTGTTGGGGGACACGGCGGAGGCGGCTCAGGGCTGTGTCGTCGGCTCGTCGGCTCTGCACTGCGAGGCTGCGGCGAGGTGGTTCTGGACGGGACGGCGGAGGAGGAAGGGAGAGAGACCGGAGTAGGGCTAACAGTGGGCTGGGCACAGCGAGGGGAGAGGAAGGCTGGCGGAGGAGACTCGGCTGAGGGACGCCGGGCAGCGGAGGAGGTGGTCGCCTGAGGCGGCTGGGACGAAGCCGAGGGTCGTCGGCTGGGCTCGGGCGGAGATGTAGGAGGTGGAGGCTTCGGCTGCGGGTTCTGGCGGAGGCTGTTGGATGCGAACACGGCAGAGAGGCGAGGGCGGCATCGCCGGAGGGCTGGGGGTGCAGATCCGAAGGCGGAGGAGGGGAGAAGATGGCCGAAACTAGGGTTTAAATAGGAGAGATGGGGAGAGGGACGGCCGGCGGTTGGCCGGAAGGGGAAGGGAGCGGTCGGACATTGCGGGAGCGGAGGCGGCGCAGGGAGGCGAGCGGGCGGCAGGTCGGCCGGCGGAGGGAGGCCAACGGTCGGGCGGCTGAACGTTTGGGGGAGAAGGAATTTGTGGGTTGCGGGCGGCCGGGTCAGGTCGGGTCAGGCGGATCCGACCCGATCCGCTAGGCTAGGGCACGGGTCGGGTTCTGGGTTAATGGGTCGGGTCTGGGTTGGACCCGAATCCGACCCACTAGGAATTGGTTTAATGAACCCGGTCCGGTTTGGTTCAATTTAGTTTGGTTTATTTAAAATAAACCCGGTTTATTTTGGTTAATTTACTAATTAGTTTTTAGGGCTTTTAAAATCCATCCGGGGTCCAATAAATTCTCGGAAAATTATCCTATGTCTAGTTTTTTATTTTACACCATAAAATATTATTTTCATAATATTTTAATATTATTTATTATCTTTTAAAAATCATTTAATAATTAAAATATCTGTATTTAATTTTAGAAAATTCCCAAAAAATTCTAGAAAATTGACAAAAATTCAAATTTAAAAATTCTTGAAAAATCAGGGGGTTTACAATCTACCCCCCTTAAGAGGATTGCGTCCTCGTAATCAAAGAATAACCAGTCAATAGAGATGACACGGTTACAAACATTGTTCGAATCAGAAAATCAAGGGGTTTAAACACATAGGGAAAGTCATTTCCCTAAGTAATGAAATTTCCCAATTATAAGAAATCTAGAAAATTACTGTTTTAAAAACCTGGTTATCTTTCAAAAACATCAGTTTAACATTTCTAAAACATTTTAAGTTATTGGCAAGTTCAAAATTATCAAGTTAAGTCTGGGTTATCAATTAATAGCAAGTTTAAAATTATCAGGTTAAGTCTGGGGTCACGAACCAGCAGGCACGAACTACAGAAATGCTAGAAACGGAACTACAAAAACTTACTCGCATTAGCTACTCCATGGTTCTGCGCGTCTCCCACAGTCATCACGAAAGCTTGGCCGCGTCCTTGAGGTGGTGCCCTCTGCTATTGCTGGGCTTGCTGGTAGGGTGCTGCTTGAAGTGCCAAGGGTGGCCTTGGTTGATATCCTCCTGGTGCTGGTAGACCTTGTTGGTTTGCCCTTGGTGCTTCTCTACGCTCAGGGCAGTCCCTCACTGCATGCTGTCTGGATCCGCAACCTAAGCACAGTCCTAACCTACGTCGACATTCCCTGGCGAGATAGCCTGTTTTACCACAGTAGTGACAAGTAGAAAGGACTATTACTTGTGGGGTAGCTGCTTTCTGCGGTTGGTGTAGGTGAGGTCTCTTTGCAGCTTCTTCTTGTGGTGCTCTGGCTGTTGCTGATGGAGAAGGCCGCTTCAGACTGGTCTCTCTCCTGGTGACGCGCTCCATGCGTCGGGCTGCAGCAAGGACGTCCGAGTACGAAGTTGGTGCGACGGATCCAATCAGTTTCTGTAACTCGATGTTGAGTCCGTCGAAAAACTTCTCGGCCTTCTCTTCTTCTGTCGGGATCAATGTTGGGGCGAAGCGACGTAGACGAATGAACTCAACATTGTACTCTTCCACCGTCATAGCTTCCTGAGTGAGGCGATTGAACTTGTCCCGCAGTTCTGATCGAGCGATAGCCAGAATGTACATCTCTTGAAAGAGTCTGGAGAACTCTTCCCAAGTGACTCGGTCTGGTCCAAGCCTGGTCTCCTCGGATAACCACCAGTGATGAGCATTGTCCGTCAATTACATTCTGACGGCAGTCATCCAACGTTCCTGTGGAAGCTCAGTTGCTTCTAATTGATGCCGAATGTTGGTGAGCCATTCATGAACTTCTGTTGGTCCCTCCTTGCCAGAAAAGGTACGGGGCTTCAGCTGGCAGAAATCGGTGATAGAGCCCGTCACTGGTCGTCGAGCTGGTAGGTTGACCTGCTCCAGTGTATTTACTATATTATTTCTCAAGTACTCAGCCACGCGACGTTGGGCCTCATTTTGGACTTGTTGTTGGGCTTGCATCATTGCGTAGATCATCTGGAATATTTGTTGTCCGTCAATCGGCTGCCCTTGAGGGAATACAGGCATTGGTGGAACAAACTGCGGAGGCGACAGAATGTCATCACGTCAAAATCTAGAAGCTTGCTGTTCTGCTTGGCTGCTTCGGTGAGTAGAGGGATCTCCACTCAATAATGTCACTTCATCTTCTCCGTAGGTGGCTACATCACCTATTGGTGTTCTTGCTGGAGTTCCGTCGTTTTCTCGTGAATCCATTACGCTGTATCAAAAATAAACTATAAGAGGCGCACAGGAATCAAGGCAAGATGCAAGTCAAAAATTAGTTTGAATACGATATAGATATCAAAAATGATTCAAGCAAGTGGATGAGATCCTAAAAACTTATCCAATTTTTATTGCAGTTCTGTTCGGTCCCCAAGTTGTAACCGAACAATTTTAGTCGTAGACCTGCATGGGCCACCACAAAAACTATGACACGCCCCAGTCCCAAAATACCAAGGGACTGGACACGTGGCAATGGCCAGCAGCACGCACCGATGGATAAACCCAATTTAATGGATCCATCGGGGCATACTTAAGCTGTTTTACAATAGTCAGGGTTTACTAATCTCATCCACAGAATAAAGATAGCAATATCAGCAAAAGAAATATTAAACAATAACCAGTCAAAGTAAATAAAATCGGGGAACAACCCGATATTAAGTCTGTTACAATGTTCTCATAAAGAAGAAATAAAGAGTTTAATTAAACAGGAAAGAAAGTCTATTTGCCATAAAGACTGAGCATGGTGAAGCAGTTGTTCAGGAGAAGTCCTCAACAATTACCTCGTCTTCAGGTTCAGGTACTGCTCCGATTAGTGCTCCTGTTCCGTACACCTCAGGGTAGATCTCGTCTGCTAAATCTGGGGACATAATCTATTCCAGGTCCTCAGGGGATATAGCAAGGTACAGAAAACACAAGCCAAAATAATGCAGCAAATGAAACAAATAGGGTAAATAAATAAACCAGCTAAGTGACATGCAAGTGAGAGTTTTAGTCATACTCAGGCTGAAACTACTACAGGATCAGTGTCAAAGAAACCATAACAGTATTTTCTCGAAGGGCCAGAACTGGTGCCATAGCTCTATGTCAGAGACTAAGACACATCCAGATGTCAATATATATAATATAATCAGCCTTAATATGGTAATACTCTCCCCACCCAATGTAATCTCACGTCACAGTTCTCAATGTTCATGTTACGCAAGATTAAACTAATGCAATCAGTCAGGATAAAATCTAAGCTTGTAAATTTTATAAGTCATAAACCTGTATCCTATACAGAATCACCTTGAATATTCAGGAGGATTCTGTCTCATGATCTGTGTCAAGTGTCATGGGTATAACGTACTTGATATGGCAAGTACTATGATGTAAATATCACGATATCTATCTCTAATTGACATTGCACAACCCCGCGTACGGTGTTGGCACCCGACTATAATCGGACGTTAAGCAAGTCACACGGCCCTAGGGTTGATCATTTACAACAGTCACAGAAAATAAGCAAGAGAACAAAATGAATCAATAAGCTGCAATTTATGGTAAGGTACACTTGTCTGGGTTTTCAGCTCCAGTTGTAGCTCTAACTTCAGCTGGGATTTCAGGAAGTACTCCGGTTGCTGAAACAAACATCACCATCAGATCCAAAAAATATTAATCAGCTAGAAACGCCTGTCCTTGAGTCCAATTTGGAGACAAGGGCAAAAATAATATTTTCGGGTTAAAGCGGGGTCCACATGTGGGCCGCTTTGCACCGAAAAACGTGTCAGGGTCAAAGGTCTCCAAATCTGTCCAACTTAGTGTCAATAGGTTAGGAACGATGATACGAACCCAACGGAACTTTCAGAATTGAATTCCGATGAGCCGTTCTCAAAATCGCCCGTCGAGTGGAGCCCGTGGGACCCACGACACGCGATTTTGTCAACGTTCTCAAAATCGAACCAAACTTGGCTCACAGGACCAGCGTATTGCTACGAGTCCGATGACGCAAGTTTCGTCTCGATCCGACGTGTGTACACTAAGTTACAGCGAGATTCAAAAAAGTCGAATACGGAACGATGTCCGCGGATACGCACTGATTTCGGTGTGCACGCACATCCGAATAAGTTTCTGCGAAATCCTGCACGTCCATATCAACGACGCGCACGTATCTGTGAAGACCGCACGCGACCAAGTCGTCCCGTTTGGCGGGACGTACTCAGTTCCGGGGTGAAACAGGGTGTTGGTTTTCCTATTTTTGGATCGCCGTTCACGATCACCACAGGACGCGATGCACCGAGCGGGTTGCACGGGCACCGAGGGGATCATACAGGCTACACGATGCAACTGACGGAATCGAAAATAGAGTTACGAGGAGGAAGGTACGAGTACCTGAACAGGGCTCCGGGAAACTGAATCTCCGTGTCCGACTCATGTCCGACACGCCTAAGGTTAGGGTTAGAGTTAGGGCTTCTGTGTCCGTGTCTGAGTCTTCTGTTGTCCGAGTCTTCTGTTGGCGGACACGGCGGAGGCACAAATTTTGTATTGTGCACCGACGGTTAAATTCAAACCTAGAAGTTCTACAGAATTAACAGTATGTAAATACTTCGAATTAAATTCTGGGAAAAATATATGTCGATGATCTCGACATTATCTTTCCAAAACTTTAAACGGTTCGTGATTCTGATTCCGGGTTCTCCCGAAATTATGAAAACATCAAAATACGTCTATTTTCAAACATGCTGTGCTCTATGAATTTTCCAGAATTTAATACTAATAATTTAGAAAAATAATTTATATTATCAGAAATCTAACCTCATTATCGTTCTAACAAAAAAAATTAGGCCTCGTTTGGAGTCCGGAGCTATGCGCAATGGCTTCTGAAAGATGAAGGAACCCTAGATGACAATTCTCCAAAAATCGGCTGAAGAAAAAAAACCCTAGAAATTAATATCTAAACTATTATATATAGAGAGGAGAGAGAAAGTGCAGCCGCGGCTCACAGCGCGCCACGTGGCAGCAATCCAGGGCTGCCCACTCAGATCGGACGGTCAGGCACTGACGCGGCTCGGCTCAGCTGAGTCCGAGTCGAACTCTGACTCGGCTCGGCTCGCACCCACTCAGCGGTCACTAACAAGCGGGCCCGGCACTGTTCACTACTGGAGGCTGACAGGTGGGCCCCCTGTTTGCAAACTGGGCAGAATTAATTGCTTTTTGGGTTTTCTTTTTCAGAAATTAGTTTTTAATTCAGTTTTTCATAATTAACTCAAAATAAATGCTAAAAATAATCGAAAAATTCCCAAAAAATTCGAGAAAATATATTTTATTATTTAGAACCTAAAATAAAATTTTGGAATATTTTTAATTAAGTTTGAACATAAAATAAATTTTTTAAAGTCCTCAAAAATTAGTGTTACTAGTTTTTAATTAACTAAAATTTATGGAAAAATCCCAATAATCTAAAATAGCCTAAAAATAATTCTAAATAAATATTTATATAAGTAAATATACTAAAAAAAATTATTTTCTAATTAACTAAGAGAATACTCTAAATAAATTCAACATCTATAATAAATATAATAATATAAAATATACACAAATACCTATTTTTGGTGAGGGAGTTTACAGTTCCGCCTCCCTGGCACCGCTCCGGCTACCGCAACACTCGCAGCGCCGCCGTCCCCACCACTTCCTCTCCCCGCAACCGGCCACCCCGTCGTCTTCCTCCTCCTCTCTATAAAAACCCTAGCCGCCCTCCTTCCCCGTCTTCCTCCTCCGCCCCACTTCTCCGGTGACCCCCTCGCCGCCTGACCTCCTCCTCCTACTTCCCTGCCTCCCTATCGTCCCCGACGAGACCGGCCTCCCTCCGCCCTCGGCCAGCCTCCCTCAACTCCCTCCACCTCCAGATCCGCCACCCTCCTCCGGCCCCGAGTTTTCCTCTCCTCCGCCTCTGGTCATCCTCCTCCGCCGCAGCGACCGTTCTCTCCGCCTCACTCCTCGTTGACCCGCCAGTGCAGTCCCCGGCCGTTCAACCCGAGAGTCGTCGACCCCCGCCCGCTCGACCTCTGGTCGACCCAGCCCCGGCCGCCTGAGCCCTAGCCGACGCCTCCGCCAGTGCAGCCGGCCGCCCTGAACCTCCTCGAGCCATCGCCGACCTCCGCCGACCCGAGCCCCCACTCCCAGTGGCCGGACACAGCTGCCCTAGAACAGATACGGCCAGGATACGTCCCGGACACGGCTGACACAGGACACAGCTCGAGATACGCGGACTCAAAAAATTTTTGGTTTTTGGAACCCTGTTCAGGTACCCATATCTCTCTCCTCGTTGATCTGTTTTCTGTTTCGTCAGTTGTGTCACGTAGGCTGTGTGACCCTCTCGATGTCCGTACAACCCGCTCGGTGCATCGCGTCCTGTGGCGATCGCAAACCGCGATCCAAAAACAGGTAAATTAATGCCCTATTTACCCCGGAACTGAGTACGCCCCGCCAAACGGGACGACTTGGTCGCTTACGGTCTTCACCAAAACGTGCGCGCTATCGATACGGACGTGCAAGATTTTATAAAAGTTGATTTGGATGTACGTGCACACCGGAATCAACGTGTATCCGCCGACAATGTCCCGTATCCGTCTTTTCTGGATCTCGCTGTAACTTAGTATACACACATCAGATCGAGACAAAACTTACGATATCGGACTCATAGCAATACGCTGGTCCTGTGACCCAAGTTTGGTTCGATTCTGAGAACGTTGACAAAATCGCGTATCGTGGGCCCCACAAGCGCCATTTGACGGGCAATTTTGTGATCGGCTCATCGGAATCCAATTCTGGAAGTTCCGTTGGGTTCGTATCATCGTTCCTGACCTGTTGACACTAAGTTTGACGAATTTGGAGACCCTTGACCCTGACCCATTTTTCGGTGCAAAGCGACCCACATATGGACCCCGCTTTGACTTGAAAATGTCGTTTTTGCCCTTGTGTCCAAATTGGACTCTAGGACAGGCGTTTCTAGCTAATTAATATTTTCTGGATCTGATGGTGATGTCTATTACAGCAACCGGAGTACTGCCTGCAAATCCTGCTGCTGCCAGAGCTACAATTGGAGCCGGAACCCCAGGCAAGTGTACATTGCCATAATTGCAGTATATTGATTCATTTTGTTCTCTTGGTTTATTCCTGTGACTGTTGTACATGCTTAACCCTAGGGCCGTGTGACTTGCTTAGCGTCTGATTAATAGTCGGGTGCCAACACCGTACGCGGGGTTGTGCAACGTCACCTAGAGATGGATATCGTGACATTTATATTCTCGTACTTGTCATATCAAGTACATTATACCCAGGACACTTGACACGAATCATGAGACATAATCTTCCTAAAATATTCAAGGTGATTCTATATAGGATACAGGTTTATGACATCTTTGCATGCTTAGATTTATCCTGACTTAATGTATTAGTTTTGATCTTGCGTAACATGTACATCGTGAACTGTAACGTGAGATTACATTGGGTGGGGAGAATATTACCATATCAAAGGCTGATTATCTTATAAATAATGTCATCTGGAGGTGTCTTAGTCTCTAATACAGAGCTTTGGCGCAAGTTCTGGCCCTTCGAGAGAATACTGCTATGGGTTTTACCGACACTGATCATGTAGTAGTCTCAGCCTGAGTATGACTAAAACTCTCACATGCATATCACTTAGCTGGTTTATTTATTTACCCTATTGTTTCCTTTATTTTTGTACTGTATTTATTTTGGCTTGTATTATCGGTACCTTGCTATGTCCCCTGAGGACCTGGATCCGGATTATGTCCCCAGGATTAGCAGACGAGGTCTATCCAGAGGTATACGGAACAAGAGCACTTCTCGGAACAGTACCAGACCCTGAGGACGAGGTGATCGCTGAAGATTTTTCCTGAACATCTGCTACTTCCATGCTCAGTTTTTATGGCAAATAAACTCTTTTATTCCTGTTTAAATGAACATTTGTAACAGACTTAATATCGGGTTATTCCCCGATTTTATTTACTTGTGACTGGTTGATATTTATTTCTTTTTATTGATATTGCTGTATTTATTCTGTGGATGAGATTAGTAAACCCTGTTCATTATAATACAGCTTAAGTATTCCCCGATGGATCAATTAAATTGGGTTTATCCATCAGTACGTGCTGCTGGCCATTGCCACGTGTCCAGTTCCTCGATATTTTGGGACTGGGGCGTGACATGGTTTTTGTGGTGGCCCATGCAGGTCAACGACTAAATTGTTCGGTTTCAACTTAGGGACCGAACAGGCCTGCAATAAAAATAGGATAAGTTTTTAGAATCTCATCCACTTGCTTGAATCGTTCTTGATATCTATATCGTATTCGAACTAATTTTTGACTTGCATCTTGCCTTGATTCCTGTGCGCCTCTTATAGTTTATTTTTGATGCAGAGTAATGGATCCAAGAAGCGGAAACGAGAATCCCTTGGGTACACCACACGATGCTGTGGTTACTTATGATGAAGGAGTAACACCCGAAGATCGAGGACAATCTTCTCAAAGCGATCAAGCAGGCCAGCATAATTCAAGGTTCCGACGCGATGACATCTCACCTCCGTCGCAGTTCGTTCCACCATGCCTGTATTCCCACAAGGGCAGCCTATTGACGGATAACAAATATTCCAAATGATCTACGCAATGATACAAGCCCAGCAACAAGTCCAAAATGAGGTCCAGCGTCGCGAGGCTGAGTACTTGAGGAACAGCATAGTAAATGCACTGGAGCAGGTCAACCTACCAGCTCGACGGCCAATGATGGGCTCTATCACCGATTTCTGCCAGCTAAAGCCCCGTACCTTTTCTGGCAAGGAGGGACCAACAGAAGTTCATGAATGGCTCACCAACATTCGGCATCAATTAGAAGCAGCTGAGCTTCCACGGGAACGTTGGATGATTGCCGTCAGAATGCAATTGACGGACAATGCTCATCACTGGTGGCTATCCGAGGGGACAGCTCGGACCAGACCGAGTTACTTGGGAAGAGTTCTCCAGACTCTTTCAGGAGATGTACATTCCGGCTATCGCTCGATCAGAACTTCGGGACAAGTTCAGTCGCCTCACTCAGGATACTATGACGGTAGAAGAGTACAACGCCGAGTTCATTCGTCTAAGTCGCTTCGCCCCAACATTAATCCTGACAGAAGAAGAGAAGGCCGAGAAGTTTTTCGACGGACACAACTTCGAGTTACATAGACTAATTGGATCCGTTGCACCAACTTCGAACTCGGACGTCCTTGCTGCAGCCCGACGCATGGAGCGCGTCACCAGAAGAGAGACCAGTCTGAAGTGGCCTTTTCCATCAGCAACAGCCAGAGCACCACAAGAAGAAGCTGCAAAGAGACCTCACCTACACCAACAGCAGAAAGCATCTACACCACAAGTAATAGTCCTTTCTATTTGTCACTACTGTGGCAAAGCAGGCCATCTAGCCAAGGAATGCTGACGCAGATTAGGATTGTGTTTAGCATGCGGATCCCGTCAGCATTCGGTAAGGGATTGCCCTGAACGTGGAGAAGGAGCACCAAGGGCAAACCAATAATCTCTACCAGCACCAGGAGGATATTAACTAAGGCCACCCTTGGCACTTCAAGCAGCACCCTACCAGCAAGCCCACCAACAGCAGAGGACACCACCTCAAGGATGCGGACAAGCTTTCGTGATGACTGTAGGAGACGCACAGAATCATGGAGTAGCTAATGCGCGTAAGTTTTTTTGTAGTTCTGTTTCTAGTATTGCTTTAGTTTGTGCCGTTGGTTCGTGACCCTAGACTTAACCTGATAGTTTTAACTTGCTAATAATTGATAACCTAGTGATAACCTAGAATTGTTTATCTAATATGTTTTAAAGGATAACCTGGTTTTCTAAAAACTATAATTTTCTAGATTTTCTACATTTGGAAAATTGCATAACTTCCATTGCTTAGGGAAATGATTTTTCCTAGGTGTTTTAACCCTCAACCTTGACTTTTCTTAATCGTGATGTGCTTCAAATAAATTTTGCAACCGTGTCATCTCTGTTGACCGGTTATTCTTTGATTGCGATGACACAATCCTCTTAAGGGGGTAGATTGTAAAACCCCTGATTTTCAAGAATTTTTAATTTAGATTTTTTTACAATTTTCTGGAATTTTTCTAGAATTTTCTGTAATTAAATGAAGGTGTTTTAATTAATAATTAATTTTTAAATGATGTTAAATAATATTAAAATATTATAAAAATATATTTTATGGTGTAAAATGAAAAATTAGACATAGGATAATTTTCCGGAAATTTATTGGACCCTGAAAGCATTTTAAAAGCCCTAAAAACTAATTATTTAATTAAACCAAAATAAACCCTAAATAAATCCGGTTTATTTGAAATAAACCAAACCAAACCAACCCGAACCGGACCCGATTTAATAAACCGAACTAAATCCTTAGCGGGTCGGATCCGGGTCTAACCCGCGACCCGAAACCCGATCCGACCCATATTCACTTCTTATTGGATCGGGCCGGATCCCCGACCCGACCCGACCCGACGACCCGAACCCGCTAACCCCTTTCTCTCCCAAACCCGACGATCCCGACCGTTGGCCTTCCCTCCGCCGGCCGACCTACCGCCGTTCCGCCTCCCTGGCACTACTCCGGCTACCGCAACGCTCGCAGCGCCGCCGTCCCCAACACTTCCTTTCCCCGCAACCGGCCACCCCGTCGTCTTCCTCCTCCTCTCTATAAAAACCCTAGCCGCCCTCCTTTCCCGTCTTCCTCCTCCGCCCCACTTCTCCGGTGACCCCCTCGCCGCCTGACCTCCTCCTCCTACTTCCCTGCCTCCCTGCCATCCCCGACGAGACCGGCCTTCCTCCATCCTCGGCCAGCCTCCCTCAACTCCCTCCACCTCCAGATCCGCCACCCTCCTCCGGCCCAGAGTTTCCCTCTCCTCCGCCTCTGGTCATCCTCCTCCGCCGCAGCGACCGTTCTCTCCGCCTCACTCCTCGTCGACCCGCCAATGCAGCCCACGGCCGTTCGACCCGAGAGCCGTCGACCCCCGCCCGCTCGACCTTTGGCCGACCCAGCCCCGGCCGCCTGAGCCCTAGCCGACGCCTCCGCTAGTGCAGTCGGCCGCCCTGAACCTCCCCGAGCCATCATCGACATCCGCCGACCTGAGGCCCCACTCCCAGTGGCCGGACACAGCTGCCCTAGATCAGACACGGCCAGGACACTTCCCGGACATGGCTGACACATGACACAGCTCGAGATACGCGGACTCGAGAAATTCTCGGTTTTTGAAACCCTGTTCAGGTATCCATATCTCTCTCCTCGTTGATCTATTTTCTGTTCCGTCATTTGTGTCGCGTAGGCTGTGTGACCCTATCGATGTCCGTGCAACCCGCTCGGCGTATCGCGTCCTGTGGTGATCGCAAACCGCGATCCAAAAACAGAAAAATCAACGCCCTGTTTCACCCCGGAACTGAGTATGCCCCGCCAAACGGGACGACTTGGTCGCATGCGGTCTTCACTGAAACGTGCGCATTGTCGATACGGACGTGCGAGATTTCGTAGAAGTTGATTTGGATGTGCGTGCACACCGGAATCAACGCGTATCCGCCGACAACGCCCCGTATCCGTCCTTTCTGGATCTTGCTGTAACATAGTGTACACACGTCGGATCGAGACAAAACTTACGCCATCAGACTCGTAGCAATACGCTGGTCCTGTGACCCAAGTTTGGTTCGATTCTGAGAACGTTGACAAAATCGCGTATCGTGGGCCCTACAAGCTCCACTTGACGGACGATTTTGTGATCGGCTCGTCGGAATCCAATTCTGGAAGTTCCGTTGGGTTCGTATCATCGTTCCTGACCTGTTGACACTAAGTTTGACGAATTTGGAGACCCTTGACTCTGACCCATTTTTTGGTGCAAAGCGGCCCACATATGGACCCCGTTTTGACTTGAAAATGTTATTTTTGCCCTTGTGTTCAAATTAGACTCAAGGACAGGCGTTTTTAGCTAATTAATATTTTTTGGATCTGATGGTGATGTCTATTACAACAACCGGAGTACTGTCTGCAAATCCCGCTGCTGTCAGAGCTACAATTGGAGCCGGAACCCCAGGCAAGTGTACATTGCCATAATTACAGTATATTGATTTATTTTGTTCTCTTGGTTTATTCATGTGACTATTGTACATGCTTAACCCTAGGGCCGTGTGACTTGCTTAGCGTCCGATTAATAGTCGGGTGCCAACACCGTACGCAGGGTTGTACAACGTCACCTAGAGATGGATATCGTGACATTTATATTCTCGTACTTGTCATATCAAGTACATTATACCCAGGACACCTGACACGAATCATGAGACAGAATCGTCCTGAAATATTCAAGGTGATTCTATATAGGATACAGGTTTATGACATCTTTACATGCTTAGATTTATCCTGACTTAATGCATTAGTTTTGATCTTGCGTAACATGTACATCGTGAACTGTGACGTGAGATTACATTGGGTGGGGAGAGTATTACCATATCAAAGGCTGATTATCTTATAAATAATGTCATCTGGAGGTGTCTTAGTCTCTGATACAGAGCTTTGGCGCAATTTCTGGCCCTTCGAGAGAATACTGCTATGGGTTTCACCGACACTGATCCTGTAGTAGTCTCAGCCTGAGTATGACTAAAACTCTCACTTGCATATCACTTAGCTGGTTTATTTATTTACCCTATTGTTTCCTTTATTTCTGCACTGTATTTATTTTAGCTTGTATTATCTGTACCTTGCTATGTCCCCTAAGGACCTGGATCCGGATTATGTCCCCAGGATTAGCAGACGAGCTCTATCCAGAGGTATACGGAACATGAGCACTTCTCGGAACAGTACCAGACCCTGAGAACGTGGTGATCGCTGAGGATTTTTCCTGAACATCTGCTACTTCCATGCTCAGTTTTTATGGCAAATAAACTCTTTTATTCATGTTTAAATGAACATTTGTAACAGACTTAATATCGGGTTGTTCTCCGATTTTATTTACTTGTGACTGGTTGATGTTTATTTCTTTTTATTGATATTGCTGTGTTTATTCTGTGGATGAGATTAGTAAACCCTGTTCATTGTAATACAGCTTAAGTATGCCCCAATGGATCCATTAAATTGGGTTTGTCCATCGGTGCGTGCTGCTGGCCATTGTCACGTGTCCAGATCCTCGATATTTTAGGACTGGGGCGTGACATGCTGAGAGCCTGTATGCTTGATTTCAGTGAATCATGGGAAGATCACTTACATCTGGTAGAATTTTCTTACAACAGTAACTATCAAGCGAGCATTCAGATGGTTCCCTTTGAAGCATTGTATGGTAGGAAATGTAGTCCCCAGTATGCTGGAGCGATGTAGGCGAAAGACAGATCTTATGACCAGAATTGGTCGTTCGTACGGTGGAAAAATTAAAGAAGATCCCAGGACATCTGCGAGCATCGCAGAACAGACAAAAACACTGAGCAAACGTACAATGACGACCTCTAAAGTTCCAAGTTGGAGAACATATGTTTTTGAAGATCTCACCTACCCGAGGAACTATCAGATTCGGAGGAAGAGGAAAACTGAGTCCAGGGTACATCGGACCTTTCGATGTGTTGGAATGCGTCGGAGAAATTGCTTACAACTAGCCTTACCTCAGACATTGGAAGGAGTACATGACGTCTTCCACGTATCCCAATTACGGAGGTACATTCCAGATCCAAGTCATATGCTGGACCACTCAGAGATCACTGTCGGCCCGAGTTTATCGTACCAGGAGGAGCCTGTCGAGATCCTAGATAGAAGCAAGAAAATGTTGCGAGGCCAGACTATCCCTCTAATTCGTATTGCATGGAGACATCATGCACCAGGCGAGTCAACCTGGGAATGAGAAGAGGATATTCGACAGCGTTTCCCCCATCTATTCCTAGACCGGAGTATGTCATAATATTTCAAATTAATCTTCAGTTCTTATTGGA
This sequence comes from Iris macrosiphon, assembly GCA_036927795.1. Classification (NCBI taxonomy): domain Eukaryota; kingdom Viridiplantae; phylum Streptophyta; class Magnoliopsida; order Asparagales; family Iridaceae; genus Iris; species Iris macrosiphon. The sequence continues at coordinate 189,356,070 of JAYESA010000007.1, forward strand.
TGTCTGTTTTAATTTCGAGGACGAAATATTCTAAGGAGGGTAGATTGTAAACTCCCTCGACCATATTTCAGTATTTAATAATAAATTAGGATTATTTTACCAAATTAGGATTTATCACAGATTTTTTTATTATTTATTTTGCTTACATATCCTATTTGTGCACCTGTCCATCACCAAAATATTTGGAGCTTTACCTTGACTGTTATCCCCGGACAAAGTTCACATACCTCTCATAGACATGCTAGTCTATTTTTCTGAACCTTGTGCAACTCCCAGATACTCTGTTTTGTGCCTCGTTTTAGACGCACAAATATCGTTACAAACGTCCGTATTTATTTTCTAGACCTGTACCCATCTGTGTTCCAACAGACATTAGAGACCCAACAGGCACCTGTTTTGCCCAACAAAATACGATTATATTCTACACTGATTATACTACATTTAGTATATTGACACCGTACTAAAATTATGGCCCTACCTGCCTCTAAATAATTAGAGAATAATGTGCGCATTATTTATTAATTAAATTAATACGGTGACCCGTATCACCCAAAAACCAGGCCCAGCCCCTGCCCAGGCTCACCCCCACCCCCTCAGGACCCTCACACAGCAATTCCCCTCAGTTCTGTGCATTTTAGCATTTTCAGGAATCGAGTGTTTTTTCCAAACAATTGCGTAATTGCATAATTTCCCAAAAAAGGACCTATATGCAATTTATAAATTGCAGGGATTTTTCTGCAAATTTTCAGTGTGAGGTGTCAATCTCCTATTGGCCGGTGAACCTGCACTGTCCATTTGGAAGCAGGACCCACCTGAAAATATCCACAAAATATCTTTAATTGTGAATTTACCAATTTACCCCTAAAATTAATTTCTATAAAAGAAAACCCTAACCCTAACCCTAACCCTAGCCGTCAGCTACCCCCCGACCTCCGCCTCCCCCGCGGTGAGCCGACCCCCGCCGGAGAGCTCCGCCCGCCCCTTCCCGACCTCCTCCTCCTCCTCCCCAGCCCGATCGCCTCCGCCACTCGCCACCACAACAGCCTCCCCTCTTTCCCCTCTCGACTGAACCCCCCTCCCCCCGCCGGCCTCGACTCCCCGACCTCCCCAAGTCCCCGTCAGCCCTCTTCCCTCCACCGTCGGACCGCCATCACCACCACCATCACCATCATCAACCACCTCCACCATCTCCAGCGCCGCCCTCCGCCACCCGACCCCGCCTCGAACCTCCACAACAGCCACCCCGAGCCCCCATCTCCCCTCTTCTCCTTCCCCGACTTCTCCACTTTCCCCTCCGCTACCACCGACTTCCCCTTTCCCCTCGCCGCCACCCTCGACTCCGGCTGCCACCACCACCCTCCACACCACAGCAGCAACTCGCCACCACCACCGACCCATAGCCCTCTTCCCTCCTCATCCTCCTCACCGTTGTTTCCTCCCCCCCACAACCGCAGTCTTCTCCCCCTCCTCCTCTACGGAGTCGACGCAGCGGCCACGACCCAGCCACCCGACCCCGGCCAGCCCCGACCTCGACCTCCTCCTCCTCCTCCCTGTCCAGCGTTTCCCCGTCCGGCCTACACCCTGTCCACCACCCATCACCACCACTTGTCCTCCTCCGGCGATGCCCTGAACCGCCACGGCGAAGCCACGACGATCCTCAGCCTGAACAGTGACCAGGACACAATACAGCAGCCGGACACAGCCCGGACACTGTGTCGTGTTGTGTCAAGACGACTCGCCGACACGGGAAATTCAGTTTCTACGGAGCCCTGTTCAGGTAACCCGTTCTCTCTCCTCGTTGTTCTATTTTTTATTCCGTCAGTTATGACGCGTAGGCCGTGTAACTCTCTCGATGCCCGTACAAACCTGCTCGGTGCATCGCGTCCTGTGGCGATCGCGAACCGCGATCCAAATACAGGAAAAATAATATCCCGTTTTACCCCGGAACTGAGTACGTCCCGCCAAATAGGATGACTTGGTCGCACTCGATCTTCACCGAAACGTGCGCATCACTGATACGGACGTGCAGGATTTCACAAAAGTTGATTTGGATGTGCGTGCACACCGGAATCAACGTGTATCCGCCGACAACGTCCCGTATCTGTCTGTTCTGGAATATGCTGTAACTTTGTGTACACACGTCGGATCGAAATGAAACTTGTGCCATCGGACTCATAGCAATACGCTGGTCCTGTGACCAAAGTTTGGTTCGATTCTGAGAACGTGGACAAAATCTCGTATCGTGGGCCCCACGGCTCCACTTGACGGGTGATTTTGTGATCGGCTCATCGGAATCCAATTCTGGACATTCCGTTGGGTTTGTATCGACGTTCTGGACTTGTTGACACTAAGTTTGGCAAATTTGGAGATCATTGGTTCTGACATATTTTTCGGTGCAAGGCGGGCCCACACGTGGACCCCGCTTTGACCAGAAAATGTGATTCTTGCCCTTGTTTCCAAATTGGACTTAAGAACAGGCGTTTATAGCTATTTGATATTTTCTGAGACTGTTGGTGATGTTTATTTCAGCATCCGGAGGCATTTATTCTAAGGCCATGGTTTCAGACTTTTTGGCATTTGACATCTGGACGTTATATTTTGCAGCTCTCTTGCCAGACAAGTATACCTTGCCTTGTTGTACTGTTTAAATTTAGTTATTGTTAGTTACATGTTTATTTATTTTAAAATCATATAAATGTGCGTGTCCGAGAAAACTCGGGTGCAGTCAACGAAGGCGTTGACGTTAGGATATGTATCTGACCTAATGTCTAGTAGACCCACCTAAAGTTGTGGAGTTATTGGTATGACTTTCCAGGCCTTGACACGTATCATTTCATGTCATAAAGTGAGCTCATGTAGGGACGCGTGCCCCATATTCGACTGGCTATCGGTATGAGCAACACGTGTAACGGTATTTAGCTTAGTTGTTTATTTCTATAGAGACTTGCATCATAGTACCAGATGTTCACGTCATTTTCACAACTTGTATATCTACATTGGGCGGGGAAGACATCTAGTAGGCGTATGGGACACCCCCCCTCCTTGAGTTTTTATACCTTCGGTACCATGCTCCTCGGAGATGGCCGATTGCAGAGCTACCCATGTGTCTGGGGGCATATGACACATATACTAGCCAGTCCCGACGATTGGTGAATTACGTTAACATATGTCAAGCCTACACATTTCTATGCGTACTACAAGGTCTTCACATTATATTCACTTAGATGGTTAGCACACCCCCTTTATTTATTCAGTATTTACATTATGACATGTTTCTATGTATCTTGTTATGTCCCTCTGAGGACCTGATCTCTTTCCAGGTGTGGATGTTCATAAGTATTCGCAGGAACGCAGATCCGGTCATGTTACGTATATTCCGAGGAGGTCTTCTCTTCGAGCCTCGTGAAATTCAGATATTGTTCTTATATGGTGTGTATCTGGTTCATTTTATATTCTATTTCGGCAGTGGATTTGTTTCCATCCGACTGTCATTCTTTCGATACTTATTATTGAGATCTAGTTGCATGGTTATTGGTTATTCATATTTGATTTCTGTGGATGAGATTTAGATTATACCCTGTGACTTGTGATAGTTTTACCACTTGTGAATTATTGTTCATTATACAGCGTACGCATGTATTTATGGTTTCCATATATTAGAGTTGCCATATATACAGGCGGCTGGCATGCTTACGTGTCCTGGTCCTACATATTTTGGGACTGGGGCATGATGGGAGTTAAGTTTCTCAGGTGCAGTTCAAAGGGAATTGGGGGTTCCTTGCAGTGGGTTGTGAACTGCACACATGGAGTGCAGTGGATGGCAGCAGCCGTGATACATTGGGGGTTTCTGGTGCAAAATATTTCTGCACCTGATTTTTGTAAGGCAAGCAGACAGTGCTCGAGGCAATAACCTACATATTTGGATATTATGTGAGTGTTAGTGAGCTTGTGTATCCAAGTGTGGTTGGAGCATAGGTATAGTTGAGTGCCTAATGTTAAGGTTGTGATGTTAAGTATCTAGGAGATGAATATGTACTTGGATATGTAGTTCTCATGGGTAACGTAGCAAATTTGTTAGGTGTTAATATTAAAGTAAGAGTGTGGGTAAGAATGTTAGTTAGTTGTGGGTTACTTGCGTGCAAGATAAGGGAAATTCAATAGCAGTAGCATTAGAAATTATAGCAGGCAACTGAGAATATGGAGGTTTGGTTCCAGATTTGCAGACAGTTGAGAGAAGCTTGAACTGCTAGGTTAGAAATAGTAAAGAAAATAGAGGTGTTCACTGTAATACGTGCCTGTGTTGAGGGCAAATCAAGTAAGGATTTGTGTGTCAGTGAGAGGTAGTTTAGTTGACCTTTAGCATAAGTGTAACAGTCTGTGCAATGCTAAATTAGTGAGTGTGCTCAGTTGGGTATAATGTGAAAAGCTCATGTATGAGTTCCAATAGGGCATTAGTAAATATGGGGTATATCAGCAGGTTGGTAAAGTGAGGGATATTCATATAATGGTATCAAATTTATGAGAATGAGGTTAAGTGAACAACTAAGACAGCAGGACCAATATGTACAGTGGTGTGTTTAGTTAGTGAGAGTAGTGCAGTATTGGTATTAACAGTAGAGTGTTAATGAGAGAGTTGAGAAATTACTACTAGTGTATCAGTTCACTTGATGTTCATATTAGAGTGTGAGTGTTGTTGAGTGTGTGTTGAGTGTCCAACCAAGTATCAGGGAGTGAGTTTGGGTGTTGGTACCAAGGTAATATACATTGGTACTAAGTTACCAAAGGGGTAGTAAAGTGAGGTTAGTAAGGTAGGTTACCAGTTATGATTAGACGTCCTTGAGTTAGATTATAGGGTACCAAGAATTAGTACTAAGGCATGGTAATAATCATATAGATATGTAGTATGTATACAAGGTTATACTTAGATACTAAGTTATCTAAAGATATTAAGTGATATCATGATACGAGTGATGCCAAGCTAAGGGGTAGGAACCTAGGTATAGCCTAGTATCACCTAGTATTAGCTAGTTTAAACTTGTAATCGACCTAGAAGCTAGTCTTGAACCTATAACTAGGGTAATGGCCTAGTTTGACCTACTTTGGACAACCAGACCTAGTTTTGACTTAGAAATCATATTTTAGCCTATTTAAGCATGTTTATTTCTCCAATACAGCAATTGACATAGAATTACATATATAGGTCAGTGTGATACTAGTTCGAACACCGATTTGCATTCATTACTTTGGACCACAAGCGAGTACATTCTCTGATAGTTTCTATTATTTGATAATTAATATATCTCAAGTATTTTAGAAATGTTACATTTGATTCTTGATACGATGGTACACGTATTGGTATTGATATTGGATCTTCAGTCATGAGATATTATCTTAACTCATCGCAATGATATCGAATACTTCTCTTCGTTTGGTATTGGATAACATTAAATAATATTGGTTAACATTGGAAACTATTGGATACATTGGCTAGGGACGTGTCATGGTTGGATCCATCATACCAGTTGGGACGAGGAAAGTGCTAGCTAGATATGTGATTAAGACATTGGCAATATTGTAGATATTGGAAAATATCGTAGACAATAGCAAACATTGTAGACATTGGCAAATTTTGTAGACATCGGCTACTCGTGTAAACATTGAAATGCCTCGATCACATATCAAACTAGTATTTCAAAATACTTAGTATAGTTGCAGTTCTTCTTATTCAGTTCATAGATTACATTGTCTTGCACCTGATACTCGTGCATCATTTTCTCTTCTATTTCATATATGCATTGGTTACTTACATAGCCTATCTCCCTTTACTATTTACCAGTACATCTGTATATTACTTTCCCATCTAGTATACATTCACTATTAACTGTTTTATATTCTTTGTCAATTAATTAGAACTGCTATTGGGTTGTACTTCGCTCCAAACCTGACTGGATATAATTTTCAGACAACAACTTAGATGACTGGTGTCCGACATTTTACGGACCACAGGAGGGAGTGGCAACTATGGCCCCTAACACTTAGGAGTGATTACCGGGAGGTCTAGCCGATGACACTAGCTGTCACGCCCCAGTCCCAAAGATACGTAGGACTAGGACACGTAAGCATGCCAGCCGCATGGATATGGCAACTCCAATATAGGGAAACCAAATCCATACGTACGCTGTAATATGAATATAAAATCCACAAGTGATATAAAATGTAATACAAGTCATAGGGTAAAATTTAAATCTCATCCACCAAAATCATATAGAAATAAATAACCAGTATCTATGAAACTAGATCTCAATAAGAAGGATCTAAAGATAATAGTTGGATGGAAACAAATCCACTACCAACTCGAATGGAAAAGTAAATACAATATAAGTACAACTCACTCAAACAATATAAGTACCAGCTACCAATCACGGCTCGAAGAGAAGACATCCACGAAGCATCTATATCCTTCCAAATCTGCGCTCCTGCAAATACTCAAGAACAGGTACACCTGGCAGCGGACCAGGTCCTCAGAGGGACATAACAAGTATACTTAAACACATGCCAATAAAGTACTGAAATAAATATCCAAAGGGGTCACCTAACCGTCTAAAGTGAATGCAGTTAAGAACAACTTTCTAACAAGTGGACTATCTGGCCATAAATGGGATTAGCATAGTTCTCTTGGAGATCCAGGGGCCTACAAAGGCACGGCGTCTTTCGAACACCGGAGGCCCGCCATGATAATATATAGGGGTCATCATGACCGCGTATCTCCGGCGGAGCGTACGGGTTACACAAGAAAAGTGCAAAGGAGTCCAAATGCCTTACTTGTTGTTCTCCCCACCCAATGCTCTAAGCATGTCAACTCCATGACACGATTTGGTCCATAGCCTATCCTTAGTACCCTAGCCCAATCCTGCAACCAAACAAGGACAAGGATGGGACCACCGTACTACAATAGACTATGTCTATAGACCTCTAATAACTGCTAAGTCTTCTAGCATGTAAAATTTCTAACAGCAGTTATTCCTAACGCACGTCCCACACGTACCGATGATCAGTCAATACGTGCGTCCGTGATCTATATGAGACTCACAACTCGTGTAAAAATATGTGTCACAGTCAAATGAAATCTAATGGTGCTACATGATAATGGGGTAGTCTCATGAACAAGGTCAATGCAATACATAAATAAAAACATAACGCGACAACACCGTCGCGCACATTTTGTATAACAGTTAAAATATATGAACTAAGGACAGAAAATAAAGATGCATGCAACATATGGAGTATAAATAACAGTACAATGGCAAGGTATACTTGCCTGGCAAGAAACTGTAAAATATTACGTCCAGATGTCCAATACACAGGACCAGAAGCTATGGTCTCAGAACAAATATCTCCGGATGCTAAAATAAACATCACCAACATTTTCGGAATGAGAAAAATAGCTAAAAAGCACATCCCTTTCGTCCAATTTGGACACAGGGGCAAAACGATAATTTCGGGTAAAAGTGGGTCCACGTGTGGCCCACTTTGCACCAAAAAGTGTGCCAAGGACAACAGTCTGTAAATAGGATAAACTATGGGTCAAACAACTCTAGATGTCAATATGAACCCAACGGTATGTCCAAATGTGGATTCCGATGGGCCGAACAGAATTTTGTCCAAAAAGTCAACTGTGGGGCCCGCCAATTGGCGATTTGGTCAACCGTCTCAGAATCGCGTGAAATTTGGTTCACAGGACCAGCGCGTTACCACAAGTCCAGTGGCGCAAGTTTTGTCGCAATCTGACAAGCGTGCACAAAATACGTGCGAGTTTTACAGAAGTTGCGATACGAAATGTGTCCGCGGATACGGCCTGATTCCGGCGCATACACGCGTCCGAATCAGTTGCCACAAAATTTTACGTGTCCGGTTACGCTGTGTGCACCATGCGGTACACTTGGCATACGACGGGGCGGTCCCGTTTGGAGGGGCGCGCTCCGTTTTCCAACTTTTAGAAAACCGGAAGAAGTGGGTGCGCGCAGTTTTGTGACAAATTTAACTATGTCCACAGCGCTAATAGCATAAAGTTATTTAACAGAAAATAAACTAGGTCAGGTATTCTACAGGTATCAAAAAGAATCACCGAATTCGGATCTCTGTGGTGGGAGATACGAACTCGACAATACGGGTGGTCATTCTAGAATTCTGTGATTCCAGAATTCTGTCTGTCCGTCCACTTTGGACGCTGTTTTTCACCTAGGGGCACACATTTTCCGAGGTTGGCTATAAAACGAATATTGGAGAGGGTTAAGGGATGATCATACCTATGAAAACGGAACAGCATTTGGTCGAGCGAGTCGACGAAAAATCACGCCGGAGCGAAGGTGCCTCGAGTGGGAGACTGCAGTTCGCGAGGTCGGCGTCGACGGGATGGTTGGATGGCTTTGTGGGGCTTCTCTGGCTGCGGTGACGGCTCTAGATGGGAAGGGGAGGGTCTGAAGATTTAGGTTAGGGTTTTGAAGGATAACTATATATATATATATATATATATATATATATATATATATATATATATATATATATATATATATAATATAATAGAAGAGAGAGGGATGGATTGGATTGTTCGCGGCCGAATGAAAAAGGGGTCGAGTCAATTAGACATCCGCTGGAGCAATTAAGGCGGGCTCCCTGGCTGAAGTGGGCGGGTCATATCTAGGAGCAAAGTTGCTGAAGCCAAGCGCTGAAGAGAATTTGCTAAAGTGTTTAGGCAAAGCTGCTAAGGAATAGTATTTATTACTATTATTAATATTATTATTATTATTTAATACTTCTTATTAAATTAATTCTTATACTTTCTTTTCTTTTTTAAATATATATGTCCACATATATATATTTGTATATATATATATATATATATATATATATATATATATATTTTCACACACAAGAAAATTTATAGATTAGGGTATTGCACATCGTTAGGCTAGCAACAGCTCAAGGGGTCTCCTACATGGAATAAATTCCGAAAAATTCCTGATGGTCCCACAAGTCCTCTAAGTGCCCGAACACCTAACATAAAAATTAATAAAAATCTATTTATCCTATTTAGCGCTAATTACTACAGTTTAATTAATAATTAATTAATAAAAAGGTATATACGATTTTCTAGGAAGGGGTTTTACATTCTACCCAACTTATAAAAATTTTGTCCTCGAAATTAAAATTAAGCCACGATAGAATGCAATGATGGTATAAGATTTGCATTGTTTAAAATGCAAGGCTAGGTTTAAAGGGGTGGGCGATGTTGCACGTTGCACATCCCGAAAAAAAAAATCATGGAAAAATCCATATGAGCGAAAAATAGGTTTCTTCATGTGTCATGTCCAATGGTGTGGACACATAAATGATCTTTTGTATAAAAGCGTCCAACAATTGGAAAATTTCACAAAGATGAGCATTGGATGATAGGCATGTCTAGGATAAGGGTGTGAAATTTGTAGGAGGGCAGTGACTAGGAAAGTGCTCCAATTATCGAAGCAATGGTAAGGCGAGCCAAGGGATACCATGTTGTAAAACTAAATGAAAATGTCATGTTCTATTTCTAAGTGGATTTGTGCTAGCCTCAGTCTCACTACCTAAGCCGAGTAGGTCAAATTTTGGGTGAGGGGTTCACAATTCAGCCAACATAAGACAATGTCGTCCTCAAAATTGAAATAAGGCAGAATCGGTTAATCCTTTATGTACCATAAGGCAAGTCAGTCGCAATCTTCTTGCGATAACTAAAATCCTAATCATATCCATTGCAGTCACTTCTAGGTTAAGCTGACCACTGCTCCAATCCAAATTTAACCTATGGTTATCTCTTCTCCCCTTGTTTCAAATTATCCATATCCACATAACATCTCCAAGATTTACATACGCATATAACTTTTACCTCACGATCTCTAACTATCATAATCTCCTTTAGAAGTGGTTTGAGTCCAATATATTCCCATTTTCACTTATAAAATTTTTGTATGCCTCAACTCTTTAAATTTCATTCACATCCTCATTATTTCAAATAGGTCATCCAACCCAAAATTTTAATTCTTAATTCAAATCACCACGTTGAAAAAAAATAATTTAAATGCAGTCCACCAATATTCAAGTCTGAAATTCTATATTTATCCTCTAAATTCAAATTGGTGATTCTACCTTCATTGTTCAAAAATTTAACTTATGCACTTAAGGTATAAATATTGGGTCCTCAATATCAATTCATTGATCCTCATCATCTTAGTCATTCTTCTAAATTCTCAAAATTAAAATGGCTAGAACCTCTCCCAATTTAATCTTACTCGATCACAATCTAAAAGAAATTCCTCTCGAGTTGACAATGCACTACTACCCAACTTAAAATTTACCCCTCTATCACATAAGGCTATATACCTTAAGAAAATATTCCTTAATTTAATTACTTATGTCATTCAATCCTCGAACTTCAATGCCGACCATATCACATATGATATGTCCTTAATTACGAAGAATGATCCTCAAGTATGTAATCGGCCTATGGGGTATATCTAGTACTCTCTGTGTATCAATTCATACCAAGCACGAGGTTTCGTCCTTCCGAAATAAGGGAAGCCGGAGATCAATAATAAAGAGTTCAAGGTAGGTAATAGAATAGAAGTATCGGGGTCAAGGCGTTTAAAGAATTCAAATGAGAATCGTCAAGCAGTTGTGGATTGAAATCCTATTCTGGTAATCCTTTGTTCGCATGCTCGTATTAGTACAGTTATGTAACCGACACAATATGTCAGGCATGTCCAGGACAAGTATATTCGTCTACTAATCACTATATATCTCAATCTACGTAAAGTAGCGTTACGAAGGGCGAATCAAGCGCACTAAGGTTGGCCAGACCTTAACACACTGATTCTGAAATATATTAGTGTGTCAACCCACTAATACATATGTCATGAACAAGCTTGATGAGGAATAAGCTTGCAAAAACTAGGCTATAAAATAGCAGCATAAGTCAAGGTGGTACAGCAATATAAGTACGCTAGATGATGATGAAAGGAGGTACAAATTAATTCAGGTTTACAAAAAAAAATAAAACAGAATAAGCAATAATAACAAAGATTCTACAATCTCTACGGTTATCATACAACCTCCTTGTCTAAGTCGCTAGCCAACCAAATAGGGCATGGGCCTCTAAATTCCACCGTCTGAATAAACACTGTCATCTAGTGCTAGCATAAAATTAATGTCATTTAGTTACACTACCTCGATGGGTCAAGTGGACTATGTGATACTAGGTTGTGAGACATACTACCCAACTTATAAAAATTACAGTCTTAAGAGGGTCCTACAAAATAATCTTGCACATGTAAATAAAACAGAAACTTTTTATTAGGGTATATGAGGAAAAATCTTGGTATTGATTAGGGTATCCTTTTTATGTAGGTAATGGTCATCCTAAGTCTTAGTCATAGCACTTACAAGTAGGTGTCAATGGTAAGGATAGAAGAGTTACTGGCTGTTAAAGGGGAGGGGTCTAACGTGTATCGAGGTGAGGGTACAAATTATATGGTCTACAACTAGGGGCAATCATCACAATCTAATTGAACAATTTAACTATCAGGTTCTAACTACAAGGCACACAATTCAAAATTCAAAATTCAAGATTACAACTATCACTTTAGCAAACCATATATCCTATCATAGAATACAATTGCTTGGTCTAAAATCAGAAGCGTCAGATAGGCATGAATTGAAAGATGGAGAAAAGAAGATCATAATTTAGTCGTCGCGCGAGTGGTGAGCGCTAGGGTTTCAGAGAAACAAGATGTGAAATTTAAAATAGGGCCTATAGATAGCATCATGGTTTCTAAAGAGAAGTGGTACGCTAGCTACTATGTTTGAGGTATGATTAGGGAAATATTCTATGCATTGCTCTTGGCTTTCTAGGGTACTTGTCTACTAATAATAAGACAACGACATAAGTTTTATAGTTCTCTAATACTATCCAGTTATGAAGGTTAGGTTTAGTCCTAATGTTCAATATTGGTTCTTCATTGGTTCCTCAATACTAGGATCAAACATTATGGTAAAACTTCTAACTATCTCTAGTAGTGTCTATAATACTCAAGTCTTCTTAATACATCAAGGGGTAATGGTATACCAATCTAAAGATGAGGAGTTCTAGGGTTCACTAGATATTCTAAACTTAGTGGTGTGTCTATATCCTCGTTGTATTCTTAATAGGTGTGCTACCATAATTATCATCCTAATAATAGGGGTTCCTATATTCTAGCAGAAGGCTATACTCAAAGAACTATTAGGGAAGTACATGAATCAAGCAGGATGCAATTATTCGAATAGAATAGAGAGGAGGAAGATGAATCATGGTCAATTGTGGATGAGATCCTATATTCTAGTCCTAGGTACAGGTTTGTTCGGTACAGTAACGTAACCGAGACAATATGCTCTTGACCTGCATGGGCCACCACAAAAATATGTCACGCCCCAGTCCCAAAGATACGTAGGACTAGGACACGTAAGCATGCCAGCCGCATGGATATGGCAACTCCAATATAGGGAAACCAAATCCATACGTATGCTGTAATATGAATATAAAATCCACAAGTGGTATAAAATGTAATACAAGTCACAGGGTAAAATCTAAATCTCATCCACCAAAATCATATAGAAATAAATAACCAGTATCTATGAAACTAGATCTCAATAAGAAGGATCTAAAGATAATAGTTGGATGGAAACAAATCCACTACCAACTCGAATGGAAAAGTAAATACAATATAAGTACAACTCACTCAAACAATATAAGTACCAGCTACCAATCACGGCTCGAAGAGAAGACATCCACGAAGCATCTATATCCTTCCAAATCTGCGCTCCTGTAAATACTCAAGAACAGGTACACCTGGCAGCGGACCAGGTCCTCAGAGGGACATAACAAGTATACTTAAACACATGCCAATAAAGTACTGAAATAAATATCCAAAGGGGTCACCTAACCGTCTAAAGTGAATGCAGTTAAGAACAACTTTCTAACAAGTGGGCTATCTGGCCATAAATGGGATTGGCATAGTTCTCTTGGAGATCCAGGGGCCTACAAAGGCACGGCGTCTTTCGAACACCGGAGGCCCGCCATGATAATATATAGGGGTCATCATGACCACGTATCTCCGGCGGAGCGTACGGGTTACACAAGGAAAGTGCAAAGGAGCCCAAATGCCTTACTTGTTGTTCTCCCCACCCAATGCTCTAAGCATGTCACCTCCATGACACGATTTGGTCCATAGCCTATCCTTAGTACCCTAGCCCAATCCTGCAACCAAACAAGGACAAAGATGGGACAACCGTACTATAATAGACTATGTCCATAGACCTCTAATAACTGCTAAGTCTTCTAGCATGCAAAATTTCTAACAGCAGTTATTCCTAACGCACGTCCCACACGTACCGATGATCAGTCAATACGTGCGTCCGTGATCTATATGAGACTCATAACTCGTGTAAAAATATGTGTCACAGTCAAATGAAATCTAATGGTGCTACATGATAATGGGGTAGTCTCATGAGCAAGGTCAATGCAATACATAAATAAAAACATAACGCGACAACACCGTCGCGCGCATTTTGTATAACAGTTAAAATATATGAACTAAGGACAAAAAATAAAGATGCATGCAACATATGGAGTATAAATAACAGTACAATGGCAAGGTATACTTGCCTGGCAAGAAACTGCAAAATGTCACGTCCAGATGTCCAATACACAGGACCAGACGCTATGGTCTCAGAACAAATATCTTCGGATGCTGAAATAAATATCACCAACGTTTTCGAAATGAGCAAAATAGCTAAAAAGCACATCTCTTTCGTCCAATTTGGACACAGGGGCAAAATGGTAATTTCGGGTAAAAGTGGGTCCACGTGTGGCCCACTTTACATCAAAAAGTGTGCCAAGGGCAACAGTCTCTAAATGGGACAAACTATGGGTCAAACAACTCTAGATGTCAATACGAACCCAACGGTATGTCCAAATGTGAATTCCGATGGGCCGAACAGGATTTTGTCCAAAAAGTCAACTGTGGGGCCCGCCAATTGGCGATTTGGCCAACCGTCTCAGAATCGCGTGAAATTTGGGTCACTGGACCAGCGTGTTACCACGAGTCTAGTGGCGCATGTTTCGTCGCAATCTGACAAGCGTGCACAAAATACGTGCGAGTTCTACAGAAGTTGCGATACGAAATGTGTCAGCGGATACGGCCTGATTCCGGCGCGTACACGCGTCCGAATCAGTCCCCACGAAATTTCACGTGTCCGGTTACGCTGTGTGCACCATGCGGTACACTTGTCATACGGCGGGGCGGTCCCGTTTGGCGGAGCGCGCTCCGTTTTCCAACTTTTAGAAAACCGGAAGAAGTGGGTGCGCGCAGTTTTGTGACGAATTTAACTATGTCCACAGCGACTAATAGCATAAGATTATTTAACAAAAAATAAACTAGGTCAGGTATTCTACAGGTATCAAAAAGAATCACCGAATTCGGATCTCTGTGGTGGGAGATACGAACTCGGCAATACGGGTGGTCATTCTAGAATTCTGTGATTCCAGAATTCTGTCTGTCCGTCCACTTTGGACGCTGTTTTTCACCTAGGGGCACACGTTTTCCGAGGTTGGCTATAAAATAAATATTGGATAGGGTTAAGGGATGATCATACCTATGAAAACGGAACAGCGTTTGGTCGAGCGAGTCGACGGGAAATCACGCCGGAGCGAAGGTGCCTCGAGTAGGAGACTGCAGTTCGCGAGGTCGGCGTCGACGGGATGGTTGGATGGCTTTGTGGGGCTTCTCTGGTTGCGGTGACGGCTCTAGATGGGAAGGGGAGGGTCTGGAGATTTAGGTTAGGGTTTTGAAGGATAAATATATATATATATATATATATATATATATATATATATATATATATATATATATATATATATATATATATATATATATATATATATATTAATATAATAGAAGAGAGAGGGATGGATTGGATTGTTCGCGGCCGAATGAAAAAGGGGTCGAGTCAATTGGACATCCGCTGGAGCAATTAATGTGGGCTCCCTGGCTGAAGTGGGCGAGTCATATCTAGGAGCAAAGTTGCTGAAGCCAAGCGCTGAAGAGAATTTGCTAAAGTGTTTAGGCAAAGCTGCTAAGGAATAGTAGTTATTACTATTATTAATATTATTATTATTATTTAATACTTCTTATTAAATTAATTCTTATACTTTCTTTTCTTTTTTAAATATATATGTACACATATATATATTTGTATATATATATGTATATATATATATATATATATATATATATATATATATATATATATATATATATATATATATATTCACACACAAGAAAATTTATAGATTAGGGTATTGCACATCGTTAGGCTAGCAACAGCTCAAGGGGTCTCCTACATGGAATAAATTTCGAAAAATTTCTGATGGTCCCACAAGTCCTCTAAGTGCCCGAACACCTAACATAAAAATTAATAAAAATCTATTTCTCCTATTTAGCGCTAATTAATACAGTTTAATTAATAATTAATAAATAAAAAGGTATATACGATTTTCTAGGAAGGGGTTTTACACTAGCTTAGTATCTCTACCTATTATTTTGGCATCGGATTTGTTTCGGCATATATTGAGACTTGGATGTTATTGTTTGAAGTTTAGATTCATATTATTGTTTAGACTTTGTCTTTGTGATTTGGATTCTTCTCTTGATATCTTATCATGCTTTAGTTCTGTCATTGAGTATTTATTATATTGTTATATCATTGTCTCCTTATGGATTTGGATATTTATGTGAGATTTCTAGTTAGATAGTCTTGACATAGACAGCGTTCTACCGCCGATGCTGCGGCGTAGGCTGGACGTACACACGTACTCGTGCCCGATCATTCGGGTGCGGGTCGTGACTCATCCTTATCACCTCTAATCTAGTATCCTAATATTTTCTCCAATAGGGTTTGCCACATCCATATTACCTCTGAGCAAACCTCTCGCTCTTGACTATCGACTTTCACGTCCACCATACCTCTGATATCGGTCATCATCTAAACTTATCACCCATACTTAAGTCTAAGTACGCCAGTGATGATATGTCCACAAAACCTATCACGTCCATATCACCTCTGATAGGATTTTGTTCCAAAACTTATTACTTGCACCTAAGTGTGCAAGAGGTAATAGGTCCACAAAATATATTATTGTTGGCCCATCCGGTCTCAATCAACTTAATTTTGATAGTTAACTAAACCATGCATTGATATGTCACGATCTGAAGCCTCAATAATGCTTTTACATGTCATTTGTATTTCGTCTATTCAAATATGATCTTTTATTTATTTGAGTCTAGGACTGATATAACCTGAGTCGCACTGGCAAATCCAAGTACCTATACCCAGATACCTAGTCCACTCAAATGAACCAAAGAACCTATCCACCAAATCAGGCCACATTCATTTACAAAGTCTACCATATTAAGAAACCGAACACAAGACAAACTCGGACTGAACTCGGTTACCCTTTTGGCATTAAATCAACCAGTTCAATAGCTCCTGATTTCTTGGCCCGGCGGTTAAAAATTTGAATTAAACCCTGACTGAATTTTGGTCGAATTCTGTTTGCCTACACCCTATAAATAGGATTAAAATTCTTCATTCTTACTCACTCAAACATTCTTAAGTCTTCTATCCTATTTTGAGCAAACCTCTAAAGCCTTAACCTTTCCCATCTCAAAGAGCAACTCCCTAGCCTTCCTAGTGCCAAGTGCGATCTAGATCTAGAAGTCTTGTAAAGAGCTTTTTTCCATCGGTTACTCTCTCTCTCTAAGCTATGAAGTTGTGAGACTTCGGATCAAATCTCATAGTGTAAGAAGTGGTAAGCCTTCGGATAAAAGCTTGTGATTCACTATTGGTGATTATGGTGGAGAAAACTCTGAGCTTAAGTTCTCGGGACTGGACTAGTCCTCTCAGAGAGAAACCAGTATACATCTTGGTATTTGTGTTTATTTTCTCTCTCTACTTAACTATTTTACTTTACTGTCTTTATATACACTTTTAGTTAGCAACTGCCTTCATTATGATAATCTTAAATTGGGTAGATTATTCTGCTGTACTCTATTCACCCCCTTCTTGAGTTGCTTCACGGTCCTTCAATTGGTATCAGATGTAAACCCCCTCACCAAAAAATAGGTATCTCGTGTGTAATTTAAATTTATTGTATTTGTCTTAGATTTTTTTTATCAATTAAAATCCAATAATTTTATTAAGATACTTTACCGTGGTTTGGACATTAATAATATAGGATTGCTCCAAAATCTGTATCGTCCATCATAGGAAGTAGCCCACACAAGAAAAACTATCTGTATGATCTTTTCATGGCACAAGAATTCGATCCCTTGTCATTAGTATGACATTAGTGTAACGACCGTAGATTGATTGTTAAATATTTAGATTTATATATATAATTTATTTTCGGTTATTTTTTTCTATCCCAACTTTTCTACAATTAGCATCACATAATTCTCCGTGCCAAATTAGGCAATTTTCTCTTTTTATAAAATGTGCACATTATTTACTATTACCTATTTTGTGGATAACCATTTAATTATTTACTTAGTTAATTAGATAATATAATTATTTAATTTATTATAACTAGATAAATATCTAATTATTAATTATAAAATATTTTATAAAGTATTTTGAGTGTAAAATTTTATTAAAGCCTTACAAAATAATTTTTTTAGAATTTATTTTGTGTGTGCAAATATTATTTTGAATTTTCTTAACCTCATTTATATATGTAAATATATATAAATAAATATATGTTTAATAATAATAATAATAATGATAGTAATAGTAATAATAATAATAATAATAATAATAACAATAATAATAATAATAGAAAACAAAAACAAAAACAAAAAGAAAAAGAAAAAAGAAAAGAAAAGAAAAGAAATAAAAATAATAAACAAAACCTATTATAAAACCTAAACTAAAACCTAAACTAAAACCTAAACAAACTAACAACTACTTCGTATTCCTAAAACCACTAGCAGACCCATCCCCAACAACCCAGCGGACATCCCCCCGAGCAAACCCAACTCTCCCTCTCCTTCCTATCTATATATATACATATACAAAACCAAACCAAACCATCTAAAACCCAACCAAACCCTAAACCCTACCTCAGCCGCCGACCGACCTACGACCCCCCCCCCCCACCCGACGCCGTAGCCCACTGCCGCCGGCCGACTACAGCCGCCACCGGCGACCGCCACGGCAGCCCGCGCGCCCGTAAGTGCACAGCAGCACCACTTCGACCCCATCTTCAAGGTGATGTATCTCTCTCATCTTTGATCCTTTTTTCGAGCGGTTTATTCGTATACATTCACAACCTAACCCTCTAGGTTTTTTATTCAAGCGGGACAAGTTTTCGTGTCCTGGATCGGTCAAACAATGGACCGGAAAATGACCAAAAAACTGACCAAAACAGTTCAGAATTTTGAATCCAAAACTCCATGTTCACACCCAATTTGCCATCAACATGTTTAATATTTTCAAAAACTAATTAAAGATTTTTTCTTCACCATATAACAGAGAATTTTTTTGTTCTTTAAGTTTTTGTTAATTTGTTCTATGTGTTAAATTATTCAACCTCCAAATCGACCAAAAACTTATTTTTTAAAATATTAAAAAATTGTGATACGAAGCGTGTCCCGTCAAACGGGACCGCCTCGTCATGTACCAATTGCACCAAAAGACGCGTATGGTATATTCTGACGTGTGGACTTTCGCCAAAGTTGATTCGGACGTTTGTGCGCGTCGGAATCAATCATTATCCGTAAAAAGTCTCTGTATCGCGACTTTTATAAAATACTATACCATTTTGTGTACGCTCGTCGGAATATGACAAAAATTACTCCATTGGATTCATGGTATCACGCTAGTCATGTGATCCAAGTTTCACGCAATTCTGAGATAGTTGACCAAGCTGCCTATTTGCGGGCCCCACGGTTGACTTTTAGGGCGAATTTGTGATCGGCTCACCGAAATTCAAAATTGGACATACCGTTGAGTTCGTATCGTCATTTAGAACTTTTTTGACCTATAATTTGTCCTATTTAGAGACCTTTACCTCTGGCACATTTTTTGGTGTAAAGTGGCCCATATGTGGACCCGCTTTCACCCGAAATTATCGTTTTGCCCCTGTGTCCAAATTGGACGAAAGGGTAGTATTTTCTAGCTGTCTTGCTTATTCTGGAAATGTTGGTGATATTTATTTCACCATCCAGAGACGTTCATTCTGATGCCATAGTTTCTGATCCATTGTGCCTGACGTCTGGACGCTTACACTTTGCAGCTTTCTTGCCAGGCAAGATACCTTACGAAATTACTTATAGTACTTTTGTATGCTTATCATATCTTATACATTCATTATATATGTGTTTTCTTTCATTCATAATTATATACTATATATATGTTGACACACACTTAACACATAGTATCATGGGAGGGAAGGACAATCAGTAGGTGTATGGGCTATGACCACTCTGGTAAACCATAGTAACTAGCACGCACTACGGTAGTTGTGTCGCGCTGGTCGCTACCCTCACGGTATGTCAATTTCTGGTGTCCCGCTAGTCACTACCCTCGCGGTATGTCAATTTCTGATGTTCCTGACGTGTGTGTGAATTGTGAGATTAGATAGAGTAGCCTACCCATGCCCATACGTCAAAAAGTTGTCATCATTATGCATTTTATATAGATTGTCTTGTACAACGCACTTATATATTTTCTATCTATTATGCATATTTACTGTATTCAATTGGCATGCTTCTATGTATCATGTTACGTCCCTCTGAGGACCTGGTCCCTTTCCAAGTGTAGACGATCTTGACTATTCGCAGGAGCACGGATCAGGACTTGATACTTATCTCTTTCAAGGAGGTCTTCTCTTCGAGTCTCATTGTTCATTAGATTTACACTACGTGGTTTCTCTTCTATTCTAGTTGGTAGTGGATTTTTCTTCACCCAACTACTTGTTCTTATCAAGCATTTTATGCTTGATTCAGTTATATAGTTGATTGGTTATTTGATTCTGTGGATGAGATCTAGATATGTCCTGTGACTTGTGACAATATATATATATATACCACATGTGAGTTAATATTCTACAGTGTACGTGTGTATTATGGTATCCATATATGGGAGTTGCCATATACATACGACTGGCATGCTTACGTATTCCTAGTCCTACGTATTTTGGGACTGGGGCGTGACATCAGAGCTAGTTCTCTTGATATTTGGCTTAACATCCTAAGAGACTTATGGCAACTGTTAGATCTATCCATACCAACAATGGTGAAGGCCAGTCCACAAATAAGCCACCCTTATTGATGGTACTACCTACACGTATTGGAAGACACATATGAGGTTCTACCTAAAGTCACTTGATTTTGACCTTTAGACTATAGTAGTATAAGGATACAAGAAGCCACCTAGTAGAGAAATCTCATGAGAAGTACACAGACACCGAAAAGAAATAAGCTAGTCTTGATGCTAAAGCTATTAACACTCTATTTTGTGCTGTAGACAAAATTGAATTTATCAGGTTCTCCACTTGTGGAACTTCGCACGAAGTATGAAAACTTCATGAGGTCACTCATGAAGGAAACTCCCAAGTGAAGGAATCAAAAATAAGTCGTCTAACACAAAAGTATAAAGCATTAAAGATGAAGCAAAATGAGACGATCACTCAAATGTTCACGAGATTCCTCGACATCGTCAACCCTCTATTATCACTTGGCAAGGAGTACAGCAATCACGAGAAGATTCGCAAGGTACTCAGGAGACTCACCAAAAATTGGAATCCCAAGCCACTACAATCATAGAAGGAAATAATCTTACCACGATGACCCTCGAGACGCTCATGGGCAAGCTGATGACTCACGATCTGGATCTCAAAGACTATGAAGAACCTACTCCTAAGGAGAAGACGATTGATCTTAAGGTACATCACAAAAAGGTTAACAATTATAACTCTGACGACAATGAGTTTCAAGATGAGGAAGTTGCCCTGACCACCAGAAACTTCAGAAAATTTTTAAATCTTGAGAAATCAAAGAAGGGGTCAACTGACAACAGTGATGAAGAGCCTATATGCTACAAATGTAAGAAGACATGGCATATAAAGAAAGATTGTCCAACCCTAAGAAAAGGAAATTGCCACATCTACTCATCCAGAAGAACATCATCACGAAAATATGCAAATACTAGTATCTGGCACAAAAGTGAAGCTAGTGAATCCGAAGAAGAGAATCCTTGAGAAGCAGTAACCTATGCTTCATTTCGTAAGCTGATCAGGTAACGGATAACAACTCTTATGATAATTTTACTTTTGATGAACTAGGTAATACTTTTAGTGATCTGCTTGATGATTTTAGGAAACTTAAAAATAAGTACAAGCATGCTAAGAAAGATGTTCAAGAATATCAAATTGAAATAGAGATACTAACATCTCTACTAAGTGAAGTAAAGGATACCTCAAACGATTCAGACGAGAATTCTAGATTTAAGCTTAACCTCCATGAGGCACTTGCCAGCCTTGATAAGAGCTCTCAGGAGAACGCTAAACTTAAGGAAGAACTCGAATCTAAAAAGAAGAAGTACTCCATTATTGCACGTAGAATATATGCTCTCACTGCTAAATATGATGAAGTATATGCTACCTCTAAAATGTTAGAGATTAGATTAGGTAAACAGGTGGAACAAACCTCCACCCAACCTAGCACGAGACATGTAGCAAGACAAAAGAACACTCACAGCTATGCTCCTACCTACATGCATAACAGTTCATGCAATCATCATACACATAGAACTAAACATAATTATGCATTTTATTATAGAAGACCACATAGAAATATCCCACATAATCATGCATTCTATTATAGAAGATCACATAAAAATATTCCACACAATCATGCATTCTATCCACATAGACCACAAAGAACTGATTTACACAATCATATCTATCATGCTGCACCAAGCACCAATCACACAGCTATATGTCACTATTGTGGTAAGAAAGGACATATATCTAGATTCTGTAGAACAAGAAAATTAGTAGATATGAATGTTTATACATGGATACCAAAAACTAACACAGCAGGACCCTCAAGGAAATGGGTACCAAGGGTTACATCTACAACTTGTTTTGTAGGTGGACCAACCCTCTCATGCTAGAAGCAAGTGGATTCTCGAAAGTAGTTGCTCATAATATATGACTGGTGATGCTAACCTATTTGCAACGCTATCGATGAAGAAAGAAGGTTATGTCTCCTTTGGCAATAATCTCAGAGGATACATAATTGGTAATGGCAATATAGGTGTTCCTCCCTATTATGTCACAAAAGATGTTTGTCTAGTAATGAAATTAAAACATAACCTACTCAGCATCAGTCATCTAGCTGACCATGATTATGGTATTAATTTTGTTAAAAATAAGTGTTCTATTTATGAAAGATCCACTAGTAAGGATATCTTTGAAGGGATCAGGGAAGACAATATATATTTTCTATCTTGCAAAAGATACTGACAATGCAGACAAATGTCTATACGCCAACAAAGATGACAGCTGTCTATGGCATATGCGTCTAGGATACGCAAACATGGACACTATTGTAAGACTATCCACAAAGAAACTCATAAGAGGCTTACCAGAGATTACTTTCAAGAAAGATATGGTATGTGCTGAATGTGAAAAGAATAAAGCTACTAAATCTTCCTTTAAATCAATCAACTCTGTAAGTACCTCTAGACCTCTATAACTCTTGCAAATGGACTAGTTTGGACCCAGTGAGTCACCAGTCTTGGCGGTAAGCTTTATGCTTATGTTATTGTTGATGATTTTTCTAGATACACATGGGTTTACTTTCTTACAAATAAAAATAAATATTTTTTTGAATTTGTCACTTTTTGCAAAAAAATGTTCAAAACGAAATTTTTTTCATGATTACTCGTATCCGAAGTGATTATGGAGGCAAATTCGAAAATAGTGATTTCAAAAGATTTTACAATAAAAATAGTTTTTTTTCATGAATTTTTTTGTCCTAGAACTCCACAATAAAATGGTGTTGTAGAGCGGAAGAATAGAACTCTTGGCGATATGGCTAGAGTCATGTTAAATCAGTATAACCTTCCGAAATACTTTTAGACTGGAGCTGTAAGTACTTTATGTCATATTTTGAATAGGGTGCTTATTCGACCTATATCGAAGAAAATCCCCTATGAACTTTGGTTTGGTAGAATCCCCATAATTAGTTACTTTAAAGTTTTTGGCTGCAAATATTTTCTTCTTCATACAAAAGATAATATAGAAAATTTGACTCCAAGGCCGATGAAGGTATTTTTTAGGTTATGCCGCCAAAAGTAAAGGATTCAGAGTATTCAACAAAACCTCATTGACTGTTGAAGTATCAATAAATTTTACATTTGATGAACACAATACCAAGCACTAAATAAAAGTGACGATGAAGGTAGTTAACCCATAACCAACAAGACATCAAAAGATACAAACAGTACAAGTCATCCGGAAAGCCTGCCAAGGAGACTAAAGTTTTCCATAGATCATCCTGAAGACTTAGTAATAGGTGATGAATCGAAATGTGTAAGTACACGTTCCTCAAATAGAGATATCATTACAAATATTGCTTTTATTTCTCAAATAGAACCTAAAAATACTGATGAAGCTTTTACTGATGAATTTTGGATATCTGCTACGCAAGAGGAACTTAACCAATTTGAACGCAATCAAGTTTGGGAAGTTGTTCCTAAACCTAATGATTATCCGATCATTGGTACCAAATAGGTTTTTTGAAATAAATTAAATGAGGATGGTTCAGTTACACGTAACAAAGCACGTCTTGTAGCTCAAGGATACAACCAAGATGAAGGTATCGACTACGATGAGACTTATGCTCCTGTTGCTAGACTTGAATCTATCCGAATGCTTTGCGCTTTTGCTAGTTTGCATAACTTCAAAATTTTCCAAATGGATGTTAAAAGTTTTTTTCTAAATGGAGTTATCAAAGAAAATATTTTTGTTAAACAACCCCCTGGTTTTGAAGATTTTAAATACCCTGACCACGTATTCAAGTTACGAAATGCTCTATACTGACTCAAACAAGTCCCTCGTGCTCGGTATGAACGTCTTAGCCTATTTTTACTTGGAAACAGTTTTTCAAAAGAAAAAATTAATACTACCCTTTTTATAAAATCTTCTGTTGATTCTTGTTATTAGTGCAAATATATGTTGATGATATCATATTTGGATCTACTAATGAGATGCTATATAACGAGTTTGATAAGTGTATGCAGAGTAAATTTGAGATGAGCATGATGGAGAACTGACTTTCTTTCTAGTATTGCAAATCAAACAAGATGTAAAAGGAACTCTTATCCATCAGGCTAAGCACACGAAGGATTTGCTCAAAAAATTTGACATAGACAATACAAAGCCTATCGGAACTCCAATGGCAACATCCACTAAGCTTTACCTTGATAAAAATAGTAAACCAACAGACATACGTAAATATCGAGGTATGATTGGAAGTTTGTTATATCTAACTGCTAGTCGTCCAGACATTATGTTTGATGTATGTCTTTGTGCTAAATATCAAGCTAATCCTAAGAAATCACATGTGCGCAGTTCAGTATATCTTTAGATACCTTAATAGAACTTTATCGGCATGCTTATGGTATTCCAAAACCACATCCTTTGACCTTGTTGGTTACTCGGATGCTGATTTTGTCGGATGCAAAGTCGAACGAAAAAGCACCAGCGACACGTGTTATTTCCTAGAAAAGTCTCTAGTCTCCTGGTTTAGCAAGAAACAAAATTATGTTGCATTATTAACAACTGAGGCAGAGTATATCGCCGCAGGATGTTGTTATGCTCAAATTTTGTGGATGAAGCAAACCCTAGAAGACTTCAATCTGTACTATAAGAATATTCCTATTTTCTGTGATAACACTAGAACCATTAATCTCACTAAAAAACCAATATGTCACTCACGCACTAAATACATAGAAATCCATCATCATTTTCTAAGGGATCATCAATTACACGGAGATATTTGTTTAGAGTATGTGGACACGAAACATCAATTAGCAGACATCTTTACTAAACGTTTAGCTGAAGATCGATTCAAATTTATTCATCGAAAATTAGGTCTTTTAGATTCTAATAAAATATAAGAATCATAAGATGCTTTACAAATTTTTTGTCACACTTTTCAAAAAGTTTTAAAAAATTTGGATACAAGCCGAAAGGGCGCTTCTGTCAAAAATGTATAAATAACCTTAAGCGGCACGATATTTAAGTGTCTTCAGACCACCGCTAGCTGTGATCCGGCCTCTACAGCTACTCCGAGATGATTTAAACTCTTGAAAATGTACGATTTAAGTTTAGCACTTATTATTTTGTATTTATAGCAAGTCAAGAAAGGCATAATATCGATTAAAGTTACATTAAGATTCTGGAAATAAATGTCAACAAAATTTGGACCAAGCTCGAACAAAACTCGGTTAGTTTAATTCGAGAATATACTATGTCATTTAATCTTCTTCTTAATTTAGGTTTATGCTACTCTATTTATAGATCATTTTGTTGCTTATTCATTCAGACCAACGAAAATCATTCCTCCTCCACAAAAAAAATCTTAATTTTTTCTCCTATATTCTCTCCCAATGACCCCTAAAAGGAAACAAGATTCCTTTTTCGACTCTCTTTTCTGTCCCATTATGCCAAACTTAGGAGAATTCGACGATTTCACCTTTCGAAGTCTCAAAATTTCAAATGATTGGTTTAATGACTTGTCCAAGAGACACATCTGTTTTGGCCATCCTATTGATTTTACTTCTCAATACAAAGACTATCTATCTACTCTTCAAAAACTTTAACTTGAAGAATTTGTTATGACCCGTACCAAA
Organism: Iris macrosiphon; assembly: GCA_036927795.1. Classification (NCBI taxonomy): domain Eukaryota; kingdom Viridiplantae; phylum Streptophyta; class Magnoliopsida; order Asparagales; family Iridaceae; genus Iris; species Iris macrosiphon. Next base: position 189,382,119 of record JAYESA010000007.1, read on the forward strand.
ATTTACACTAATGTTATTCAAATATTCTATTGTAACTTAACATACGAATATGACACTATTTCTTCTAGAGTTCATAGTATTCCAATTGAATTCGTTGCAAATGACTTGGGTAAAATCCTACGCATTCCCACTGATGGTCAAACCTTAGTCAACATCATGCAAGTTCAATTCAACCATGACTTAACCCTAGATTCTTTCAAGAATATCCTTTGTCACCCTCTTGAATGTCCACTGGTAAATTTTATGCTAGATATTTGAATGATCACTTCTTTAAAATGTATCGTCTTATCTTTTCAACTTTTCTACCTAAGAAGACTTACTTTGATGAGGTCACTTATCTAGAAATGTCAGTTTAATATCACTTGCATTTCGGCATTAACTTCAATGTTCCCCAGACCATCCTATCTCAAATGGTTCAATACCTCAAGAAAGGGCATCCACTACTATACGCCATGTACTTGCCAACCATTTTCAACTATTTTGACATTCCTTTGGATGCTTGTCCAAATCTTGAGGAACCTTTATACCTCAATAGAATTTGGCGAATTGAGCCAACTATGCTTCTACCTTATAACTCAGCATCAAACTCCAACACTTATCCTATTGATTCTGTCCCTCCTGTTGATGAACAACTGCAAACTTTAGAGTCTATTTTCAATCTGTTGCGTGATCGCTTCCACCAAGAAGATATACGCAATCGTGCTACTGATCATCACCACACTCTTCAGACTCAGGCTCTTGGCAGCATCTTGATAGACATCCAGTACACCCTATCGAAGCACCCAGTCGGACCTTTTTTGATTCTTCGGAATCTGATTCAACAAGGATTTCGCATTGATTACCCTTATGTTCAACGATAATTGGATCCAGTTAACGCCCTCTTTGATCCAAATAGAATAGTTGAACTGGATGATGAAGATAATGAATATGACAACTAAGTCCATATTACCTTTGAGCAAACCTCTCGCTCTTGACTATCGACTGTCGTGTCCACCATGCCTCTAATATCGATTTTCATCTAAACTTATCACCCATACTTAAGTCTAAGTATGCCAGCAATGATAAGTCCACAAAATCTATCACGTCCTTATCACCTCTGATAGGATTTTGTTCCAAAATTTATTACTTGCACCCAAGTGCACAAGAGATAATAGGTCCATAAAATATATTATTGTTGGCCCATCCGGTCTCAGTCAACTTGATTTTGATAGTTAACTAAACCATGCATTGATATATCGTGATCTGAAGTCTCAATACTGCTTTTACATGTCGTTTGTATTTTGTCTATTCAAATATAATCTTTTATTTATTTGAGTCTAGGACTGATGTAAGCTGAGTCGCATCAAGTACCTATACCCAGATACTTAGTCCACTCAAATTAACCAAAGAACCTATCAACCAAATTAGACCACATTCATTTATAAAGTCTACCATACTAAGTGATCGAACTCGGGCCGAACTCGTACCAAACTCGGACCAAACTCGGTTACCCTTTTGGTATGAAATCAACCAGTTCAATAGCTCCTGGTTTCTTGGCCCAACGGTTGGAAATTTGAATTAAACCCTGACCGAATTCTGGCCGAATTCTATTTTTCTACATCCTATAAATAGGATTGGAATTCTTCATTCTTACTCACTCAACCATTCTTAAGTCTTCTATCTTATTGTGAGCAAACCTCTAAAGCCTTAAACTTCCTATCTCAAAGAGCAACTCCCCAGCCTTTCTAGTGCCAAGTGCGATCTCGGTCTAGAAGTCTTCAGAGTTGTAAAGATCTTTGTTCCATCAGTTACTCTCTCTCTAAGGTGTGAAGTTGTGAGACTTCAGATCAAACCTTGTGGTATAAGAAGTGGCAAGACTTCATATCAAAGCTTGTGATTCGCTATTGGTGATTATAGTGGAGAAAACTATGAGCATGAGTTCTCGGGACTGGACTAGTCCTCTCAGAGAAAAACAAGTATACATCTTGGTGTTTGCATTTGCTTTCTCTCTCTACTTTACTGCTCTACTTTACTGTCTTTATATACACTGTTAGTTAGCAATTACCTTCATTTTGATAATCTTAAATTGGGTAGATTATTTTGCTGCACTCAATTCACCCCCTCCCCCTCTAGAGTTTCCTCATGGTCCTTCAATCATGTCTATATCACCTATGATAGGGTTTTCGTTTCGAACTTATTACTTGCACTCAAAGTGCACAAAAAGTAATAAGGTCCACCAAAGACCCCCAGTGGGACATCCTTAATGAACTACGGTGTTGTACTATGTCCATACTACCTCTAATATAATATTCAAAGTCCACAACATATGATATAAAAATGCAGGAAAAAGTTCATGAAAATAAGAAACCTCTTTTCATTAACTTTTAAGATCATGAGTATATATGATGGAAATCCATTTCTAAGGGTTTTTCATTAATATTCAAGATCATGAGTACATATGATGGAAATCCATTTTTAAGAGTTTCCATGAGGTCTCGCTGATATAAAAAATTCCATTAAAGGTGCCCCTCCGTGTTATTTTTGCTACTAACACAAGTAAAGCCAGCAGCATAGATCGATGCACTATGGGTCATCACTCCATGTGCAAACCTCAGTATATGAAAATGAATCCATATTGATGGATAGCAAGGGAGAGACGAGATCAGGTGCTCTTCGTCCATATGGGAGGACTAATGACAGGAATGGAAATTAATATAAATTATGTCATCGACACCGCAGGCTCCCGGCCGATAGCAAGTTGCATAAATAGGAGAAACACAACTAACATGCTGCATAAACAGGGACAGCTTCGCACATGATGCAGGATATTCATCCTCGTCTCCTAGATCAGTTCTTGGTGAGCTGTCGCATAAGGTTGGCATTCTCTTCGAATGACGGGTTCTATGATATCCTTCTATGCTCCATCATGGGCAATACAAAGAGAGATAATGTCTACATAAAGAAGACACACATCAGTCTTAGCAAAGATTATAAAAGTGTACAACTGCCACATACAGCCTTCAGGTCTCAGCCACGTGCAAAGTGGAATGACTCAGCATGAACAAGTTGGCATGTATGAGCAAGATGAGATCTCATCCATACAGCCAAGTTACAGAAGAGCTCTGTCCGCATGGTTTTTCATACATGCGACAGAGGAAAAGCCTGCACATGTTCTAGATGAGTTCCCATTCATACAACAGAAGACTGCACATATCCTGTATAAGTCTTCATCCATGCGGCATAACTTCATGGAGAGTCTGCGCGTGTTCTAGATAATTTTTTATCCATGCTACGAGACTGTGTACTTGTGTCTTTGTTTTACTCGGCTAAATAACATGAGGACCAAAATGCTCCCTCACCTCCGTACTGACTTCCAGCATCAGGGGGCCACAGATCAAGTGAAATAAAGTTCTCTCTCCTCCCTCAGTAGCCTATTTATAGGCTACAAAACCACGTGAAGAGATCAAGGAAAACAATCGGGCGGTTATGAGGATGAATCTGACATGGTTATAATGCCTTAATTTTTGAGGCCAACACTATCCTCAGTCAAAACTAACACCTCGGGTTCTGAATTGCATCTATCTATGCAACAGTTGGCAATTTTTTTGTCTTTATCTCATGGAAATCGCCGTCGATTCAGAGTCCCAAGAAATATCCCAGAGATTAAGGAAAATATCCTTTATTAAATGCAGACTTAACAGCCTGGCAGATTCATCCATGCGTCAGCAAGAGTATGCGGCCAACAGACTCAGTTAAGCTGAGTGAGCTTCATGGGACATGCAACCTATGCGTTCTAAAGATCTTTTTTTATGATTCTTATTCAAATTAGTTCAAACTTGCCAGTTTAAAAACTTTAAAGGGGATCTTGTAGAAGCATAAAAAATCTCAAAGACCCCTATGTGGTTCAGTCCTCATGCACCAAAGATCAAGTGACACATAATGCCTTGGACGCATAGAGATATCTCAGTCAAGTCGGTACATTTATGACTCTGATAGCAATAATGGCTCTGAATGCCTCAATTCTGACATTAACAGTAGGCGCCAGTGCTCATGTCACCATCATTATTACTTTTTTCGTTTATAGCAGAAACGTTCCATGCGTCTCTGGCCCTATGCGTTCCAGACTCTATGCATTCCATGCGTCTCTAGCCCTAGGCTTTCCAAACTCCATACATTTTATGCATCTCTGGCCCTATGCATTCCAAACTCCATGCGTTTCATGCTTCTCTGGCCCTATGTGTTTCAGACTCCATGCGTTCCATGCATCTCTTGCCCTATGTGTTCCAGACTTCATGTGTTCCATGCGTCTAGGGCCTTATGTGTTCCAGACCCCATATGTTCTATGCGTCTCTAGCCCTATGCATTCCAGACCCCATGCATTCAACATAGTAGTACTTTTTCAAGCCAAAATCTTTCGATTATAACTGAGGAGATTCTATACGACTAAGTGCAGGCCACGCGTCAAGCTGACCAAGTCGTGCAAACCAAGGACGGGAACCGACCAGATTTTCAGCAACAATGGATCCTAATAAAGACCCCATGTGGCAACTCAACCGTGACCTGCATCCATGGTGGCCGATGCATCCTGTTAAGGATGAAGACGTGGCAGCTTCAACATCCATACGTGCATAGCATATGCGCGCGCATAGCCCATCCGTATTATGGCTATAAATAGCAGGGTAGTATACCTAAAACAGAGGGAGACACACAGAGACATAGACAGATACACGGACAGGCACAGGAGATAGAACAGAAGAGAATTTATCATTCCCACTTCCCTACCCTTACGAGTGGGTAAGCCTCTGCCCGTCTCGTATCTCCGCGTGGAACCTCTCAACTCATCGGAATGTCAACGGAGTAAAGGAGTCACTGCAGTACTCGATCTCCATTGTCACACTCCCCAGAATCAAAAAATATTGTACTTAGATTTTCTGTCTAGGATTTCTTTGTATTCTTTAGTTTGTTAAAAAAAACTTGTTCAACTTTTACATCAATGGCAAACAGTCAAATCCAATATTATCCCAAGGAGGGAGAAGATTAAGAGTATTGAAGAGTGAAGTTGAGAGGAAAGGAAAAGACTATAAGAGAGATAGAGGAGGAAATATAGAGAAGGAAATTAATGAGGGCCATTTGATGAGCAACCTTATCAATCCATGACTCCATCTTATCTCAACCAAACAAAAAAATAAAGAAACCATTGGCTAAAGAAAAGCATGGTTAATAACCAATTGGATAAGTTAATGGCAGAAAGACAGAATACCGATGGTGTTTCGCAGAATACCATCGGATAATCTGGTCTGACTGTTAAATTTCCTTTTCAAAAAAACTCAAGATTTTTGTTCTATGCACGAATCCTAGCATTGGTCTATGGCAATGCCAATGTGTATTCTACAAGTCCAGGCTAGTCTTTATATTAAAACAAAAATCTAATATACGAAAAAAATGATAGCAAAATACCTAAAATACGAAACACAGTATAATCAGTTTATGAGAAAAAAATTTAATGCCAAAAATCCAGAAATATAAAATTTGAGAAGGAACATGACAACTCTACCCTCCTTAGAAAATAAATCCATCCTCAAAAATTCACTAAAGCTAGTCGAGTTGGACAAATATACTAGAAATCTCAAAAAATTATGTCACTTATCAGAAAATAAAATACTTCACGCAGATAGAAAATATGAAAGTATATATATATATATATATATATATATATATATATATATATATATATATATATATATATATATATATATATATATGTGTGTGTGTGTGTGTGTGTGTGTGTGTGTGTGTGTGTGTGTGTGTGTGTGTGTGTGTGTGTGTGTGTGTGAGAGAGAGAGAGAGAGAGAGGCATATGGATATATAACCCTGAGTCAGTTGTGTATATATAATGCACCGAACAATTCCATTTTAGGCATATGGATATATATAACCCTGAGTCAGCTGTGTGTACAAATTCCAAGTTTCGCATTATTTTTTGTTTTGTATAGAAAGATATGAGTTGTTATATGTAAAAGTTCCTCGAACCTCAACGGATTTAATAAATTAAGGAAAATCTAAATTTTCATCTAGGATAAGAAAATAAAATAAAATAGAATTGTTCGGTGTATTATATATACACAACTAACTCAGGGTTATATATCCATATAACACACACACACACACACACACACACACACACACACACACATATATATATATATATATATATATATATATATATATAATGAAAGAGGAAGAACAATGAGGCATATGTATATATATATACTCCTGAGTCAGCTGTGTAGGGTTAAAAAATAGACAAGGGTCAAGTCTCGAGGTAAGTCGGTACCAACGTTTAAGTCGAGAGTATTACTCCGATCTAGAACGTACCTTTATAGTCGGGACATATGATAACTATCATGAGATATGGGGGCGGAAGTGAGGGACGAGGACCTCGTCTTCACTCATCAAATATGCGGAACCCAAAGAAATAACAAGACTGAAGGAAAGCCTCAAGTAAAGAAGGCAGGATGTCCCTGAAGGATAAGGACACGAGATATCAATAATGGAAAGGAATGGAACAAATATCAAGCATGTTTTACAATCCAAGGAAGCGTATAGAGTAATAGGGAAGAGGAGATCAACTGAAGATAAATAATTAGGATTAAGATTCTAACTCGATGAATCCCTGTCACTACCGCTTTCCAGGAGAGGGGTATTTTTGTCTTTTTCTATTATTGGTAATTTTGTAATATTGGTATTTCAAAAATTATTATATTGAATGGTATATCATAATTATTTATTTATGGTGCATATTATATATTTATTTATTATAGTATTTAAATATTGTTAGCATTTTACTTTATATTTTGGACTTATGTTAGTGGACCTAACTAGTTTAGAATTGACTCTTGGACCAACATTTATTTTGGTTAGACTTGATGTCACGCCCCAGTCCCAAAATACGTAGGACCAGGACACGTAAGCATGCCAGCCGCCTGTATATATGGCAACTCCAATATATGGAAACCATATATACGAGCGTACGCTGTATAATGAACAGTAATTCATAAGTGGTAAAACTAATCACAAGTCACAGGGTAATATCTAAATCTCATCCACAGAAATCAAATATGAATATGAATAACCAATAATCAGGTAACTAGATCTTAATAACAAATATCTAAAGAATGACAGTCGGATGGAAACAAATCTACTGTCGAAATAGAATATAAAAAAAGGAACAAGATACACACCATATAAGAACAACGTCTGACAACCACGAGGCTCGAAGAGAAGACCTCCTCGGGATATACCTGGATCTGCTCTCCTGCGAATGCTCAAGAACATATACACCTGGCAGGGGACCAGGTCCTCAGAGGGACATAGCAAGATACATAAAAATAATATGCCATAATGTAAATACTGAATAAATAAAGGGGTGTGCTAACCATCTAAGTGAATGCAATTTAAAGACCTTGTAGTACGCATGGGAATGTGTGGGCTAGACATATGCTGACGTAATTCACCAATCGTCATGACTGGCTAGTATATGTGTTATATGCCCCCGATCACACGGGTAACTCTGCAATCGTCCATCCCTGCAGAGCATGGAACGAAGGATAAAACAGGAATACCCCATCCTCCTCGAAGCATGGTAATGGGAACAAGAAAATCAATACCCCATCTCCGAGCAGCATGGTAACTCGCTATATATACCGTAATCCCCATCTCCGAAGAGCATGGTAACTTGAGTATATATCAGGGGGGGTGTCCCATACGCCTACTAGATATCTTTCCCGCCCAATGTAGATGTACAAATCGTGAAGACGACGTGGACATCTCATACTATGATGCAAGTCCCTATGAAATAAACAACTGAGCTAAATACCGCTACACGTGTTGCTCACACTGATGGCCAGTCGCGCATGAGGCACGCGTCCCTACATGTACTCACTCTGTGACGTGTAATGATACGTGTCAAGGCCTGGGAAGTTATATCAATAACTTCACAACTTTTAGGTGGGTCTACTAGACACTAGGTCAGACAAGTCCTAACGTCAATGCCATCGTTGACTGCACCCGAGTCTGCTCGGACGCACACATTTATATAATATTAAAATAAATAAATATGTAACTAACAATAACTAAATTTAAATAGTACAACAAGACAAGGTATACTTGCCTGGCAAGAGCTGCAAAATACAATGTCCAGATGTCAAATGCCAAGAAGTCAGAAACTATGGCCTCAAAAGGAAAGTCTTCGGATACTGAAATAAATATCACTAACAGTCTCAGAAAATATCAAATAGCTAGAAACGCCTGTCCTTAAGTCCAATTTGGACACAGGAGCAAAAATGATAGTTTCCGGTCAAAGCGGAGTCCACATGTGGGCCCACTTTACACCGAAAAGCGTGTCAGGGTCAAAGGTCTCCAAATTCGCCAAACTTAGTGTCAACAAGTCCAGAACGTCGATACGAACCCAACGGAATGTCCAGATCTGGATTCCGATGTGCCGATCACAAAATCGCCCTCAAGTGGAGCCTGTGGGGCCCACGATACGCGATTTTGTCAACGTTCTCAGAATCGAACCAAACTTGGCTCACAGGACCAGCATATTGCTACGAGTCCGATGGCGCAAGTTTCGTTTCGATCCGACGTATGTACACAAAGTTGCAGCGTGTTCCAGAACTGACGGATACGGGACGTTGTCAGCGGATACGCGTTGATTCCGGTGTGCACGCACATCCGAATCAACTTCTGCAAAATCCCGCACGTCCGTATCAACGGTGCGCACGTTTTGGTAAAGACCGCGTGCGACCAAGTCGTCCCATTTGGCGGGGCGTACTCAGTTCTGGGGTAAATCGGGTCGTTGTTTTTTCTGTTTTTGGATCGCGTGCCGCGATCGCCACAGGACGCGATGCACCGAGCGGGTTGCACGGGCACCGAGAGGGTCACATAGCCTACGTGTCACAACTGACAGAATAAAAAATAGAACTACGAGGAGATAGAACGGGTTAACTGAACATAAAACGGGTTACCTGAACATGGCTCCGTAGAAGCTGAATTTTCCGTGTCCGGTCACTGGGCTGTGTCCTGGTTTGCTGTGTCCGGGCTCCGTCGTGTCCTGGGTTCTACCGTGTCCTGGTCAGAGTCCAGCGGAGGATCGTCGGGACTCTGTACAGGCCGGTCGGGGGTTGCGGTGTCGAGCCGGGGTGGCTGCTGGGGGTTTTGAGGCGGGGTCGGGTGGCTGAGATGGGGATGGTAGTGGTGGCGGGCTGTGATGGGGGTGGTGGTGGAGAGAAGAGGAGGAGGAGGAGCTGGAGGAGGTAGAGGCTGGCGGGGAGGGGCAGAACGGCTCCAGCGGGTCTCGGGGAAGTGGAGGAGGAGAAAGGGGGTGGCTGAGGAGAGAGGGAGCGGGGAGGAGGAGGAGGAGCTGGGGAGGAGGAGCTGGGGAGGAGGAGGAGGAACTGGGAGAGGGGAGGCGGAGGCGGAGCCAGCGGGGAGGTGGTCGACGGCTGAGAAAGGGGAGGAGGAGGAGGTCGTGAAGGAGAAGAGGATGAGAAGGAGAGGGTCGGGGAGGAGAGGGCCAGCGGGGGGGGTGTGGCTCGCCGAGGGGTGGGGGAGGCTCCAGCGGGCTCGCCGCTCCGGCCGGGGGGGGGGGGTGGTAGCCGTCGGCTAGGGGGGTCGGCTGCGGCCAGGGTAGGTTTAGGTTTTTTTGATTTTTATTTTATTTTATTTTTCTTTTATTTCTTTTATAGAAAATTATATTAATTTAATATGTAAAATATCTAAAGATATTTACAAGATATTTTGTAGATATTTTCAGGATATTTTCGGGATATTTTCGGGATCTTTTCGGGTGGGTCCCGTCTCCAAATGGACGGCGCAGGTTCACCGGCCAATGAGGGGATGCCACCTCATACTGCAAATTTGCAGAAACGTCCCTGTAGTTTCATAAATTGCGTAAAGGCCCTATTTTGGGAAATTGCACAATTACGAAATTGTCTGGAAAAACACCCGATTCCTGAAAATGCTAAAATGCACAGAATAGAGGAAAATTGCTGTGTGAGGGTCCTGAGGGGGTGGGGGTGAGTCTGGGCAGAGGTTGGGCCTGGTTTCTGGGGGATACGGGTCACCGTATTTATTAATTAATAAATACTGCGCACGGTGTTCTCTAATTATTTAGAGGCAGGTAGGGCCATAATTTTTCTACGGTGTCAATATACTAAATGTAGTATACTCAGTTTAGAATATGATCATATTTTTGTTTAGGCAAAACAGGTGCAGGTTGGCCTCAAATCTCTATGGGTACAGAGATGGGTAAAGAGCAGGAAATAAAATAGGAAATAAATACGGACTTTTGTAACGATATTTGTGCGTCTCAAACGAGGCTCATTTTAGCACATCTGTGAGTTGCACAAACATCAGAAAAATAGTCTGACATGTCTAGGACAGGTATGTGAACTTTGTTCGGGGATAACAGTCAAGCTAAAGCTCCAAATAATTAGGAGATGGACAGGTGCACAAGTCAACAGGATATGTAGGAAAATTTTATTAAAATATTGCCATAAATCCTAAATGGTTAAAATAATCCTAAAAATACTGAAATCTGGTCGAGGGAGTTTACAATCTACCCAACTTATAAAAATTTTGTCCTCGAAATTAAAACTAAGCCGGGGTAGAAGTCAAAGACGGCATAAGATATAATTTAACAAAGTAATTTATATCTTGGGTTTACGAATAGGTTCGAAAAACGTTTACGCATGTCGTCCACACGCTTCCGAGTAGATTCTCCTGGTGCGCCGTGCTTCTATGTCACGCGGACCAAGGGAATAGACTGATTCCTCAATTTCTCGATGATCCAGGACTCGCACGGGTTGCTCTAGATACGACAAGCTCGGCCTAATGGCGATCTACGAATGGTTGAGAACATGACTGCTGTCTGTCATATATCGCCTGAGTTGCGACACGTGGAATACATCAAGTACTTTCTCAAGTGAAAGTGGTAGCGTAGGTTGATATGCCACTACTCCTACTCTTTCTAGCACGTCAATGGTCCAATATATCTTGGACTCAACTTGCTGCATCCTCTGAATCGAATGGTGTCTTTAGTAGGTGATATTCTCAAGATGACATGATCGTCCTCTTTGAATTCCAATGGACGATGATGACGTCTGTCCACTGTTTCTGTCTGTCTTGCGCTGTGCGCAAGTGTCCTTGTATTACTTAATTATCTCTACGGTGTTGACCACCAACTCTGGTCACGTGAATCCTTGTATGGTACAATGCTGGCTGGTATGCCGTACAATCTTATGATTTGTCTCATATATCAGTTAGCTAAAGCTTCTGCAGGCTGGTCAATTCTAAAGGTAAGAATTTATGCTGACTTGGTGAGTCGGTCCATAGGAACTCTTAATCGTTATAAGTCAACCTAGTCATAGGGCTGCTATCCATCCAGGAGTCAATCAATTGTTCATTCAGGTGAAATCCTTTTTTTTTGACTCCTGACAACAAAATGATACATTCTTCATCGAAACCCTTGAGTTCTGAACTTGACCCAAGTTACGAGGCAAAAATGCTGTCATAGTGATGCACGTATCAGGAACGTAATAAAACGTTAGGTAGGTAGCGAAGGTCATTCTAAAAATAGCACAGTTTTAAACTGCAATCTAATCTAATAATAGGGTTTGGTAATTACCCAAGGAACAAACAGAAATGGTTACAAAAATAAACAATACACTTCGCATTTATACTAAGCACAAGGTTTCATTTTTTCGAAATAAGGAAAAACGGAAAGCAATAATCAAGAGTTCAAAGGGGGAGATAATATATTAGAAGTGTGGAGATCAAGGCGTTTAAAGAATCCAATGGGAATTGTCAAGGCAGTTGTGAATTGAAATCCTATTTTGGTAATCCCTATTCACATATTCGTATCAGTATAGCTAGGTAGCTGATACGATATGCTCAGACATATCTAGAGGACAAGTACATCCGTCTACTAATCACTATATATCTCAATCCAAGTAAAGTAGTTAAGCGAAGGATGAACCAAGTGCACTATGGTTGATCAGACCGTAATACACTGATTCTGAAATGTATTAGTGTAGTACTCCAATAATACATATGTTATGAACAAGCTTGATAAAGAATAAGCTTGCAAAACTAGGCTATAGTAGCAGTATAAGTCAAGGTAGTATAGTAAATATAAGTACGCTAGATTATGATATGTGAAATTACAAAATAATTCAAATTCACAAAAAGACAAGACTCTACAATTTCTACAGTTTTTATTCTAATTCCTTGTCTAAGTCGCTAGTTGACCCAAAAGAGGTATGGCCTTCTAAGTTCTACAATCTTAATATACCCTATATGTTGTTTGCCTAAAATAGAGATTTCAAGAAAGTCCGCATAAAGTAGGGGTTTCGAGGTTGTCTGCGTAAAGCAGAGATAAAATAATTTGGTGTAAGGTAGAAGTCAGAAACTATCTGCGTACAACAAAATTTTAAGTTGTCTAGCGTAAGGCAGGGATCCAAAGTAGTTTGGTATAAATCAGGGATTCAAACTATCGGCGTAAATTAGGCTTCAGAGTTATCCGCGTAAAAAGTCTGCGCGTAGAAATCTGCGCGTAAGAGTCTGGGTGAAAGTCTGAGCGTAAAAGTTTTGCGCTAAAATCTGCGCATAAAATTAGCGCGCGTAAAGTCTCCTACGTAAAGTCTAGTATTCGTTGCAGCATAAAGTTGTACGAGAAACTCATAAGTTTGTCAGTTGAATTAGTGAATCCTGACATCTGATAAAAGTACTTGTACAACGATCGAGAGGACGGCTGCGATGATGAATTTGCACGGGGACCCAGGTTGTCGTTTAGTGACTTATTGGATACAAGTCATCTACGCTCGCGGTGAGACAAAACTGGATGTCCTGTCAAAAGCTGTTTCTTTTTGCACAAGCTCGAGGCGTATCTCTGCATTTAATGCACAAGATTGGGTCATGGCTGGGGAAAGCTAAGGCTGTAACAATAAGCTCACATTTATCATTATATCTTACACCTAATCAGGTTATTCTACGCTGGTTATCTATTATTCATGAATCATCGTGTTACGCAGGACAGTTACCTACGTGGCTTTTAGGACGTGTCATACGTACTAAGGGAAAGTGGATAGCGGTTGTCATAACTGCGGCGTAAAGGAGAATCTCCTGCATAATTTGGCTTTTTACGCCAATCAGAAAGTCATTTGGCTTTTACGCCAACTAGGCAGTTGTTTGGTTCTTATGCCAATAACGGTCAAATGGGTTTTATGCCAACAAGGGTAAAGGGTCTCTGGCGTAAAACTCTGGTTATCCAACATAGGATGAGGTTTCAGTCTTAGTATTCAACCTTGGATTTCTATTGGTTTCCTCAAGACTAGGGTTAACACTATGGTCAAGTCTCTAACTAATCCTAGTAGTATTTTTACTACTCTCAAATCATACACAAATACATCAAGGAACAATGGTAAGTTAATCTATAGGCAGGGATGCTAGGGTTCATTAGGTAATATGGAAGACTAGGGTTCATTTAGTAGTCTGAACTTAATGATATGTCAAAGCCCTAGTTGTGTTCTTAATAGGAATACTACCTTAATTATCATCCTATCAACAGGGATTCCTATATTCTAGCAGGGGCTATACTCGAGGAATTACCAGGGAAGCACACGAATCAAGCAGGATGCAATTTTATAAGTAGAACAGACTGGAAGGAAGATAAGTCATAGTCAATTGGATGAGATCCTATGCTCTAATCCTAGGTGCAGGCTTGCTCGGTACAGTAACGTAACCGAGACAATATGCTCTGACCTGCATGGGCCACCACTAAAAATATGTCACGCCCTAGTCCCAAAATACGTAGGACCAGGACACGTAAGCATGCCAGCCGCCTGTATATATGGCAACTCCAATATATGGAAACCATATATACGAGCGTACGCTGTATAATGAACAGTAATTCATAAGTGGTAAAACTAATCACAAGTCACAGGGTAATATCTAAATCTCATCCACAGAAATCAAATATGAATATGAATAACCAATAATCAGGTAACTAGATCTTAATAACAAATATCTAAAGAATGACAGTCAGATGGAAACAAATCTACTGCCGAAATAGAATATAAAAAAAGGAACCAGATACACACCATATAAGAACAACGTCTGACAATCACGAGGCTCGAAGAGAAGACCTCCTCGGGATATACGTAACATGCCTGGATCTGCTCTCCTGCGAATGCTCAAGAACATATACACCTGGCAGGGGACCAGGTCCTCAGAGGGATATAGCAAGATACATAAAAATAACATGCCATAATGTAAATACTGAATAAATAAAGGGGTGTGCTAACCATCTAAGTGAATGCAATTTAAAGACCTTGTAGTACGCATGGGAATGTGTGGGCTAGACATATGCTGACGTAATTCACCAATCGTCATGACTGGCTAGTATATGTGTTATATGCCCCCGATCACACGGGTAACTCTGCAATCGTCCATCCCTGCAGAGCATGGAATGAAGGATAAAACAGGAATACCCCATCCTCCTCGGAACATGGTAATGGGAACAAGAAAACCAATACCCCATCTCCGAGCAGCATGGTAACTCGCTATATATACCGTAATCCCCATCTCCGAAGAGCATGGTAACTTGAGTATATATCAGGGGAGGGGTGTCCCATACGCCTACTAGATATCTTTCCCGCCCAATGTAGATGTACAAATCGTGAAGACGACGTGGACATCTCATACTATGATGCAAGTCTCTATGAAATAAACAACTGAGCTAAATACCGCTACACGTGTTGCTCACACTGATGGCCAGTCGCGCATAAGGCACGCGTCCCTACACGTACTCACTCTGTGACGTGTAATAATACGTGTCAAGGCCTGGGAAGTTATATCAATAACTTTACAACTTTTAGATGGGTCTACTAGACACTAGGTCAGACAAGTCCTAACGTCAACGCCATCGTTGACTGCACCCGAGTCTGCTCGGACGCTCACATTTATATAATATTAAAATAAATAAATATGTAACTAACAATAACTGAATTTAAACAGTACAAAAAGGCAAGGTATACTTGCCTGGCAAGAGCTGCAAAATACAATGTCCAGATGTCAAATGCCAAGAAGTCAGAAACTATGGCCTCAAAAGGAAAGTCTCCGGATGCTGAAATAAATATCACTAACAGTCTCAGAAAATATCAAATAGCTAGAAACGCCTGTCCTTAAGTCCAATTTGGACACAGGGGCAAAAATGACAGTTTTCGGTCAAAGCGGAGTCCACATGTGGGCCCACTTTGCACCGAAAAGCGTGTCAGGGTCAAAGGTCTCCAAATTTGCCAAACTTAGTGTCAACAAGTCCAGAACATCGATACAAACCCAACGAAATGTCCAGATCTGGATTCCGATGTGCCGATCATAAAATCGCCCGTCAAGTGGTGCCTGTGGGGCCCACGATACGCAATTTTGTCAACGTTCTCAGAATCGAACCAAACTTGGCTCACAGGACCAGCGTATTGCTACGAGTCCAATGGCGCAAGTTTCGTTTCGATCCGACATGTGTACACAAAGTTGCAGCGTGTTCCAGAACTGACGGATACGGGACGTTGTCGGCGGATACGCGTTGATTCCGGTGTGCACGCACATCCGAATCAACTTCTGCAAAATCCCGCACGTCCGTATCAACGGTGCGCACGTTTTGGTAAAGACCGCGTGCGACCAAGTCGTCCCATTTGGCGGGGTGTACTCAGTTCCAGGGTGAATCGGGTCGTTATTTTTCCTGTTTTTGGTTCGCGTGCCGCGATCGCCATAGGACGCGATGCACCGAGCAGGTTGCACGGACACCGAGAGGGTCACATAGCCTACGTGTCACAACTGACAGAATGAAAAACAGAACTACGAGGAGATAGAACGGGTTACCTGAACATGGCTCCATAGAAGCTGAATTTTCCGTGTCCGGTCACTGGGCTGTGTCCTGGTTTGCTGTGTCCGGGCTCTGTCGTGTCCTGGGTTCTACCGTGTCCTGGTCAGAGTCCAGCGGAGGATCGTCGGGACTCTGCACAGGCCGGTCGGGGGTTGCGGTGTCGAGCCGGGGTGGCTGCTGGGGGTTTTGAGGCGGGGTCGGGTGGCTGAGATGGGGATGGTAGTGGTGGCGGGCTGTGATGGGGGTGGTGGTGGAGAGAAGAGGAGGAGGAGGAGCTGGAGGAGGTAGAGGCTGGCGGGGAGGGGCGGAGGGGCTCCGGCGGGTCTCGGGGAAGTGGTGGAGGAGAAAGGGGGTGGCTGAGAAGAGAGGGAGCGTGGAGGAGGAGGAGGAGGAACTGGGGAGGAGGAGCTGGGGAGGAGGAGGAGGAACTGGGAGAGGGGAGGCGGAGGCGGAGCCAGCGGGGAGGTGGTCGACGGCTGAGAAAGGGGAGGAGGAGGAGGTCGTGAAGGAGAAGAGGAGGAGGAGGAGAGGGTCGGGGAGGAGAGGGCCAGCGGGGGGTGTGGCTCGCCGAGGGGTGGGGGAGGCTCCGGCGGGCTCGCCGCTCCGGCCGGGGGGGGGGGGGTGGTAGCCGTCGGCTAGGGGGGGTCGGCTGCGGCCAGGGTAGGTTTAGGTTTTTTTGATTTTTATTTTATTTTCTTTTTCTTTTATTTCTTTTTATAGAAAATTATATTAATTTAATATGTAAAATATCTAAAGATATTTATAAGATATTTTGTAGATATTTTTAGGATATTTTCGGGATATTTTCGGAATCTTTTCGGGTGGGTCCCGTCTCCAAATGGACGGCGCAGGTTCACCGGCCAATGAGGGGATGCCACCTCATACTGCAAATTTGCAGAAACGTCCCTGTAGTTTCATAAATTGTGTAAAGGCCCTATTTTGGGAAATTGCGCAATTACGAAATTGTCTGGGAAAACACCCGATTCCTGAAAATGCTAAAATGCACAGAATTGAGGGAAATTGCTGTGTGAGGGTCCTGAGGGGGTGGGGGTGAGTCTGGGCAGAGGTTGGGCCTGGTTTCTGGGGGATACGGGTCACCGTATTTATTAATTAATAAATACTGTGCACGGTGTTCTCTAATTATTTAGAGGCAGGTAGGGCCATAATTTTTTTACGGTGTCAATACACTAAATGTAGTATACTCAGTGTAGAATATTATCGTATTTTTGTTTGGGCAAAACAGGTGCAGGTTGGCCTCAAATCTCTAGGGGTACAGAGATGGGTAAAGAGCAGGAAATAAAATAGGAAATAAATACGGACTTTTGTAACAATATTTGTGCGTCTCAAACGAGGCTCATTTTAGCACATCTGTGAGTTGCACAAACATCAGAAAAATAGTCTGACATGTCTAGGACAGGTATGTGAACTTTGTTCGGGGATAACAGTCAAGCTAAAGCTCCAAATAATTAGGAGATGGACAGGTGCACAAGTCAACAGGATATGTAGGAAAATTTTATTAAAATATTGCCATAAATCCTAAATGGTTAAAATAATCCTAAAAATACTAAAATCTGGTCAAGGGGGTTTACACTTGAGCCCAACCACAAGGCCAATTCAATAGGAGAATGACTTAATTAGTCAAACCATTAGGAGTAGAACCTTCATCCTTAATCCTTTTCTTCAAGATAAGCTCCAAAGGATATTTTGGATATTTTACATTTCTTGGACATGAAGAAAGGGGCCGGCCACTACATAAGGGGGTGGCGACTCTCTTCTCTCTTTTCTTCATTCCAAATTTAGATGTAAAAATTTTCCTTTCCAAATTTTCTCTTTCCTATACCAATTCCTACCCAAATTCTTTCCTAATTTCCTCTCTACTCATCATTGAAGGCTATTGGAACAATGAGGAAGCAAAAATCTACAAGGAGAAAGCAAGGATCTACAAGTTGAAGGCTCTTGACACTCATTTGGAGAATTATATTGGGAATCCATCTCCCAATGGGTACAATTCAGTTTTATAGACTTTAAATATGTAATTTAATCATTAGGAACCCTCCCATATACTAAGGCTACCCATAGAAAGTGGAATTGGGTTCATAGGAGGCCAATGAAGAAAGTTATGTGGTATTTTTTGTCAATTTTGGGGAAATTTTGAGATTGGCACATCTTGTGTTTGTTAATAGGTCAATTAGACCAAATTGATATGTGTTTTGTTGTGTGTGACTAGTGTCATATCCGTAATTGAATACGTGTAGGCCGTATTCCGATAATTTGGCGATACGAGTTGATTTGGGGGGTTTCTTCCGACACGGGGGGATTAAGCATGTCATATTTTGACACAACACGTAGTTGAGTAGCTAGCTCTTCGTGTTGTTCATAATTATGATTCTAGGCTGCTTGTGTCCTTCGGGATACGTTTGGTGGTGTGGTGGACTCGTATCGCAAGCGTATCATAGAATGAGTGTGATACGGGTGCGGTGCACTCCACGTGTTTGATACTTTGCATTCTAATTCAATTTACCTTGGTCATAGC
The DNA here is from genome assembly GCA_036927795.1 of Iris macrosiphon. Lineage (NCBI taxonomy): Eukaryota > Viridiplantae > Streptophyta > Magnoliopsida > Asparagales > Iridaceae > Iris > Iris macrosiphon. The sequence continues at coordinate 189,400,571 of JAYESA010000007.1, forward strand.
TATTAGAGTATTGTAATTATATAGTTATATAATATAGATATATATGTATAGTTATATGTATGTTCTATTTTTATTTGTGATATGTTGGTGGTCATTGGAGAGTAGGAAGTTCATATACATCATTGGTATTGATATATATATATATATATATATATATATATATATATATATATATATGTGTGTGTGTGTGTGTGTGTGTGTGTGTGAGTGTATGTGTATCAGTGAGTGTGTGTATAAGTGTGTATGTGTATAGGTGTGTGTATGTGTGTTAAGGGGGGGTATGAATAAGCAGTAACCAGTGATAAGCAGCAGAAATAAGCAGCAACAGCAGCAGTAGTAAGCAGTAAGTAACAACAAAAGCAGCGATAAGCAGCAGCATAAGCAGAAAGCTGCAGTAGTAGCAGAAGCAGCAAGCAGCAGCAACATCGATAAGCAGCAGCAACAATAATCAGCAGCAGCAGCAGAGAGAAGCAGTAGGCTACGGCAACAGAAGCAATAAGCAGTAGCAAAAATAAGCATAAGCAGCAGTAGATTATAGCACAGTGCTTAGAGGTTAAGTTGTAGATAAGCTAAGTTAGTTAATATTGTTAGTTAGTTAGTTATGTATATATGTTAGTTTATATATATATATATATATATATATATATATATATATATATATATATATATATATATATATATATATATATATATATATATATATATATAAGCACTAGTTAGCATTAGCATTGGGTAATATTATTTCTAGTTTACCTTGAGTTACACCAAGGTAATGAGAGTTGAGGTATCATAGGATATGGGTATTGAATATCAAATGGGTAAGTTAGTATGTTAGTTTGGTATAGTATTGTTATGAGTATAAATGCATGTCAGTGTATAGTGAGGTATGTATGGTTAGTTAGTTAGTTAATGTTAGATATCGGATTACCTTGTGCTACCAAGGTAATGTCAATTTATTGGTTATACTCAAGGTTTTGAGTTTGTGTATCAAGAGGGGTGTGTAGGTGGTGTGATACCGCTTTTGGCTCAAAGGCAAGGTATCAACTTAGCATTAGTTTAGCTAGGAGTACTATATATTTTTATCTTATATATATATTGTATTTTCATATCTAATAACTTACGTATCTTATGATACGGTATTGTGTTGGTATCCTAGTATCCTAACATAGCTAGTATAGCCTAGTTATATAGTGTATGGACCCAATATCCTAGAAATAGACTCATACAACCTAGAAATAGTTAGTTTGACTAGTTTGACATAGAGTTGATCTAGTTTGACTATTTTGACTTAGAAATGGCTTTATGACCTAGAATTTGACTAGTTTAACTTATTTTTATTCCAAAACCTTGTATTAATGTAATATTTTATATAGGTCTGTGTGATATAATATTTTATATAGGTCTGTGTGATATCAGTTCGGATATAGTTTTGTATTATTTGTTCTGGACCACAGGCGAATACATCTCTCTGTTAGCTTTTATTTCATGATAGTGTATATATCACTTGTTCTAGAACTGCGTACTTGATATTGACACTTGGTTACACGGACTGGTACTATATGGATCTTGTCAGGAGATGTTATCCCTTACCGCGTTCAGCGGGTACTCCTTGCACATGTATTTCATCGTGTGTATCGAGTATTGATTTTTATGTGCTTCATGTGCATCCACTATTTTGTGTGCTAGTGTGACTATATCGTATTCATGTATATAACGTGTCATGATTGGATCCATGAGTATTGGTTGGGGAGGGGGAGTAGAAGTTGGTTATGTGATCAAGCCCTATTTATCTCATGTGTATGTCGATTATACACCTCACGTATAATCGAGTTACCATATTTACCTCATGTGCAACCTAAGACGATCAAATAACAAACTTGCGCTCTAAACCACATAGCTAGTATTCATGTTCTTCTACTTGCAGTTTATTTGTATGTTACCAGTATTTACTTTCCAGTTCTTTATTGTGAATATTTGCTTGTTCTCACCTGTATTTCTATTTCTTAATACTTGTGCATCTTTTATCATTTTCTATTACTCGTCATATATGCTTTACCATATATTTAGAGTTGCTTTCAGAGTTTTTTACTTCGTTCCTTTCCTGATTGGATATATTTTTTAGATGATTGGTTAGAAGAGTTGTGTCCCACCTATTACGACCCGCAGGATGGTGAGCCACTAGAGGATACTCCCCTAGAGTAGGAGGACATAGTACCAGGGATCGAGGAGGCCTAGTTATATAGTTGTGGACTTGTACTAGTCTTATTTTGGACTCATAGCATGTATATATATTATTTTGGAGAGTTGTTGAGACTAGACTTATAGTATTGGTCTTGAGGATTTTCTGTGACTTCTATCTCTCTTTTGTTCCATATCGTACTTTCATCATCTTTAGTTTGATTTTTGTGATTGAGTATTGTTTACCAATATTACACTATTATGTTGTTCCTCCATTTGGAGTTGAGACAGCATAACAGGTACTCTTAATTGTATTATGTGAGATATTTAGATAATTATATTGCCTTAGACAATGTTCTACCACCGATGTTGCGACGTGGGCTGGACGTACCAACATACTTGTGCCAGAATATCTGGGTGCGGGTCATGACAATCCCTCACAAGTTTGAAAAAAGACTTGCATAGGCCACCATAAAAAAAAATTCATACCCCGCGCTCCCAAATACTGGATAAAAATAGGGATGGACATGGCTAAATACACCTTACAAGGTATAAAAATATCGTACGACGATCACGGTTTTCTAGAAGACAAGTTGGTGGAAACTAACAAGAAAATACATCAGTCCTAATGCAACAATCCTAGCATCTCAATCCAACAACAACAAGTCACAAGAGTAAATCATACATAAAAGTAAAAAAGGTATCCCAAAATACATATCATATATGATCATGAATCTATTTAATACATAATGCTACACTAGCAGAGTATAAATATACATGATCGTTATAACAACTATGGTCAAATATATACATTCAAACTGACCAAAGTCAGTGAACAGTCAAAAGGGTAGGGCTAACACATGCCCTTTATAAAGCCATAAAATGATAATATCAACTATGAGTGGTAAGGGAAGAAACCCACCCGTGAGCTCATGTCGTGGATCTACGGGTTCGGGCAATTCAACTGGAGGTATGGAAGATCCTCAGGCTCCTCCAGTAAATCTTGCCAAACAAAACCAGTGGGGTCGGATCCCTAAGCAACAAGTACCATAAATGAGGCCCAAGCTGACTAATTAACAAAAACTCAAAAAATATCAACGAATAAAGAGATAATAAATAAATAAATACAAGTCGAGACTTGTGTGGTACCAATGCATACGTCTCAACAATAAAATGGAGACAACTAAAATAAAATACTAAATAAAATAGTTATAGGACAGGATAAAGTAGTGAGCGGCAAGAGCGCATAGGAGCCATTCTGATCAGAACCATAACCCTTAAACCAAACAAGGACCAGAATTGCAGACCGTTATCCGAGCAAAATTTAGCACTCTAAACATGCACCGAAAGAACAGAACTAAATTTTGATCATAACATATAATAAGCAACCAAAAGAGCACGACCAAACATTCATACGACTTGCTATAAGTTAACTAGTTAGGGTTATCACAAGACTTAATTACTAAGAATGCAAGTAAAAAACATCGCTACCACCTGTATTGTAGGTAACTGGATCGTCAGGGAGTCGAGTAAGTGCTTGTAAGATATAACAAAACATAAGCAATAACTGAAGAAATATAGCATATGAAACTAAACTGTAAGTGCCCAATACACAAACTTTGTAGGTCATGGAGCCCACGCCAATCGGGGTTGTTCATGCCTTATGGGACCCTTAGCGATTGGAGTTGCTAGTAGTTCGACTATCCTCCCCTCCAAATGTACTAAGTGAGATTAACTAGTCATTTTCCTACAAGATAAATTCTTGACTCTCAAGTCATAGACAATAGAGAATCGACCTAGAATGACAAGCTATGAGTATGAGCTATTCATGAGTTATCACTAGCAAACTTATCATAACTTACAACACGCGATCGAAAAATACTCACAATCGATTGTCCAATGCTAAGATGCAATAGATTTAACACATAATAGAACATTCCAAATATCGCAAAAAAAATAAACTGATGTAAAGTATATAGGGAATACAACTTCCCACAATTATACAAAGTCGCAATATTATGATAAAGAATCAAAACAGTCAAAAATAGGCAAAACAAACAAAAATAGCCCAAAATAGCCCAAATCAGGATAAACAGCCAAATTTGAAATATTTGGTGGAATACCTCAGAATATCGTCAAATAATTTGCCTTTTCCAGTAAGTTATGTGTGAAATTTTTAGAATAAATCGGAATTCATTCAGAATTTCGTCGAATTTTGACTCGAAACAATAGATGAAATCTAAAAAAAATCTCAAAACTTGTTTTGGAATAAAACCTTCACTTAAATCAAAATTTGACGTTTAAAAGGTCAAAATTGCATAAAATCAGATTTCCTATAACATGGGAGCATTTTTATAAATTTTGAGGTTTAAAATATGAATTCCTTAAAATACTCTATAATAATGGGTTTTCGGGAACCAAAATTCAAAACTAATGACCAAAACAAAAATATCACATACAAAAGATGTAAACAATTTAGAGAGAGATATTTTAGACTATATTTAAGCATGAATACCAAAGAAAATAAAAAAATAAGGTTATCACTTTGAGCAAGATGTACTTGCCATCTCCCAAACAACCAAGCCTAAACTTCTACTTCTCCTCCTAGGGGGGTTAGACACCATACCCAAGACCTCAAGGTCAGCTCCAAGCTTAGCCCAAGGGGAGAGAAGAAAAAGAGAAATGAAGAGGGAAGGAAAAGTATGTGTGTGTGTGTGTGTGTGAGAGAGAGAGAGAGAGAGAGAGAGTGAGGGAGTATATATAGAGGAAATTAATGAGGGCCATTGGATGAGCCACCTCATCAGTCCATGACTCCAGCTCCGCTCAACCGGAGAGACGATTCAAATGACGCATATGTGAGGACCCATCCCGTCTAGCTCGGCGAGATGACTCGCTTGATACAAAGGCTTTCAGACTTAGCCCTTCAGAAGAAGTTCAGACTTAGACTTTTCAAAGGCGCACTCGGAGTCTCGCTCGGCCGATGCAATTCATCGCTAAGGTGGGTGGCTCGATGAACCTATCTTTGCTTAGCCTGCACAGCTAAAATACGGACTATACATGATAAACCGCTAGGCGATAATCTTTGCATGATAATAAAAGAATTCAATGCACCTAGCTAAGGGAATAATCTCATCATGTATTACTTGTATAGAATATGAAAATAAAACTTGGTTTATAGTTGATTCCTCGTACTACCCCTTTAGAGTTGTACTAGCATAGAGGCTTATGTTCTAAAGTAGACTATGTCGCATGTTCCTTATAGTGCTTATCTTTCATACTGTTTTAATGCTTGTCACTTAGATCACACCACAAATTCATGCATGTCACAGATAATAGTTAACTGAGTTGAGGTAGAAAGACTATCAACATAGTCGTTTCGAGCAAGTAATGAAAACATAGAAAGTATTTGGGACCGTTAGGTTGCCAAGGCAATTCCCGAATTAAGGAATTGCATAATATAAAAAAATATGAATTGGATGTTGTGAATAAGAGAAATACTTGTGTAGTGCATACTAAATCATCTACACTAGCCAACTTACAAGAAGTCTACTAGTAGTCAAAGTCTCTTGAAGCTATTGTCTAGGTTATAAGGTAAATTTATTCATTGGGTTAAGAATCTTGGGATACCTGTCTGGAATATCATAACTATAATTTTTTTCCCATAACCGTCAAGTATCGTAGTCTAATACTACCATGCCACCTGGCCAGTATGGCTGCAAGTAATTCGACTACTCTACCATAATCGTCTAGCTGCAACTGTCGCTACCTCGCCAGCGATTTGTCATAGTCATCAGTTCGTAACAAGTGCCTTCAACTCTTTCCTAGGCATAGTCTAAGTTTTAGGGCAACACTTTAGGTGTTGACTAACTTTATAACTATTAGGAGTACGAACTATTTTAACAATCTAACAAATTTCTATTAGTCTAAAGGATGCTACTTAAGGGTTAATCTAATAGGAGAATACAGATATTATTATAGTGTATATACATAAGGGTTATTATTATTAACTCATCAGTTAGTTATCAACCATTACTAACACATTTATGTTTTAACTAACAATATAAGGGTGAGGTTGATATAAATCCAATAATTCATAATGGCATAAAAAGATACGACTATGATAGGAAGAATTAAGCACGAGATAAGGAATGGATAGAGAAGAGAAGGTGAGCCACCCAAGAGGGCGAGATGATGATAGGAAGAGAATACTACTACTGCTACTCGTGTCATCCATTAGCATTGCGTGTATGCCATCTGGGTAGAATATCAACATATCCTCATAACTGCTAAACTACTATATATATAATTCTACGTCTACTTGTACATCTAAGATCTTGTGTCACAATGGGGTTATGAATATGCAATGACAAATATAACTAAAAGGTCGTACATGTATCTACGGCATCCTGTGCATGTGCTCCTATATTTTTCATAATGAGTGCTTGGCCTTGGCCTTAGTCATTCAGCTGGTGGCTGTAGCGCCCCGTTCCCCCGGTGCGGGGAGCGCGGCTAAGAAACACAAGTCGATATCGTTCGATCGTGATAGATTAAATTAAGAACTCGTCCTCGTTATGGATTTATTTCTTCGGAATCGATTCCCATATTCAGTGGACCGTGCCCCCGGGATCGACTTAGCGGCAGAGTCAGGAGGGACCTCTCCGCTGCTATTTTTTATTGTCTCGGTTTTCAATATTGCTTGTTGCTTTCGTGCTTTGAGTTGGTTTTGGGATTTGCTTATTTTCCTTGAACGGTTTCGATAGATTTTATTGATTTCGTTCATTGAACTGCACTTCAATTTCGAGATTGGAAAGAGAGGAAGAAGTATTGATCAAGATGTTCGTTATGCAGGTGAACGAGCAGTAGGCGGCTTGCGAGCGGAGTCGTGAAGCGCCTCTTTCCTTCTCCCTTCCAACTACTAAGTGAGTGGCTACCAACCCAATTAGCTAGTCCTGCTTCCAGTCTTCACATCTAATAAATATGCATTCTTCTTTGCCCCGATCAAACGATACCAAGTAATAACTAAAAGAAACCAAGATAAAAGAGAATAGACTTGGTACATTATGTTTGTCAATTGAACTTGTGAACGGTTATATCTTTGCATGCTTGTTCGTTCAGAATATTCATCATATGCATAGATACAAGTTTGAACGTATATCCTGATGCATGAATATAACGTAGTTGTAATGTAAAATGAATCATGCAATAGTGCTTGTCTTGTACTCATGTAGCCTCAGGGCGAATCATGTAGCCTCCGGGCGAATGCTTGTTAACGTAGCCTCCGGGCGAATGATTGTTAATGTGCGATCACGGACAACTTGTGCACAAGGTATAGTTCCTACGGGCGGCTGCTGGGGCACTGACACCGTTTCGGCTCCGGACGGAACTAACGTTTAGTCTCACGTACTTGGACGGGATGGTATACGGTGCCTCATGTTCTTGCATGTAGCAAACCATCTTCGTCATAGACTAGTGTCCATTATGGCAATCAAGCCAGTGATCATCTTGTATATTTAAACCTGTTGCAAACTAACTTGTGTCTTCGTGGCAGAGAAGGCATGGTAAGTATTGTGCAGGTGATTCAGACGGTCAGGTAAAATCCACCGAACGGTGGCACATTTATTTCAGTAAATTTTATATGATGCTTACTTGTAAATGAACTAAGGCAAGATAGAAACCCACAAATATGCATGCTTCATATAAACAACGTGTTGATTGGTATAGTTCGGTTAGCTCGCCTTCACCAGTATGTTTCGACATACTGACCCTCGTTGAAACAGGTTCTCCGCACCAAGGCGAACCGAGCGAGGAGCCGAAGTCGTCTTTTCGATCCAGTCCAGCTGTTGGCGCATCCTGACCGCGCCGCATTTTGAAGTACTTGAAGTAGGAGCTTGCACTCTTCATACACAATGCAGCTCCGTGGCAAAGCTATCCTCCAGCCCGGAGGTCTTTATCATTTTAAAGTTATAAAGGGATGTAATGTACAGGACTGCTATCTCATTTTGAGTCAACACTTTTGTAAGCCCGTGCGACATATTAGCTGACTCGTTCAAGAGTTCGTAATAGATGTTCATTATCAATAAAGAGAACTTTTCCATGTTTCAAATCTGTATTTTAATTCATCTGCGTACTCTGAATATGTGCTCGTTATGCAAAATACTTTAGCCTTGTACGGGCGCAACCCCAGGCCCGCACGGCATCACGATTCGGGGGACGCCCCAACGATTCTACGAAATCGGGTCGTGACATAGTGGTATCAGAGCATAGATTCAAGTTCCTTAGACTTCGTACTGGAAAAGTTCCTTTAACGATCAAATTCCTGTGCGAACTCTTGAACTCGCTAGGCCAAAATAAGATACGTTCATGCAATAAGTCCATAATACATTATGATCCTAATGTAATTTATCTTCTTTTGAAGGAATGGCTCCAGCGCAATCTGCAGCACAAATACCGGACAAAATGCAAGGCCAAGGAAGTAGTTCGGGTACTTCGGGAAGTTCAGAGAGCCAGCGAGCCATGCCAAGCATCGATCCCATCCAGCAAATGTTGCGGATGTTGGAGGCAAACCAACAAAGGGACGAGGCTCGCTATGAACGGGCCGAGAAGCGGGCGGAAGAGAGTCAGCTCAAGTTTTAAGACAATATAGAAGCACGATTCTCAGTCCAACAGAAGCAGGTGGATGCCCTACAATAGATCGTTCAGAATTTGGCTTCCAACCATTCCACGGCAAGAGCGCCGACTCCGGTGGAACAGCCCGTGCTTGAAGTAGAGACGGCGCATATTCCAAGGGCGAGGGACGTGACTGCCTTCGACTTTGGCCACTTCAAGAAAGTCTGCAACACCCCATTCAACGGGACTGAGGACGCAATCGTAGCTCTAGATTGGTTCACCGAACTTGAAGATCACTTCGCTCTGCTAGAGGTCCCCGAAGAAAAGCGCGTCGCCTGCGCGCAACTACAGCTCTGCCTCAACGCACACGATTGGTGGGACGTGCATCGACGATCTCTCCAATTTGATCACGGAGAGGAGGCGATCTCGTGGATGACTTTTCGTGCCACGTTCGAAGAGAAGTTTGTATCCCCTCCAGTACAACGTCGGATAGAGAACGAGTTCGTGCAACTGAGGTAAGGCAGCATGACAGTCAAACAGTACTCCACCGAATTCAATCGACTCTCCAAATTCGCTAGGGCCTATTTACCTGATGTAGCGAGTCAAGCTAGAAGGTTTAAAGGTGGTCTACGCCCTGCCATCCATGCGCACGTCATCGTTCATCAGTATCGGACAATGCGTGAAGTCATGAATCATGCCCTATCACTTGAACCACAGTATCCTCATGTTGCTGCCGGCGCTGTGCATACATCCAGTCACAAACGCCAAAGCAACGAAGGAGGAAACACTGCTGCAAAGTGTCGCAACAATGGTGGTCCGCAGAGGGGGCAGCTATGTCACTTCTGCAAGAAACCAGGGCACCTGGCCAACGAATGTCGTCTGAAACAAGGATTATGCCTCATCTGTGGCGATGCAAACCACAGAATTCGTGACTGCCCCAAATACTCTGCTAAACATCCTCAACGTAACGTTACCTAATGGTAGGTCTTGTTCCTAAGTTTCGAGGACGAAACTTCCAATTAGTTGGGTAGGATGTAGAGCCCCGTTCCCCCGGTGCGGGAAGCGCGGCTAAGAAACACAAGTCGGTATCGTTCGATCGGGATAGATTGAATTAAGAACTCGTCCTCGTTATGGATTTGTTTCTTCGGAATCGATTTCCATATTCAGTGGACCGTGCCCCCGGGATCGACTTAGCGGCAGAGTCAGGAGGGACCTCTCCGCTGCTATCTTTTATTGCCTCAGTTTTCGATGTCGCTTGTTGCTTTCGTGCTTTGAGTTGGTTTTGGGATTTGCTTGTTTTTCTTGAACGGTTTCGATGGATTTCATTAATTTCGTTCATTAAACTGCACTTCAATTCTGAGATTGGAAAGAGAGGAAGAAGTATTGATCAAGTTATTCGTTATGTAGGTGAACGAGCAGTAGGCGGCTTACGAGCTGAGTCGTGAAGCGCCTCTTTCTTTCTCCCTTCCAACTACTAAGTGAGTGGCTACCAACCCAATTAGCTAGCCCTGCTTCCAGTCTTCACATCTAATAAATCTGCATTCTTCTTTGCCCCGATCAAACGATACCAAGCAATAACTAAAAAAAACCAAGATAAAAGAGAATAGATTTGGTACATTATGCTTGTCAATTGAACTTGTGAACGATTATATCTTTGCATGCTTGTTCGTTCAGAATATTCATCATATGCATAGATACAAGTTTGAACGTATATCCTGATGCATGAATATAACATAGTTGCAATGTAAAATGAATCATGCAATAGTGCTTGTCTTGTACTCATGTAGCCTCAGGGCGAATCGCGTAGCCTCCGGCGAATGCTTGTTAACGTAGCCTCCGGACGAATGATTGTTAATGTGCGATCACGGACAACTTGTGCACAAGGTATAGTTCCTGCGGGCGGCTGCTGGGGCACTGACACCGTTCCGGCTCCGGACGGAACTAACGTTTAGTCTCACGTACTTGGACGGGATGGTATACGGCGCCTCACGTTCTTGCACGTAGCAAACCATCTTCGTCATAGACTAGTGTCCATTATGGCAATCAAGCCAGTGATCATCTTGTATATTTAAACCTGTTGCAAACTAACTTGTGTTTTCGTGGCAGGGAAGACATGGTAAGTATTGTGCAGGTGATTCAGACGGTCGGGTAAAATCTACCGAACGGTGGCACGTTCATTTCAGAAAATTATATATGCTTCTTACTTGTAAATGAACTAAGGCAAGATAGAAACCCACAAATATGCATGCTTCATATAAACAACGTGTTGATTGGTATAGTTCGGTTAGCTCGCCTTCACCAGTATGTTTCGACATACTGACCCTCGTTGAAACAGGTTCTCCGCACCAAGGCGAACCGAGCGAGGAGCCGAAGTCGTCTTTCTGATCCAGTCCAGCTGTTGGCGCATCCTGACCGCGCCACATTTTGATGTACTTGAAGTAGGAGCTTGCACTTTTCATACACAATGCAGCTCCGTGGCAAAGCTATCCTCCAGCCCGGAGGTCTTTATCATTTTGAAGTTATAAAGGGATGTAATGTACAGGACTGCTATCTCATTTTGGGTCAACACTTTTGTAAGCCCGTGCGGCATATTAGCTGACTCGTTTAAGAGTTTGTAATAGATGTTCATTATCAATAAAGAGAACTTTTCCATGTTTTAAATCTGTGTTTCAATTCATCTGCGTACTCTGAATATGTGCTCGTTATGCAAAATACTTTAGCCTTGTGCGGGCGCAACCCCAGGCCTGCACGGTATCACGATTCGGGAAACGCCCCAACGATTCTACGGAATCGGGTCATGACAGTGTCTAGCCTCCTCCATTTGTGCAGACTTTAGAAGCAGTAGTGGGTCCCCTTGGTCTCCTATACTTGAGGGTGTATGCGGTGTTCCTGATTCTAATGCCCTAGGTCTCTGGTTCTGCTGAGGATATTTTCGGGTTTGATGGTGACTTGATCCACATATCATGCACAGTCCCAATCGGCGATGACAGTCTCTATGAATATGAAATATCTTACCATAAAAGTGATAAGTACGGGGGTCCTTGGTTGGATATGGTACGACACTATCTGGTTGCTGGCGTGTCAAAGGGTGTCTAATGGGTCCTTCTTGTTGTGTCCTTGCTGGTCCTTGGTGAATTCTCTGTTGATTTTCGTTTTCCTTGTTGATGGTCTCCTGGATCCTGGCCTCTGTCAATAACTCGGCATAAGAATTCTGGGACTGTGAGCTAGTGTAGTGCTGGAGCTCCTGAGTCATCCCGCGGTGAAACCTCTTAGCCTTCTCCAAGTCATTAGGTATTAGGACAGTGCCATACTTACTGAGGCAGCTAAACTCTGCATCATACTCGTCAACTGTCTTGTTCTCCTGCTCCAGATGCAGGAACTAATCGTACAACGCATCCCTTACAGTGTCCGGGAAGTAGTTCCTCTCAAAGCACTCCAAGAATTATTCCCAAGTCTGACGCGTACCCAATTGACGCTCCATTGATTCCCACCAGTGATGAGCGTTACCCTCTAGCTGAGTCCTTACGTCGGTCATCCATATATCGGTAGGTAGTTGTGATGCTTCTAACAACTTCTTGGTGTTGACAATCCAGTTCATGGTCTCCTCTGGACTCTAATTGCCTTTATATGGCTTGGGATACATCTGCACAAAGTCCTTGACTGAACCAACCCGAGCTTATGGTACTGAAACTAGTGCCTGGGCTGGTACAGGGGCTAGTGTAGCCATTCTCTCAAGTGCTGCCAAAAAATTTTGCCTCTAGTCTGCCACTTGCTGCCTCTGCTCTGCAGCCTGCGCGGCTGTCTGCTGACTCTGTTATTGCATTATCATCTGGAAGAATTGGAACAGTTGTGTCTGGATATCTTGCGGTGCTAGTGGAGCTGGAAAAGTCACATTATGTATCGTGGAAGAAGTTGATGGAATTTGATTGCTAATCAGTCCATCCAGTCCTGGAAGAAGAGGAGTCGTTGAGGCCTCTCCTGGTGATTGGTCGTTAACCCCTAGAGACGTGTTGTCCCCGGTGAAGGCATGCCCGTTACGCAAATTCATCTCTATACAAGAGATGGACGGAGGATTAGGAAGAGTACATGAATCAAGCAGGATGCAGACACTTAAGTAGGACATGTTGGAAGGAAGATGAATTATAGTCAAGTGTGGATGAGATCTAAAATTCTAATCCTAGGTGCAGACCCGCTCGGTACAATTACGTAACCGAAACGGCTAACTCGACCTGCATGGGCCACCACAAAAATATGTCATGCCCCAGTTCTAAAATACGTAGGACTAGGAACACGTAAGCATGCCAGCCGTATGTATATGGCAACTCCAATATATGGATACCATAATACACACGTACGCTGTAATATGAATATAAACTCGCATGTGGTATATATAGTGTCACAAGTCACAGATATACTAATCTCATCCATATAATAAGTCATAGAAAAGAAATAACTAAACTAGAATAATAAGTCTGGAATATCCAAAATAATGATAGTCGGGCACTACCAGAAAAAGTCAAATTAGCGACGTCTAAAAACGTCGCTAAAAAACGAAATGACGTCGCTAATTTGGTTTAGCGGCGTAATTAGCGACGTTATAAAGTTGTCGGAAAAACCCAAGTCGCAAAAAAAAATGTCGCTAAACGTCGCTATACCGACGTTTTTAGCGACTTTAGTGTGTCGCAAAATTTAGCGACGTTTAGCGACGCCGAGTCACTAAATAGCGACGTTTGCAAAGTCGCTAAACGTCGCTGATTAGCGACTTATATAGCGACGTTACACCGACGTCTTTAATGACCTGGCTATTCTGTCATGTCAGCAATTGGCGACGTATAGCGACATTTTTAGCGACGTCATTAGCGACGTATTTAGCGACTTGTTACAGCATCGCTAATTAGCGACTTATTTAGCGACGTAACTAAACGTCGCTAAACGTCGCTAATTTTAAAAAAAATTAAAAAAAAAATTGTGTCCAGAAGGAACTGAACTTGGGGCTACTTAAATTAATCTACTGGTGGGGACATATCAAGTAAGTATATATTAAGTAAGTATTCAATATATATTAATATTTTGGGAACTACATATATTAGACATTGTATTGTGCCTTATGGGGACATATCAAGTAAGTATTCAATGCTGGAATTAAGTATTCAATAATAGAATTGTAGATGTAGCCAAAGTTTAACAATATATAAGATGAACAGTACAAATACGAGATAAGTATCCAATACCAAGGACTATTGTTGAAGTATCAATAATTCATAATATAGAAATCGAACTCGAGTGACCATTGTGTTTACCGAAGAGAGGTATAAGTTCCTGACTAGGTGGCGGAAGATCAATGGATCAAGCCATGGAGGCGTATTATTCCTTCTATTTATTAATGGTAGGAGTTGAGGGGGACAGTGGGCCCACAAGACGTGCAACGAAGTATGCGCAAAGTCCCGTACGAAATGTCGGGCCACATAAAAAAAATTATTATAGTATAGGACAAATGTGGATATGCAAGATAACTATATAATCCAATTAAATTAACTAAAAAATTAGAGACCACAAGAAGCATCATATATCATGCCTATTGTTGAAGTATCAATAATTCATAATATACAATCGTATCCTAAATAATAATAAAAATAACTATACTACTGCGGATCTGCAGGAGGCTGACCACCGGCGCGCTTGAAGGATAAGAACTCCTCATACTCGTCCCGTAGAATCGACACCGATGTCGATGGAGAAGGCAGTGACGTCGGTGGAGGCCGTGCCCACTCCAAGTCTGTGAGTCGCTGGTTGTAAGAATCCAGGGTAGATAACAGCCTCGTACTGCTATGATCCATTGAATCCTGCATCCTCGTCAGCTTCTCGCCCATCGATAGATGTGACGCCTGCAGCTCCATGATGTTGCGGTCATTGGAGGCTCTAATATCATTTGTCAAATCCCGTAGCTTCGTCATGCTGCGGTCGAGCATATCCAATCGTGCGATGAGCATCGGATCGTCCGACTGCGGCTGGGACCGGGGCTGCTCCTCCATACTTCGCAGCAACTCGTCACGGAGAGACGCAATCTGACGGTCAACGGCCTCCTGGACGGCCTCCTGGACTCTGGCCGACGACTGCGAGGGTTGCGACTGCGAGGGGTGTGTGGAATGCGCAGCTGTCGGGGAGGCCCTAGATGACTGTGTAGCAACCAGGGCGCCATAGGAGCTTGTACCGTAGTACGTACCCCTCTGGAGACCACCAGCTGCGGTCACCCACAGGTCGTCCGCCGACGGAGATGGAGCAGGCTGCGACGAAGTACCAGCCTCTCCAGGTGTAGGTGCACTAGCAGTCGTCCGCTCACACAGCCTAAGATACTCGGCCAAGAAAAGGTTTGGAAACTCGATAATTGCCTAAGTTATATTAAAATTAACACAAAGTAAAGTAATACTTACATAGGTCTATGAGACCCTCTCATCAATGAGATTTCCGTCCTTGCGATGGGTGGCCAAGAAGACGGTCACCATGTTTGCATCCTCCCCCCTCTGTACCTGTTAAAAATATATTATTTATTACTAAATTTAAATATTTTTTTCAAGTACCATTTTATGGTACTTATATTAAAATAATATATTTTAAAAGAAAAAATATACCAAACGACGGAAATGTTCCGTCATCGGAATCGAGCCACCACACCACTTGGCAGCATTCTGCCTAGCCGCCTTGGCCTTCTTAGACCTTTCCTTGTAGCTCGGATCGTCGAATCTAGCCCTCATCGCAGTCCACTGCTCAGGCGTGATCCAACCTTGAATCGGTTTTCCAGCACGATCACGAGCCTTCTGGTCATCCAGAGCATCTCGGATAAGCTTGGCGGCAACGGTAGGAAAGAGCCGCTCGATCAACTCGGCCCGGTACGGAGGATAAAAATACGTTTGCTACAATAAATAATTTATTAAGTTAGCATCACGAATAAGTTATATAATATGCATAAATTAGAGGATTTATTTAATATACTTTTACTTGGAAGTGCGCAAACCAGAACGCCTTCCTCTCCTCCGGAGCCTCAGAGTAGTTAATCCAAGGGCCACCGTAGTTGTTCCTCAGAAATTGGCCCAGGCGTCTCTGAACCAACGATGGACGATATCTATACAGAGATAATAATTTAGATTACTGAAAAAGTCAATATACGATGAATAAAGAGAAACACAAATATATACTAAATCATCTAATTGACTTACTTTGTACCGTCGGCCCAAATCTCTGTCCTCGTCTCCTCCGGAGGTGCGCATGGAGGATCTTGCTGATGCTGGGACAACGTCGGCACGACCTCCTCGACATGCTTATCTGTCCCCATGGTTCCGTCAGCAGGAGGAACGCTGGACGAGGGTGTACTATCACGCCAGGAACTACTCGTCCAAACAGTCGGAGATGTGAGTGATCGATATACTGGAGTACTGGGCGACGATGATCCGGAACCAACAGTAGGCAGTACCGGAGTGGCACTCTGTCTACCTCGGGACCTGCCGAATCCTCCGCGTCGTCCTGTCATATCTGATAACAACATATGATGAATATAGAGAAACACAAATATATACTATATTCTACAGTCGAAATGTGATACATATCTCAAAGCATTCTACAGTCAAAATAAGCAATATTCAAAACAACTGAAAAGAGGCCAAGTCTCTTAGTTTTTTAATATTTTATACTATTGGTAAAAGCTTGGGTTCTTTACTGTATACAATGCTTAGTAGGACATATAGTTACTTAGCTAACTATTAACAAAATCAAGTATATCAGTAAGTAACTATTTAACTACACTAACTATGTACTAATTTAATACTAAACTGATACCCTTAACTTCTACCCAATAACTCATGCTAACCCATCTTAAACCAACTAACCAATACCTTGACACTAAGCTAACTAACACTAGTATACATAGCTCACTAAATGCAACTGGGGATACTGATACAGTGGGACTTGTTGATACTTACTGATACATGGTTGTTGAAATGACACAGTGCTGATGGTTTTCCTCTTCAGTTGACTGCTCACTGTTGCAGACCTCCTTCTCACTGCCCACTACAAGGCTCCACCACTAGTACACTGATATACAGTGTGGTCGAGGCACACTGTGCACACCAGTGAAACCGATTCCCCCCTGATATACTGGCATACTGATGCACAGTTTTACGGCCCGAGCTTTCCCTCCCTCACACAAAAATATAAAGTCACTGAACTTACTCACTCACTCACTCACTGATACACTAAACTCACTGATACACTAAACTAAACTCACTGATACACTAAGCTCACTGTTACACTAAGCTCAACATAGCCCTACCTTCATGTAAAACAACACTACCCACATTCAACACCACCAAATATCTCATGATTGAAAACTTAGCTAAATACTTAGAAAAACCTTAACCCTCACTCCTCTTTTACTGAACTACCCATACAAAGAAACCCAAGCTCTCCACTGACTGATACACTGAGGTATCAGTGCCAACACAGTGCACATACAGTGAAGACACAGTAAAGAACCTGACTCCCTGTGTAAATCAGTCTCATGTCAGTGTATGTGTAAGTGTGTGTGTGTGTATCTGCGTCTGTGTGTGTGTCGTGTGTGTCTGTCAGCGTCTGTGTGCGTGTGTCGTGTCTGTGTGCGTGTGTCATGTCTGTCTAGTCATCAGTTGTGTCAGTGTCACATGAGAGAGAGAGAGAGAGAGATTACCTAGAGCTCGAGGAGGAGGAGGGGGGTGCCGAAGTAGCCGCAGCCGTGGAGAGCCGGTCGCCGGAGAGGGGGGGCGGGGGAAATCGAAAACGTTCAAAAATTTTGACAGATGGGGGAAAAGAATATGAGCCCTAATTAACCAAAAATTAGCGACGTTTAGCGACGTCTAATTAAAACGTCGCTAAATTAAAATTTAGCGACGTCAACGACGTCGCTCAACACGTTGCTAAATATTTTTGATATATACGTCGCTAATTACGCCGCTAAACATCGCTAAATCAAATATATTAGCGACGTTTAGCGACCTTAATTGAACTTATAGCGACTCATCTTTTAAAATCTGAATAAAAGTCGCTGAACGTCGCTAAATGTCGCCATTTAGCGATGTTTAGCGATATTTTTAATGGAGTCGCTGATTTAGCGACGTTTATACCAGGAGTCGCTAAAATACGTCGCTAATCCCGCTTTTTCTAGTAGTGGGGTGGAGACAAATCCACTACAAATGACTATATCAAAACTAAAATGAGAGAGAACAGTAAAATCTCCAATATAAAATAAGGTGATGACAGAAGTGTATCAGCTAAGAAGATCCATCACTAGAGATAATCAATGATGCTAAGAAGGTAAGACCTCCTTGGCAGGAAGTAATGCATCAGGTCCTGGCCCGTACTCATGCGGATACTCCTGGTCGTCTATACCTGGCAAGGGACCAGGTCCTCAGAGGGACGTAACAAGATACATAGAAGCAAGCCAATTGAATACAGTAAACATGCATAATGTTTGAAAATATATAAGTACGTTGTACAAGACAATCTATATGAATACAAATGAGGACAACTTTTTGACGTATGGGCAGGGGTAGGCTACTCTATCTAATCTCACAACTCACACACACGTCTAGAATATCATCAGCCGTCATACCGTGGGGGTAGCGACCATCGTGACATCACCGACCGACATACCGCAGGGGTAGCGACCATCGAACACGACTACCATAGTGCGTGCTAGTTATTACGGTTTACCAGAGTGGTTGTAGCCCATACGCCTACTGATTGTCCTCTCATGATACTAAGTGTCAAGTGTGTGTCAACATATCTAGTATATAGTAATGACTAAAAGAAACTACACATGCAATAAATATACAGAAATATAATAAGCATGCAAAGTACTATAAATAATTTGGCAAGATATACTTGCCTGGCAAGAGAGCTGCAAAATATAACGTCCAGATGACAAACACCAAGAGTTAGAAACAACGGCCTCAGAATGAACGTCTCCGGATGCTGAAATAAATATCACTAACGTTCCCAGAATAAGCGAGATAGATAGAAAATACTACCCTTCCTTCCAATTTGGACACAGGGGCAAAACAATAATTTCGGGTCAAAACGGGTCCACATGTGGCCCACTTTGCACCGAAAAGCGTGCCAGGGGTAAAGGTCTCTAAATAGGACAAAATTATAGGTCAAACAACTCTAAATGTTAGTACAAACTCAACGGTATGTCCAATTTTGGATTCCGGTGAGGCGAACACAAATTCGCCCAAAAAGTCAACTATAGGGCCCGCAAATAGGCAGCTTGGTCAACTGTCTCAGAATCGTGTGAAACATGGGTCACAGGACCAGCGCGATACCACGAGTCCAATGGCGCGAGTTTTATCGCGTTCTGACGAGCGTATACTAAATGGTGCGATATTTTACAAAAGTCGCGATACGGGGCTTTTTTGTCGATACAGGCTGATTCCGACGCGAACACGCGTCCGAACCAGTTTTCGCGAAAGTCCACACGTTTGGGTATATCGTGCGTACCTTTCGGTGTAATTGATACACGACGGGGCGGTCCCGTTTGGCTGGACGCGCTCCGTATCACAAGTTTTAACATTTTAAAAATAGTTTTTCATGAGTTTTCAACCTAATTTATTTTCGATTCTAATACATAATAAAATAATACAATTGACAGGGAATGATCTCGGTCAGGTGGTCTTTCCATAGCAAAAAAAAAAGTAAGTTTGGATCTCTGTGGTGGGAGATACGAGTCCTTGAACATGGATAGATGGGACAGTTTTCTGCAGTTCAAAAACATAGTTTTTCCTAAAGTTGGCATCAATTTTTACCTAGTTTTGCGCGCTGCACGATGGAAACTAATCTACGGGATTTAGAGAGGGATAGGTGGGGATCATACCGGCGAAGACGAATTAGAATTTGGTTGAGCGAGGAGACGGGAATCAGTGCGTGAACAGAGCTTTGCTGCTGTATATTTCTGCAGTGTGCGCGCGACGTGGTCGCGGACGGCGAGCGGCTTCCGGCGGCGGCGCGACGTGCTCCGGTCGGCGGTCTCAAGGCTGCGACGTCGGGTCAGGGGTGAAGGGTTTAGGGCTAGGGTTTGTAAATATGTGAAGTATATATATATATAAGTATACGGGGGAGAGAGGAACGCGGGGTCGGGTGAGAGTATTCCTGGGCCGCGCGGGTGGTTCCAGCGGGGGGGAATTAGTATTAGGTTTTTTTTCTTTTCTTTTCCTTCTTTTTCTTTTTCTTCTCTTTTCTATTTCTTTATACTATTACTAAAATTATTATTACTAATAATAATAATAATATCATTATTATTATTATTATTATTACAAATAACACTTATTATTATTATTATTATTAACTATTATTTATTAGTATTATTAATATAAATATATATTACGATTATTATTAAGGTATATAAAAAATGCATTAGTACCTATAATAGATTCAAAAAAAATCTATACCTCTTCTGCAAATATTCCTAAATAAAATAATAGGACTATGTGCAACAATTCTTAATGATTAATTATCTAGGTACTTACATCATTAATATATATTATCTAATTAACTAAAAAATAATATAAATAAATTCAATAACTAATTAATTAAATAATATTTAAAAATATAGGGTTTTACAGGGAGATACGATTCGAACAACGAGAGCCTTCCACAGAGGATTAAGTCGTACAAATCGACCTCGGCGACGAATCAAATCCCAAACCTATCTTCGTCAGTAAAAGCTTGCCCAGCGAAGACCGAAAATCCATATTATAACTCGTCAAGGAATACATTGATATCTTTGTCTGGAGTTACGAAGATATGTCAGGACTGGATCCCCAAATCGCGGTCCACAAACTCAATATTTTGTCATACGCCAAACCAGTCAAGCAATAGCAACGACGGTTCTGGCCAAACGTGATAGATTTTA
This sequence comes from Iris macrosiphon, assembly GCA_036927795.1. Lineage (NCBI taxonomy): Eukaryota > Viridiplantae > Streptophyta > Magnoliopsida > Asparagales > Iridaceae > Iris > Iris macrosiphon. Next base: position 189,421,290 of record JAYESA010000007.1, read on the forward strand.
TCGAAGCTGAAGTCAACAAGCTGATAGCTAGTGGCTTCATCCGCGAGGAACAATATACCGACTGGTTAGCCAACATCGTTCCCGTGGTTAAGAAGAATGGAAAGATCTGAATCTGCATCGACTTCCGTGACCTAAATGCGGCATGTCCCAAAGACGATTTTTTTCTTCCAATTACCGACGTAATAATCGAAAATATTTGTGGCTTTGAGCGCATGTCCTCCATGGATGGCTTCTCATGCTACAACCAAATCAAGATATTTTCCAATGATGAGAAATATACATCATTCTGGACCCCGATAGACGTATACTGCTACACGGTCATGCCTTTCGGTCTTAATAACACAGGTGCAACATACCAGCGAGCTATGAGCACCATTTTTTATGAACATCTGTGCAAGACGGTGGAATGCCACGTCGACGATATTGGCGTCAAGAGTCGCTCCAAAGATGATCACCTCCAAGACCTGAGGACTATGTTTGACTAAATGTGCGCACACTATCTCAAGATGAATCCTACCAAGTCCTTCATGGGAGTCTCCAGCAGTAAATTCTTGGATTTTGAAATCACTTCCTAGGGTATTCACATGGATCCCGACAAGACCAGTGCCATCCTGGAGATGAATCCGCCAAGGAACCTCCGGGAACTCCGTGGTCTTCAAGGGAGGTTGGCATACATTAGGAGGTTCATATCAAACCTCTTTGGATGTTGCCGACTGTTCACACGGCTCATAAAGAAAGGTCTCTCCTTTGTTTGGAATGAAGAGTGCCAACGAGCGTTCGACAACATCAAAGAATACCTATCAAACCCTCATGTGTTGGTGGCCCCGGTGATAAAAAGCTATTTCTGCTCTATGTACGCATGATGGATCACTCTCTCGGTGTCATGTTAGCCCAGAATAGTGATGCAGACCACGAGAAGGCCATATACTATCTTAGCCAGATGATGGTCGGCCCAGAGCATAGGTATACCATCGTTGAGAAGGAGTGCCTTGCTATGGTATTCGCCATCCAAAAAACTCGACAATACGTGACTGGAGAGACCATTCATGTAATCTCGCGAGTCAACCCCCTCAGGGTCCTCATGACCAAACCTGGGGCACTCAGTTCCCACTTGGCTACCTGGGCAATACTATTATCCCCATATGATATAGTGTTCGTCCCACAGAAGGCCATCAAGGGTCAAGCATTGGCCGACTTTCTGGAAGCCCACCCGGGGTCAGAAACCTCAAAGCTCTATGAAGAGATTCCAAACGAAATGGCAGACGCCAACGTTACTTCACACAAAGCTGTCTGGTGAATGTTTTTTGACGGTGCTTCAAGAGCAGGGTCCAAAGGCGGCATTATCGCTGGGGTCGGGATAGTGTTGATCTTCCCATACGGTATCGTCATCAATCTGCGTACTCCCTCACGGAGCCATGCTCCAATAATGTGGTAGAGTATAATGCCTAATCATCGGACTCTAGCTCGCCAAGCAAGTAGGAGTATAGTACCTGGAGGCCTACGGCGATTCTCAGCTAATCGTCAATCAGGTTCGGGGAGTATATGAAGTCCGAAATGAAGACTTGATCCCCTACCACCAAGATGCACTTAGTATTATCGCAACCTTCGAGATATTCTTTATTGATTATGTCCCTCGATTGTAAAACATTGAGGCTGGCTCCTTAGTCGGGCTTGCTACTTCCTTGGCAGTTCCAAATAACGCCCATCAACTAATCGATATGATCAACTAAGAGCCAGTATATCCCAAAAGCAACCTATGCTTGTACCTCAGCTATGCAGAGGAGGTAGACACCGATATTCAAGATTGGAGGCTTTCATTCATTGACTACGCAGTTTATGGAATTCTACCTGAAAACCCAAAGGAATTGACTTCAATCAGAAGACATTTCTCCATTTCTATTACGATATGGAGACCAAAATATTGTATCGTCGGTCCTATGATGGCCTTCTGCTATGATGCTTATCGAACGCAGAGATAAAACAAGCCCTCCGTGAAGCTCACAAAGGCGTCTGCGGGGCGCATCAACCCTGTCCAAAGCTACAAGACCGTCTTCAAAGAATGAGCTACTACTGGCCTACGATGGTAGCGGATGTTGTTGATTACGAGAGAAAATGCCAGACATGCTAGATCCACACAGACTTCATCCACCAACCCTCGGAGTTCCTACACCCGAGTATTGCATCCTGGCCGTTCGAAGCCTGGGGTATAGATATCATTGGGCCGATTAGTCCACCTCCATCCAAGGGACATCGGTTCATCCTCGCCATCGACGACTACTTATCCAAGTAGGCGGAAGCCGTACCACTCGCGAAAGTCAAGACGTCCAACGTGATCAGGTTCATCAAGCATCACGTCATATACCGCTTCGGCTTGCCACGAAGGATCGTCCATGACAATGGTCCACAGTTTGCAAGCCAAGCGTTCTACTGGTTCTGTGATAAAAACCGAATTCAGAATGTAGCGTCGATTGCATACAACCCAGCAGCAAACGGTCTGGGGAAAACGTTCAACAAAACCATCATCAAACTCCTCAAGAAATTTGTGTCTTCCAACAAATACGACTGGAACGAGAAGCTGGATAAATGCCTCTGGGCCTACCATACAATAGTTCGGACAGCTACTGGTAACACGTCATTCTCTTTGGTGTACGAAAGTGAGGCGGTACTCCCGTTCAAGATCCAAATCCCTTCACTACGAGTAGCTCTCTCCAACCGGCTAACCCCAGACGACAACTACCGGGCCGTAGGGACCGCATATTATGCGTTCACCTCTCATGCGATAGCCTCTACTAACAAGAAGCGTACTCAGCACCTGAAGACCCGCAGGACATGGGTTACAAAGGTCGTTAGGCCTGATCCAACTATAGAGCACGCTCTCTCTCTCTCTCTCTCTCTTTGCCATAGGGACCGCACATTATGCGTCCACCTCTCATGCGACAGCCTCTTCTGACAAGGAAAGTGCTCAGCACTTAAGCTCTGGCAGAGAAAAATACTATGATGCCAGGATTTCGAGTGCTAAGACACGTTCTATGTGGTCGTGTCAAAAACCGCAAAAGGAAGACTATGCGGCACAAATCGGCAGCCGCAGACAAATGGTCGCATGCGACCAGAAAAGCAACAGAAGTTCCATCTTCGACCGAAACTCATGCTGCGCTGACTCCATACGCCATGCTGAGAAGAGCAAAGAGATAAACTTGGACTCTTCATAATACGCATCGGCGCATGCTAGGACAAAGAAGTCTAGGGTAACGCGAGCTCGCCAAGCTCAAGAAATTTCTTATTCGACCGACCATCAGCAGGCGCCGCTATCTGTAATACGTGCCCCTAACAGAAAGTTGTACAAAACCGACCAATGCATCCAGCCCGCAGTGGCAATTGGACAGGGCCAGTCTAAAGAGTCTTCTGTTAGCAACCTGGAAAAAGTTCTTGTATGAACCCTAGGTCAGGAAGCAAAATCAACACATGCGTACCTGTGTGGTCGGTCTACCCAGGATCATAAGGAGGATGCAAAGGTGAATCAGCCCTCGCTCGACTTGCGCAACTTGATCAACCACAAGCACCAAGTGAGAAAAATAACTGCGACATATGAAGTGTCCTCCTCAGGGCATCACTGTGCCAATATTACCATCAACTAATCATGTAACAAAGCAGCAGCACCCACAAAAAGGTAGTCGGCATTCTAGCGGCTGCAACCAAAGGCACTCACCCGGCTGCAACCCGGAGTATAGGTGCAAGCACGAGAGGCAGAGGAGTTATCCTTTGTCTCATATTATTCTGCTCGGAAGGCCCCCTCCATAAGGGGAGATCAGAAGTCCAGCACCTCTAGTCCGTCGCTCTCGACCAGCGAGTCAAGAAGACGGATCCAAGGAGGACAGGTAGCAAAACCCACAGAAGGTGTTTTCCTGGGCACCTGCTGAAAGAAGAAGCTGCCAGCCGCTGGGGATAGTTCTTCCTTAGGACCTCACTGTAAAACCCCTAATTTTAAAAATCATATTAATTAATTAATTAAGTAATTAATTAATTAATTAATAGTAATTATTAGCTAATTTGAAGAAATAAATTTTACTGGATTTTTATTGCTAGGTGATTATGCAATAGAGGATTTATTGAGCAATTATAATTTTACCTTAATTAATTTAATATAGGAGACCTTGTGGACAGTTGATAGATTAATTGTATACTCTAAAATAAATTTCTAGAATTATATATATATATATATATATATATATATATATATATATATATATATATATATATATATATATATAGAGAGAGAGAGAGAGAGAGAGAGAGAGTGTGTGTTTATTAAATAATGAAAATAGAAATAGAAAAGAAAAAGAATTAGAAAAGAAAAGAAAAAGAATAAGAATAAGAAAGAATAAAAGAAAAAGAAGGAAAAAGGAAAAAGATTAATAACTAAAACCCAAAACCCTAACTATAAACCCAAACCCATTTAAACCTAGCCCTAACCGCTACCCTAGACCCGCTACCCGCAAACCCACCGCATCAGCAGCAGCGGCAGCCTAAACAAAAGCATATGCGGCCACTAAACAAAAGCATATGCGGCACCTATGACCCATTACCATGATGGATATAAATAGGAGCAACTTTGACATTCCAGGAGGGGAAGATTTTTTTTTGCTTCAGAGAGACTATACCCTTCCAGACGAGCTACATACGTACACACAAGCGAGAGAGAGAGAGAGAGAAGAGAAGAGAGCATCCCTCATTCACTCGTCGGACCGTCAATAGAGTAAAGGGGTCGTTGCAGTACTCGATCTCCATCGTCACATTACCTAGATTAAATATTGTGCTTAGATTTTCTGTTTATGACTTCTTTGTATGTTTTGTTTGTTATTAAACGAATATTTTTTTCAAACTCAATTCAATGGAAAATAATCCTAACCACACTATGATTACTGATCAACTAAAATGTTCGTGCCAAGAAAAATCGAGAACGCATAGCACATAGCACATAATACGTAGCGTATATAAGTCAGATCGAGTGGCACCTCAGTGCACAAGTAAACCATGTAGCACACTCGGTGCGAAATAGGAGTATCGATACGGATACAAGAAGTTAAGTTAGGATATCAGGCCTACTAATCAGTCACATATAGTCTTCTCGTCACATTGGACATTGGTCAGGGCAGGTACACATAGTCAACCAAGTAGAATCCTTTATTCTCTTTGTAGCAGGTAACTCAAGTCAGGTATGCAAGCTATGAGTCGATCAAATGGAATCCTTGTATTCACATCGTATCATATTGTCACGCCCCAGTCCCAAAATATCGAGGGACTAGAGATGCGTGACAATGGCCAGCAGTACGCACCGATGGATAACCCAATTTAATGGAATCATCAGGGCGTACTTAAGCTGTAAATAAGGTCTACTACAACAAGTCACACTAATCTCATCCATAAAGATAAAGAAATTAACTGCATAATCAAATAGAAATAAGTAGCAACAACATCACAGCAAGTCAGTCGGAGGAACATTCCGACTATAGTCTGAATAAGCTGGCTCTATAGGCCAGGAACAAGAGATAAACATGAAGTAAATACTGAGTACTGGAACAGGCACTCAGGAGAAGTCTTCGGCAGTCACCTCGTCTTCAGTGTTCGGTTCTATTCCAGCAATAGCTTCAGCTCCTGTCTCGTATACCTCGGGATACTGCTCCTCAGCTAAACCTGGGGACATAATCCATTCCAGGTCCTTAGTAGACATAGCAAGGCACAAAATAAAACAAGCCAAATGAATAAGCAGTGCAATAAATAAATGAACAGCAGGGTAAACTAAGTAACCATCTATGTGATATGCAAATGAGAGCAACACTAGTACTCAGGCTGAGACCGCTACAAGCTCTGTGTCGGGGAGCCGGTAGCAGTAATAACACGTAAAGGGTCTAGCTCTGCTGGAGAGTCTACAACCTCACAATAATAGTAGATATATATGTAGAACAGCCTGTAGCCTGTGTGTCTCTCCCCACCCAATGTAATCACGCAAGCCATGACCATAACGTCTCATGTCCATGTCAGCGGGATTATAACTAATGCAACAAGTCATACTGTCTAAAAATAAATGTCTCTATCAAGTCATGTATCCTATACAGAATCACCACGAATATCTCAGGAGGATTCTGTCCATGATAGTGTCAAGTGTCCTGGGTTGTATGGTACTTGATAGGTCAAGTACAAAGTAAGGGGATCGTAAATCCATCTCTAAATGACGAACCCAACACCGCGTACGGTGTCGGCACCCGACTATGATCGGACACTAGGTACGTCATACGTTCCCTAGGTTAAGCAGTTTAAATCAGTTTATATGAATTTGCACAAGACATCCAGCAGAGTATATTTACAGAAAATATAAAAATAATGACTGCAAGTTTGGCAAGGTGCACTTGCCTGAGGTTTGGATTCCACTAAGGTCCTGGTTTCGAAAATTTCCAGAGATGTCTCCAAAAGCTGAAACAAACAGTACCATCACGCTCAGAAGGTGTCAAACAGCTAGGAACGCCTGTCCTTGGGTCCAATTTGGAGACAAGGGCAAAAACGGCAATTTTGGGCCAAAACGGGGTCCACCGGTGGGCCCGCTTTGCACCAAAAAATGTGTCAGGGTCAACGGTCTCCAAATTCACCAAACTTAGTGTCAACAGGTCAGGAACGCTGATACGAACCCAACGGAACTTTCAGATTTGAATTCCGATGAGCCGATCACGAAATCGCCCGTCGAGCGGGGCCTGTGGGGCCCACGACACGCGATTTCGTCAACGTTCTCAGAATCGGACCAAACTTGACCCACAGGACCAGCGTATCGCTACGAGTCCGATGGCACAAATTTCGTCTCGATCAGACGTGTGTGCACGAAGTTAGGATAAATTACAGAAAAGGCAGATACGGGGCGATGTCCGCGGATACGCGTTGATTTCGGTGTGCACGCACACCCGAATCAGCTTTCGCAAAATCCCACACGTCCGTATCAATGATGCGCACATATCTGTGAAGACCGTGCGCGACCAAGTCATCCCGTTTGGCGGGGCGCACTCAGTTCCGGGGTGAAACAGGGTCTGGTTTTTCCTATTTTTGGATCGCGGTGTGCCATCACCACAGGACGCGATGTCCCGAGCGGTTTGTCCGGGCACCGAGAGGGTCATACAGGCTTCGCATAAAAATTTACAGAATCGAAAACAGAGATCCGAGGTGCAAGTTACGAGTACCTGAAGGGAACCCGAGAAACCGGAGTTTTTCTGTGTCCGACACGCGAGTTCGTGTCCTGGATGCTGTGTCCACGCTGTGTCCGTGTCCGGCTGGGCCTGTGTCCGGCCTAGGGTGCTGCTGGAGGACACGCTGGAGGCTGGTCGACCGTCGACGAGGTGGCGCCGGGCTAGGGCGGAGCTGGCAGAGGGTCGGGGAGCTCGAGATGGCCGGCGGAGAGCTCTGGAGAGGGAGGTTGTGGAGGAGGGCTAGGCGTTTGAGGGAGGCCGGGGTGCTGGAGAGGAAGGCGGCTCCGGTCGGCGAGGAGGAGGGTGGTTCGGCAAGGGGAGGGGTCGGCTAGGGTTCCGGCGAGCTAGGGTTTGGGGGAGTGGAATGAGGGAGGAGGAGGTCGGGGAGAGGGGTTTTTAAAGGGTGGCGCAGGCGAGGGTGAGGCCGGGGAAGGCGGGGCTGAGGTCGACGTGGGCGGCTCTCGCGGAGGGGAGGCACGGTCGTAGAGGAGGACGTGGCCGGCCGGAAAACTCGGCGCCGGCGGAGTCTGCGGGGAGAGGGAGTCGTGGGTTGGGGGTGAAGATGCGGGTCGGGTCGGGCGCGGGTTCGGGTCTGGCCGACCCGCCCGACCCGTTAACAGCGGTGGGCTGGGTTTACTAATGGGCTCGGCCCACTGGGCCGGGCCGAGCCCCTAAAACCAAAATAAAACAGAATAATACTAATAATAATAATAATAATAATATATTAATTAATTAATAATTAGAAAAATAGTTTTTAGGCTTTTAAAAATAGGTCTGAGGCCCAATAAAATCCCAGAAAATTATCCTAAGTCCGGTTTTCTATTTTACATCATAAAATCATATTTTCATTTCATTTTAATGTTAGTTATTGGCATTTAAAAATTACAAACTCACCACAGGACTTATGTAAATTACTGAAAATTGTATATTAATTCCCAAAAATTAATTTTAAAATATCTGAAAATTTAGGGTGTTTACAATCTACCCCCCTTAAGAGGATTGCGTCCTCGCAATCGAAGGGTAAACTATAAAGGCAAGATTTACAGAATTAAAGAATACTTAGGTTCTACCTGATTCTGCAAATAGGTGTGAATAACGCTGCCGCATAACATCTTCTCGCTCCCAGGTCGATTCGCCAGGAGAGTGCCGCTTCCAAGCTACTCGAACCAGCCTGATTGTTTGCCCTCGCAGTGTCTTCTCACTGGTGTCGAGTATCCCTACTGGCTGCTCTTCGTATCTCAGGCTAGGTCCCACCGAGATCTCAGAATGATCAACTATATGACTTGGGTCCGTCACATATCTCCTCAGTTGTGAGACGTGGAATACGTCATGCACTCCCTCTAAGGATGGAGGTAATGCAAGACGGTAAGCCACCTCACCGATGCGCTCCAAGATATCAAATGGCCCAATGTACCTTGGGCTTAACTTGTCTCTGTTGCCAAATCTAATAGTACCTCTAGTGGGCGAGATCCTCAAAAATACATGCTCTCCTTCCTTGAACTCCAGGGGTCGTCGGTGTGCATCGGCCCAATGCTTCTGTCTATCCTGGGCTGCACGGAGATGGTTCTGAATCTGTTTTACTTTCTCTACTGTCTCTGTTACCAGCTCTGGACCCAGTATTTGACGTTCGCCAATGTCGCTCCAGCATATTGGTGATCTGCACTTCCTTCCGTACAACGCCTCGAAAGGTGCCATCTGAACGCTTGCCTGATAGCTGTTGTTGTAGAAGAACTCCACTAAGTGCAGATGATCTTCCCAAGATCCTCCGAAGTCCAGTATACATGATCGTAGCATATCCTCCAGGATCTGAATTGTGCGCTCTGATTGGCCATCTGTCTGAGGATGATAGGCAGTACTGAACTTGAGCCTGGTGCCGAGACTCTCTTGCATGCTTCACCAGAAGTGAGATGTAAATCTCGAGTCTCGATCTGATACAATACTAACCGGCACTCCATGTAATTTTATGATCTGACGCATATACATGTCGGCTAGTACTTCCGTGGATTGTCCGACTCTGAACGGCAAGAAGTGAGCCAACTTAGTGAGCCGATCCACGATGACCCATACTGCATCCTTACCACTAGGGCTTCTTGGAAATCCAGTGATGAAGTCCATGGTAATATGCTCCCACTTCCATTCAGGGATGGGAAGCGGCTGCAACATACCTGCAGTCCTTTGGTGCTCGGCCTTCACCTGCTGGCAGACTAAGTATTTTGCCACAAATCGGGCAATCTTCCTTTTTATTCCATGCCACCAGTAATATTGTCTTAGGTCCCGGTACATCTTGGTCCCTCCTGGATGAACAGAGTATATGGAGCTATGTGCTTCCGTCATCAACTCCTGCCTTAATTCTCCATTTGGAACATATAGGCGATTTCCGCACCTTAATGTCCCGTCCTCGTGGATGCGAAGTCCCGTTTGCAGGCCTGCTTCGGTTCTCTCTTTCAGCCTTCAGAATCTGGCATCATTAGGCAAAGCTTCTTTGATTCTCTCCACCAGCGATGACTTAACTTCGAGGTTAGCCAGCAAACCATTTTATCCAGGTAGAACAACCTCTATCTGAAGATCTTGCAAGTCTTGTAATAACTGAGGCTGCTCAGTTAAGAAATAAGCCGAGGGTTTTCTGCTGAGGGCGTCGGCTACAACATTTGCTTTCCCCGGGTGGTACTGCAGATCGATGTCAAAGTCCACCATCAACTCAAGCCAACGCCTTTGCCTCATGTTGAGCTCCTTCTGTGTATAAACATACTTCAAGCTCTTATGATCAGTGAATATCTCGACATTTTCTCCATACAGATAATGTCTCCAGATCTTCAATGCAAAAATCACTACAGCTAGCTCCAGGTCGTGCGTTGGGTAGTTCTTCTCGTGGACCTTCAGCTGCCTCGATGCATAAGCGATAACATTGCCATGTTGCATCAAGACACAACCTAGTCCACTACCGGACGCATCACTATAAACAACAAAATCTCCTGACCCTGAGGGAAGAGTCAAGACTGGTGCTGTTGTTAGACGCCTCTTCAATTCTTCGAAGGCATTCTGGCATTCTTCCGTCCATAGGAACTCCTGATCCTTCCGTGTCAGCTTAGTCATCAGCTCTGCGATCCTTGAAAAATTTTCTACGAACCGCCGGTAATACCCAGCAAGTCCAAGAAAACTTCTCACTTCCGCAACAGAGGTAGGGGTAGGCCAGGTTTCTATAGCAGTAACTTTTTCTGGGTCCACAGACAGTCCTTCACCCGAGATAATATGCCCTAAGAATGGCACCTTGTCCATACAGAACTCACATTTGCTGAGTTTGGCATATAGCTTCTCCCCTCTCAAGGTTTCTAGCACAATTCTAAGGTGTTCCTCGTGCTCTTCGTGGTTCTTGGAGTAGACTAGGATATCATCAATGAATACCACCATGAACTTATCCAAGTACTGATGGAAGACCCCGTTCATCAAACTCATAAATACGGCGGGTGCGTTGGTTAAACCAAACGGCATAACTAGAAACTCATAATGTCCATACTTAGTTCTGAAGGCCGTCTTTGGGATATCTTCCTTCTTCACTCTAATCTGGTGATAACCGGATCTAAGGTCAATCTTTGAGAATACCTTAGCACCACTCAATTGGTCAAACAAATCATCAATGCGTGGTAATGGGTACCGGTTCTTAATAGTTACAGCATTAAGGGCTCTGTAATCAATGCACAGCCGTACAGATCCGTCCTTCTTGGGTACAAAAAGTATAGGTGCTCCCCATGGTGAAACACTGGGCCGGATAAATCCTTTCTCCAGAAGGTCGTCAACTTATGTTTTCAACTCCACTAACTCCTTAGGTGCTAGCCGATATACCGATGAAGTGATAGGTTCGGCTCCTGGAGTTAGTTCTATTGTGAATTCTATCTCCCGATCAGGTGGTAAACCTGGAAGATCGTCGGGAAACACATCCACAAATTTTGTTATGACTCTTGGGTAACTTGAATCTTCTTCTACAGTCAATACCCTAAGAGTTGGCTGGACCCCTTGTTCTACAGGTCCTCGTAGAAATTCAAACTCAGGAAGGCTAGGGGGTCTAAATATCACTTTTCCAAGCCGGCAATCCAGTGTCGCATGGTACTGACTTAACCAGTCCATACCAAGTACAATATCGTAATCAGGCATAGAAAAGATCAGGAATTGGGCTCGCATCTCTCGGCCACAGACTACTACCGAACATGATCTACAAGTATCACTAACCGGGATAATTCCACCTCCCGTTAGAATTCTCTTCATCTTCGAGAGAGGTGCGGTAGCTATTCTATGTGCGGCTACGAAGCTAGCAGCAATAAATGAATGCGAAGCTCCAGAATCAAATAATGCTACAGCAGGAATTGAAGCTACTAATATGGTACCTGCTATCACTTCGCCTGCAGTAACTTCCTCAGTGACTACTAGTGCATATGCCTGACCTCGTCCCTGAGCGGGACCTCTTTGCTGACGAGCTTATTGGAACAATGCTGCCTGAGGTGGTAGAGGTGGCCTGGCTCCTCCAGGCCCTGTCTGTGTTGCTCCCCCAGCTGGAAGAGCTGCAGGTGGAGATGGTCGATTCGGAACTCCCTCTCGACGTTCCGAGCAGTCCTTTGAGAAGTGTTGTCCAGATCCGCAAACCAGGCAGAGTCCCAGCTTGCGTCGATATTCCTTTTCAATATGTCCTACCTTGCTGCAGTAATGGCAAGTAGGCAGGTTCTTAGTTGCTGCTCTTGGAGGCGGGCTCTTCTGGGGCCGTTTAGCATATTCCCCTGGTGATGACTTGGACGGTGCTGAGGAGAAGGGACGTTTCAGGCTTGATTCCCTCCGAGTAACGTGCTCCAGCCGACGTGCTGCAGCTAGGACGTCGGAGTAAGAGGTGGGCACGACCGATCCGATTAACTTCTGAAGCTCGAACCTGAGCCCATCAAAGAACTTCTCCGCCTTCTCCTCTTCGGTAGGAATTAGCGAAGGGGCGAAGCGGCTCAGGCGAATGAATTCGGCGTTATATTCCTCCACCGTCATGTTACCCTGGATCAGGTGGTTGAATCTGTCTCGGAGTTCTGACCGAGCCACAGCAGGGATGTACATTTCCTGGAAGAGTCTGGAGAACTCCTCCCAGGTAACCTGATCATGTCCGAGCCTTCTTTCTTCGGACAACCACCAATGATGCGCGTTGTCCATCAGTTGCATCCTGACGGCAGTCATCCATTTGTCCCTTGGTAGTTCGGCGGCCTCCAACTGATGTTGTGTGTTTGTAAGCCATTCATGCACTTCAGTTGGTCCTTCCTTGCCCGAGAAGGTACGGGACTTGAGTTGGCGGAAATCTGTAATAGATCCCATCGCTGGCCGCCTATTTGGTGGATTTGTATGTTCCAATGCTGCGACTAGGCTGTTCCTTAGGTTCTCGGCCTCTCGGCGTTGGGTCTCCTGTTGAATCTGTTGTTGCGCCTGCATCATGGCGTATAACATCTGGAACATTTACTGGCCGTCCATTGCCTGTCCTGGGGGAAAGACAGGCATCGCAGGAGGGAACTGAGGAGGAGGCGGGATGTCATCACGCCTGAACCTGGAACTTGGCTGGCCAGTTTGATTGCTCTGAGAGGATTATCCTCGGGTATCTGGCGTCGTTCCAGCTTTGCAGGTAAACCCTGCTTCAGTCGGTGTACCCAAGGGGGTCTCATCACCACTTCTGGGATCCATAACTCTGCACCAAAAGGAAACAATGAGAACACATAGAGGAATCAAAACAGGATGCAATTCAAACAATTAAATTGAATTCGACATAGAGTTCAAAAACGATTCAATCAATGGATGAGATCCTATAACCTATCCTATCTTGTTGCAGGCCTGTCCGGTCCCTAAGTTGAAACCGAACAATTTAGTTTGGACCTGCATGGGCCACCACAAAAACCATGTCACGCCCCAGTCCCAAAATGCCGAGGGACTGGAGATGCGTGGCAATGGCCAGCAGTACGCACCGATGGATAACCCAATTTAATGGAATCATCAGGGCGTACTTAAGCTGTAAATAAGGTCTACTACAACAAGTCACACTAATCTCATCCATAAAGATAAAGAAATTAACTGCATAATCAAATGGAAATAAGTAGCAACAACATCACAGCAAGTCAGTCGGAGGAACATTCCGACTATAGTCTGAATAAGCTGGCTCTATAGGCCAGGAACAAGAGATAAACATGAAGTAAATACTGAGTACTGGAACAGGCACTCAGGAGAAGTCTTCGGCAGTCACCTCGTCTTCAGTGTTCGGTTCTATTCCAGCAATAGCTTCAGCTCCTGTCTCGTATACCTCGGGATACTGCTCCTCAGCTAAACCTGGGGACATAATCCATTCCAGGTCCTTAGTAGACATAGCAAGGCACAAAATAAAACAAGCCAAATGAATAAGCAGTGCAATAAATAAATGAACAGCAGGGTAAACTAAGTAACCATCTATGTGATATGCAAATGAGAGCAACACTAGTACTCAGGCTGAGACCGCTACAAGCTCTGTGTCGGGGAGCCGGTAGCAGTAATAACACGTAAAGGGTCTAGCTCTGCTGGAGAGTCTACAACCTCACAATAATAGTAGATATATATGTAGAACAGCTTGTAGCCTGTGTGTCTCTCCCCACCCAATGTAATCACGCAAGCCATGACCATAACGTCTCATGTCCATGTCAGCGGGATTATAACTAATGCAACAAGTCATACTGTCTAAAAATAAATGTCTCTATCAAGTCATGTATCCTATACAGAATCACCACGAATATCTCAGGAGGATTCTGTCCATGATAGTGTCAAGTGTCCTGGGTTGTATGGTACTTGATAGGTCAAGTACAAAGTAAGGGGATCGTAAATCCATCTCTAAATGACGAACCCAACACCGCGTACGGTGTCGGCACCCGACTATGATCGGACACTAGGTACGTCATACGTTCCCTAGGTTAAGCAGTTTAAATCAGTTTATATGAATTTTCACAAGACATCCAGCAGAGTATATTTACAGAAAATATGAAAATAATGACTGCAAGTTTGGCAAGGTGCACTTGCCTGAGGTTTGGATTCCACTAAGGTCCTGGTTTCGAAAATTTCCAGAGATGTCTTCGAAAGCTGAAACAAACAGTACCATCACGCTCAGAAGGTGTCAAACAGCTAGGAACGCCTGTCCTTGGGTCCAATTTGGAGATAAGGGCAAAAACGACAATTTTGGGCCAAAACGGGGTCCACCGGTGGGCCCGCTTTGCACCAAAAAATGTGTCAGGGTCAACGGTCTCCAAATTCACCAAACTTAGTGTCAACAGGTCAGAAACGCTGATACGAACCCAACGAAATTTTCAGATTTGAATTCCGATGAGCCGATCACGAAATCGCCCGTCGAGCGGGGCCTGTGGGGCCCACGACACGCGATTTCGTCAACGTTCTCAGAATCGGACCAAACTTGACCCACAGGACCAGCGTATCGCTACGAGTCCGATGGCACAAGTTTCGTCTTGATCTGACGTGTGTGCACGAAGTTAGAGTGAATTACAGAAAAGGCAGATACGGGGCGATGTCCGCGGATACGCGTTGATTCCGGTGTGCACGCACACCCGAATCAGCTTCCGCAAAATCTCACACGTCCGTATCAACGACGCGCACGTATCTGTGAAGACCGTGCGCGACCAAGTCGTCCCGTTTGGCGGGGCGCACTCAGTTCCGGGGTGAAACAGGGTCTGGTTTTTCCTGTTTTTGGATCGCGGTGTGCCATCACCACAGGACGCGATGCCCCGAGCGGTTTGTCCGGGCACCGAGAGGGTCATACAGGTTTCGCGTAGAAATTTACAGAATCGAAAACAGAGATCCGAGGTGCAAGTTACGAGTACCTGAAGGGAACCCAAAAAACCGGGGTTTTCCTGTGTCCGACACGCGAGTTCGTGTCCTGGATGCTGTGTCCACGCTGTGTCCGTGTCCGGCTGGGCCTGTGTTCGGCCTAGGGTGCTGCTGGAGGACACGCTGGAGGCTGGTCGACCGTCGGCGAGGTGGCGCCGGGCTAGGGCGGAGCTGGCAGAGGGTCGGGGAGCTCGGGATGGCCGGCGGAGAGCTCTGGAGAGGGAGGTTGTGGAGGAGGGCTAGGCGTTTGAGGGAGGCCGGGGTGCTGGAGAGGACGGCGGCTCCGGTCGGCGAGGAAGAGGGTGGTTCGGCAAGGGGAGGGGTCGGCTAGGGTTCCGACGAGCTAGGGTTTGGGGGAGTGGAATGAGGGAGGAGGAGGTCGGGGAGAGGGGTTTTTAAAGGGTGGCGCAGGCGAGGGTGAGGCCGGGGAAGGCGGGGCTGAGGTCGACGTGGGCGGCTCTCGCGGAGGGGAGGCGCGGTCGTGGAGGAGGACGTGGCCGGCCGGAAAACTCGGCGCCGGCGGAGTCTGCGGGGAGAGGGAGTCGTGGGTTGGG
Source organism: Iris macrosiphon (assembly GCA_036927795.1). Classification (NCBI taxonomy): domain Eukaryota; kingdom Viridiplantae; phylum Streptophyta; class Magnoliopsida; order Asparagales; family Iridaceae; genus Iris; species Iris macrosiphon. The sequence continues at coordinate 189,436,939 of JAYESA010000007.1, forward strand.
GGTGAAGATGCGGGTCGGGTCGGGCGCGGGTTCGGGTCTGGCCTACCCGCCCGACCCGTTAACAGCGGTGGGCTGGGTTTACTAATGGGCTCAGCCCAATGGGCCGGACCGGGCCCCTAAAACCAAAATAAAACAGAATAATACTAATAATAATAATAATAATAAAATATTAATTAATTAATAATTAGAAAAATAGTTTTTAGGCTTTTAAAAATAGGTCTGAGGCCCAATAAAATCCCAGAAAATTATCCTAAGTCCGGTTTTCTATTTTACATCATAAAATCATATTTTCATTTCATTTTAATGTTAGTTATTGGCATTTAAAAATTACAAACTCACCACAGGCCTTATGTAAATTACTGAAAATTGCATATTAATTCCCAAAAATTGATTTTAAAATATCTGAAAATTTAGGGTGTTTACACATATTGATCATATCAAATACACATAGTCTGAGTTCCTACTGGAATTAGTTTATCAAGTGGTCTAGTTAGGCCTACAGCTCTTATCAACTTTATCTCAGATAACCGGTCACTATACAGGAAAATTCTGAGCATTGTGGGTCACAGGGTTCATTAACACTCATTACTTACTAGGGTTAAAGCATGGAACCTAAAAAATTAAGAGAAAATAATAAAACCACACAAATCAACAAAATAAGCAAGTCATGCTCATAGGGCATTGTCGCATACAAGATTGTTGCATGGAACAGTCACCGCATGCAGGAACTGCCGCATGCATAGGTCGTTGCATGCACGAGCTGCCGCGTACAACAGTCGCTACATGAAACAATGTAGTAGCAAGCAAAAGGGTCCAACGCATAGCAAGGCATGCGCATAGCAGCCAAGCCGCATAGCAATCATATTGCATGCAAGACAGGCATCGAGTGAGCCTGGCACATAGCAATATGCCGCATGACACCCTCGACGCATGGCGAGATCGAACGCATAGCAAGATCAGGCGCATAGTATGGTCAGACGCATAACTCAGAGTGCATATGCAAACAGTAATGCGCATAACCTCCATGCACATAGAAAATCTATGTGCATGGTGCGCATACTGTGAAGGGTCTATGGTAGGGAAGTTCGTGCCGCATAGCATTGTTGTCGCATGGACTTCCCTGCCGCATTGACTTCATCGTCCCAGAACAGCAGCACACAAAAGCCATAAAAACTCAAATTTTGCTTTCTTCATAAAATTTTTATTTTAACTCCAAATCAAGTGAAACAAAAGTCAAAATCGCATGAAATATAATTATCTACAAAATGGAACAATTAGTTTTTGAAAATACTAAGTTTTTAGAGATCATTCTCATGAATTTCGTAAAACCCTAATTATTTTGAAATTCAGGTCTACTCAAAACCATTCACCAAAATCAAAAATACCAAATACTAAAGTGGAAGAGAATACTAAGATGAACGTTTTGATCAAAAATATTTTTAATTTACTAATAATAAAAATAAATCTAAAAATTATGACTTTGCCACTTTGAGCAAGATGCACTTGCCTTGGTGGCTACATAGCCTAGTCTCTACTCTCCAAGGGGTCTAAGAAATCTCTTCCTAGATCTAAGTTCTAGGGTTTGAGGTTTGAGGGAGAAGGGAAGAAGGAATAGGAAAGAAGAAGGAAGGAAAGAAAGAAATGAGAGAATGAAAGAGGAGAAAGAAAGAGTAGTATATATATATATATATATATATATATATATATATATATATATACACGGTAGGGTGTGATGTTAGCCATGAGATCTAGCCATGACTTCTCCAAAGCAATCTCAACCATCCAAGAAAACACAAGGGTTCAGTAGTCCAAAGAGTGAAGTGGGTCAGGTATCCATTCTACGCACAGGTCCTAGTACGGATCCATGGCAATTGCCAATGTGTTCACTACTGGTTCAGGGTAGTCTCTAATGATAAACAGAAATCCAAACATGAAATACAGCATATATGACATGCAATAAAATGCAAAACATAGTATAGATAGATTTTCAAGAAAAAATTTAATATCACAAATTCAGGAAATACGAGATCTGGGAACGGACGTGACAGATCTCGTACCATATTATGTACCCCTTTGAATACCATCATAGACGGTCATTCAAAGATCATTGTCCTACAGAGTTAGGGGGACCAGCGAGAAAGTATCAACCTCTCTCTACACAGGTACGATAGTAACTATTGCGTTCAGCTCACGGATTCTAACATATGAATCCTACATTATGTGCATCTCTCGATAAGTTTACTTATTATTATCCACTCGTTGTATATGTAATAATAATCTAAGTAATCTAATGCTATTTGAATATTTTCGAAGTTATATTAAAGTTAACAAGATATAAACATTTGGTTTGTGCAATACTTACATAGCTCTGGGATACCTGTTCATCGATGAGCTTTTCGTTCTTGTGATGGTGGCCAGGAAGACGTCACCATAATAGCATCATCGCACCTAAGTACCTGAAAATAAAAACATTAGTTATTATTAAATGCAAACACATTTATTAAATGTTTAGCCTATTATTTCTCAAAAGTAAACACACTTATTAAATTCAATCACGTATCATTCGACGAAAATGCTCCGTCGGTATCGACCCACCACACAACTTATCGGCCTTACTCTTAGCCACTTTGTATTTTATCGATCTTTCCTTATATTTCTTGTTATCGAATCTAATCCTCATCATAGTCCATTGCTCAGATATGAACCATCATTGGATCTGTTTACCCGATCGATGATTAGTCTTCTGATCGTCGATCGCATTATGGATCATCTTGGCGGAGACGATCTCCGTGGCCCAATGTGGTGGATTATAATATATTTTTTGTAAAATATTAGAAATTAATATGTTAGGTTAGCATAATAAAAAATACATATACAATTGCTAAATTAAAACTAAAATCGAATTTACTTTTACCTTGAACTGCTCGAACCAAAAACTATTTTGTTCATCGGAAGCATCACTGTAGTTGATCCTAGGACCACCATAGTTGAATTTAAGAAATTGGCCAAGTGCTCTCTGTACGACCGAGACTTGATACATATACAAAGATAATTACATTAAGGAACAAGTGAATATATATATATATATATATATATATATATATATATATATATATATATATATATATATATATAAATGAAAATGAAAATGAAAATATAAATATAAATTATGCAATTAAAGCAAATGTAAGTTTGTTAACTTAATCAGTAGGCTCGTTGGGCCAGATCTCCATCCTCATCTCGCTCGGAAGCATGCATGGATGATCATCTCGATATAAGAATGGATTCTCAACTGGAGCGACCTCGGTCATCTGCTCCTTCGTCTCCACGGGAGCGGTAGCAAGAGGAACGCTAAACTCTAGAGTATTCATATGCGGTCTGGAACTGCTCGTCCCAGGAGTAGTGCCATGTAGGGACAATCTAGTTAGAGACGTGACCGTGCGATACACGGGAGTACTAGGAGATAAGGGTCCCGAACCACTTACCGGAAGATAGATCACCAAGTACCGGAGGAACTCTGCCAGTACTGGACTGTCGTTCGCCAAACGTTCGTATCGTCTTGTCATACCTGAGAACAACTTATGATTATAAAAGAAATGCACACATATATATAATATAAATAAATTAAAATGACCAAAGAAAATATAGTAGCAAGCAGCAAGTCTAAATAGATAACAATGCTTTCCGTAGAGTTCACATATATTATATTTGTTAAAAAAAATGTAGTTCGTCCTCCTGAAAGGTTATTTCATCAAACTCGAAGATATTTCTAGCTTTAACCTTACAAACTTTCCACCAATCTGACCACGCTGATGCTCGCTTAAGATAACTTGTAAAGTACACAAACTTACCCCTCGAGATTCTCCACTTCATCCTCGTCGTAGTTGGGTAATATGCACAACTGAGCAGCATTGTTCTCATCGTCATTCAGATATTTATTCTTTATTTTCCTCGAAGGCTTTCCGGATATTGAATACTTTTAGTATTGCATCATTAGGTTTTCTATATCCGTCGTCATTTCTCGGGACTCTCGTTCAGTTAGTAGCGACGTGAGGTTTGAAATAGATCGAATAAAAGTCTGATATCTCCTTGAGAACATATGCTTCACAAATAGAACCCTCAATCTGTGTCTTATTTTTCACCTTTCTTTTTATGTGGTGAAGATACCACTCGAACGGGTACATCCATCGGTAACTGACGTGTCCATCGACATGTACCTCATAAGATAGACGAATTGGAAAATGCTCCATAGAGTCGGAGAATCGGAAAGGGAACATCCGCTCGAGCTTGCAAGTGTCAGCGCAATGTCCTTTCATTGCTTTTTCAGACGGTCAACGAGCAGCGTAGTAGAACACAAATCTATGAAGAATATGTTAAGCTATGTCAACGGATCTCAAACAGTATGCGATAAAAAAATTCAAAATACAATCAGAATTAACCTCTCCATAAATACATGACAATTGTGCATCTTCATATCCGTCAGTTTATTCTTCTTAAGATTGACACTTCTTTTCATATTCAAAATGTACCCGTTGAAAATTTTAGACACGGAATCCACTTGCAAAATATTTTTTTATTATTCAAATTAATAAAAAAAAAATCCTATCACAAATGACTTCATGACACGTGTGAGACGGCCCATCTCTCCTACAGTCTTCATGTAGCAAAAAAGTAGGACAATCAAGAGAATCCGCGATAGTCGAAAGCAACGTAAGAAATATTGGAATTCTCTCGGAAATGAGGGCAGAGTAAATCCCAAAAAGGATATCATAGAAATTTGATAGAACTTGATGTGGCAGCTTATACAAGGCTGCAAGAGATTTTTGGCAGCACAAATTTTCAAGTGATGGCTATACAGAATAATTATTTGTTTGCACGTAAGCTTTCGTGTTTGGAGAACAAGGACACCCCAGATTATTTATTTGTTGGTATGGAAGCTCTGTGTTTCGTGAACAGACCCAGACCAATAGATAATTCCTCTCAAGGAAAGATTTTTTAAGGATTGGTATCTAACTAAAAAGAAATAAAAACAATAAATAATTCCTCTTACACTATAGTAAGGGCAAAAAAAAACAATTTTGTAGAACACTACAATTTAAGTATATTGACCACAGAAAAAAATAATTTGAAAAAATTGTCAAATGAGAACCCAAAGAACGTTTGGCTTATTTCCAACCATTTCAGACTCCAATTCATGTTTGTTTTTTTAAAATCAATCGCAAACATCCTTGCTAAGGACGTTTGCCATTTTTTTTTCTCTTTATTTAGTTGTGCCATCAATGTTCATCTCCCTTAAGTAAAGGAATTCGGTGATTATGAAATTAAACAGTATAGGATTATGAAATTTAAAATAGTTCAAGTAAAGGAATCTTTAGTCGCTAAGGATGTGCAATCACTGTTCTCCTTCCTTAAGTAAAGGAATTCAGTGAAAAAAATGACAAACGTCCTTAGAAAGGACGTTTGGGACTTTTACTTTATTTTATTTTTTTTACTTTATTTTTCAAATGCCAAAAAAAATATAAAATATAAAATATATAGCAAACGCCCTAACTAAGGGTGTTTGGGTTCTCATTTGAAATTTTTTCTAACAATATACTTAATTGTAATGCTCTACAGAAAAATTTTGGGGGTATATAGCAAACGCCCTAACTAAGGGTGTTTGGGTTCTCATTTGAAATTTTTTCTAACAGTATACTTAATTGTAATGCTCTACAGAATAATAATGGGGGGGGGGGGGGGGTTGGATTTAAGGATTGGTATTTATGGAAAACAATAGATAATTCATCTCATATTATAATAAGGAAAGAAATGGAATACAGTGGGATGAGACGGTGACGCTGATGGATGGCAATGGCCTACTGTTTGTTACGGATAAGATCAAACTGTGATAAGTTTTGTTTCCTTCCAATTGGGTCTTAGCCTTTGGGGAACTCCATTCAATGGTGAACAACTGTGAAATGAATCAGTGGAGATTATTACCTTTCTGTTATGATGAATTATGAAACAATGGAAGTGTGTGTTTACGGAGATAAAATTTACTGTAGTTAACATCTCGTATTGCCTGATACAACTCTACGGATAGAGAGATCGAAAGAAATGGAAAAAAATGCTCGACAAGACGAGCGAAATGAAACAAGGATTTGGCCAATGCTACCGATATCAAGACTGTGAATCGGCATTTGAAATATGTGGGAGATGTAAATGACAAGAGTCCTTGATAGAAAATACTACTCCAGAAAAACGAACAGCAGGAGGTTTCCACCTACCTTTGCTTCACTATCAGATTCTGAGGTGGACTCCTGAAAAAAAAAAAAAAACTAATAAGAAAAAATAAAAATAAAATGGTTCAAAGTTACTGTAGTTTAATTGTGATAATCACAACTAATCTTACATAGGAACAATAAGTGAGGAAAAAGAAATGGAGAAGGTGCTTGGCAGCGTTATTATAAAAGAGTTAGTTACATCTTGCACTTCATATCGAAAATAAATTATGTCAACAACGATTTTTACTATGTCAATTACTATAAATTAAAAAATAAGTAGTTTTGAATCCCTATTTTGTACTTCTTACTAAACAAACTTATCTTAAAAGTGTCCACTGAAAGTTGACATTCAATGAACTCCCAAAGTTTGTACAAAATTAGTTGGATTTCCCAAAGAGAATCTCAACTCTTTTAGGGATCAACTTGATAGGAAACCTTTTTGGAAATCCCAATTTGAAGTAGACTCTAGTATCAAAAATCTTATTTTCCTCACCACATCAAAATTTTATTCACATAATTATGATACTGGAATTCTCTGGTAAACTTGGAGTTGAGATTTCTCATGGTCTTTATAATTCCAAACTATTGCAAACCAGACAACTTAAACTGCTCCAATTCATAAGTTCAGTCACAGTCAACAAAACATGCCACAGTGAATCCCTAAAACATTCACATCTAAGTATAGATTCACACCTTAACCAAAATATTTAAACCCAAAATTATTAAAAAGAAACTGCTTTTGGGAATCAATTGAAAAGAAAAGCAAGGACGGAGCGAATCCATAAGCTGGGATAGAGAATACCTAGTCCCCATGCATATCCCAAACTCTTATCTAGCTCCTAGTCCACAAGAAGTCAAATTCACATCTTTCTTCAATCCATTTGCATCAAATTGATCAAGTAAAACGTACCAACTATTAATGTAATTCTCAATTTCTAGAGCATTACCTACATTTAAAGAAACTGTAGTAACAATGTTAGAACACCATTGATCAGGCTCATGATTCATCAAAAAAGACATCAAAAGATGTGTACAATATATAAATTGCAGCCTCGTGGCAAGGTTGATATTAGACCTTCAGATATAAGCCCAGGTAAAGCTTACCACCGTCTCACAATTTCTTTTAGAAATTGCATGCATATTATTTCTTTTGAGGCCAGAACTAGACTTTGCATGCTTTTCCAGCAATAAGCATTTAAATACAATGAAATTTCAATAGTTTCCAGATGTTTGAACTAAATGCCTCTTTTAACTATTGCCATAACGAACCTGGCTTGAAGGGGAAAAAAAAACTTCCAACAGTTTTTTTCTTTTAAGAAAAGCAGACAAATTTCATTCAACAGTTTATAGCATTTTACTAGCAAGAAACACATAGTGCAAGTATAAAATTGAAATTAGTGGGCCTCCTAAAGTCTATACTCAGCAAAGGGAAGAGAGGTGACAAATGTTTTATTCTGGCACCAGTTTGGAATGATGGGCCAAACCGATACCATAAACTGCAGTGGCTTAAATTACAGGGACAGATACATATGAGACAAATGAATACACCCAAAGCAAAAGCCATTGTCAGAACGTTGCCTTCCACTGCTGACGAAAATATACGGAAATATATCGAATGTCACTTCGCAGGAAAAAACGACAATGGCGAACTGGTGACGTCTCAAGGAGCAACAAGGAAAATATATTCCTTCATCGCTTTAATCTGAATGCAGAAACATTAACATGTGAGTTGTACAAAACCATGATGGAAATATATCTAAAAGTGCCTCACAGCATTGAAGTGGAAGATGAAGCTGAAAACTTACATCGGGAATAATAGCTGCTTCCATAGGGAGGAGGTCCTTGCCTCATCTGCCAATTAAAACACATACCAATCAATACTAAAAGAGAGAATGATAGCAAGTATTATTTGCAGCAAATTTATATAAAACTATAAAGCAGGTTCAACATTTTTCACTCTGATAGCAGATTCATTACCTGATGCGTGCCTGTATAGTCTGTAGCACCATAACGAGCACCTGAATGCAAAAAGCCCACATATAATCCTTTTATTATTTGATTTATTCGGATAAATATGCAACTACGTAAGTCCAGAAACATACCCGGTGCATATCCAGTACCTTGGTGCTGATAATATGGAAAGGATGAACCAACTGCACCATGAGGCATAGCTCCATAGCTACAATGAAATTAAAAAGATCGATTACATTTTAATTGCATCGGATAAAATATGAAGAACAATGCACAAGTTTACATCAAAATAAATAGAAACAATAGATTCTTCATGAAAAACAAGTTCATAAAAGGAGACCTGGAGCCTGCAGATGGAAAAGAACTATCCAATCGAGCTCGTTGATACCCTCTCAAATCTGGATATAAAGCTTCATCTCCCTGCACGGCATAGGACAGAATATTACAGACTTGAATCTGGGTGTGACACAAAGGACCCATATTGTAACATGATGTTCCTGAGTTTACCAATGAAGAAAAAGGTCGTTTACCCCCCGGGCCGTGTCTATAGTCATGCATAGTAGGACCTGGCATCGAGAAATATCATCACAAGTAGTTGCACAGACAGGACAAGTAGTAAACTTAGGTCAGAATAACAACAAAATGAAGCAAACTGACAGCTATCTCGTGGCATGATGAATTATATCGTCAAACAATACAAATTGTAGCCATGAGTGCAGTACTGTGTAGTCTTGAGTAATGTCTACCACAGTAACTAAAATATGGTACTGAGAAATAACTGAAGGCCATCCAATAAATGTACTGTGCTAATAATAGATGGCATCTATACTGCTATAGAGGATTGTTACCTTGTGGTTAACACAACAATACAACAAAAACAACAAAGCCTTTATCCTAAATGTTTGGGGTTAGATTGACTTATGGTTAGCTTAGCAAGTAAATATGTGACGGGCAAGAACTGAGATTACCTCATACATGACTCACGACATGAAGTGTTAAATACTACTAAAAAGACATTCAGCAAGGAGTTTAAGAAAGACAACTTTCCAACATTGTTCAAACAAAAGCCTCTCTCTAAAACCGAAACATGAAAGTTCGAACACAGCTTTTTTATGTAGGACAGCTCACAGTTGGCGGTTCAAACAAAGGTGCCTAGAATCAAAGTCAAAAATAACAAGCATAGAACAAAGATAAGGCAGGATGAGATTAACTTTTCCAAAAGAAACACGGTGAACCACCTGAGCTTCACGTAAACAATGATTCCAAAGAGCAAAGCGTAACGCAAAGTTAGCAAAGATTAAGGGGGAAAAAGGCCAGTTTAGTGTGTAATTAATATGAATATCACAAGTTGTAGTCAATAAAAAAAGGACTTCCTACGTAAGGGATTTATGCAACTCTTTCAATACCTCCAGCATAACCTATTTGCCCCTGTTTCCAAGTTGGCTGCTGCCTGTTGACATGTGAGAGGTTGTGAGCTGTGGAAGACATTTTATCACCACTGCTAGTATGACCCCCTTTAAATGACTTCCCCTTGGTAGAAGAAACATTAGCTTTTGTATTACCTGTAAGAAAAAAGTGATTAAAAAGTTACAGATAAGTCGCAACTCCAAAAATAGTTTGAATGTGCACCATGGTAAGAGAAAGAGATGCTCAAAAGAAATTAAGTTTAAAAATAGTACTAAATATAATATAATGACTGACAAATAAAGTAATTTTAGTATTACCTTGGTAATTTTTGTATTGGAAACATGAAAAACTATAAAGTGCCAGAATAACAGGAGTAACATAATTGCCATATTTGTTGGCAATCAAAAGGTTAACATAATTGCCATATTTGTTGGCAATCAAAAGGTTAACTTTGTAGCTAAAGAGCACTAATATCGTACTACTCTCTAAACTAATTATGTAAGTATACAATTTACTATACATGTGTACTTACATGTGTACCTCCATAGTACATCATAAGAACTAATTCGTTAAAGAAGACCTAGAATCGAGCTTTAGACCAAGATCATCAAACTCTGGCTTGCACATGATTAGCGGATATGTGAATCAACATTAGGTAGCTATGGTACCAGAATGTGCAAACTAAAGGCTTACCAACTACAGAGAAGTTCTAACTACAAGGTACTTAAATATCTGATGTTTTAATTAAGTGGCCTGCACTTAGCTACCTTCTCTCATTATAGTTGTACAACTAGAAATTAAGAACATCAGTGTCATATATTATCAGTCAAAGAGTTATAAACAGAGAGAAGAGTGATCTAAATATTCAGAATGAAATGGAGCCATTTATTTGTGAGGCCTACAAGAAGATCAGGGCACCAAATTGATGGACAGATGCAGTCTCCAAAAAGGCCAGCCCTATGTTACGTGGACACGGATACGACACCACAAGAAAAGGACATGGTGACAAGGACACGGCGCCTATTTCGGTATGTCCTAGTGTATTTTTGAGTGCCCGGGGTGTGTCCAATCAAGGTTCAAAGTATCGGTATCGGAATCGGTATCGGACCATTCCTATGAGTATCGGGATCGGCGGTATCGGTAGTATCGGCGGTTTCGGATCGGAGTATCGGATTTTTTGGTATCGGAAAGCAAACAACTATTAGTAAATTATTAACATTTTAGAGAATATATTTTATACATTTATGCATAATTTAAAGTATTTTCAGTATTGTTTCTTAATATTTTTGATATTGAATGAAATAGTAGTCATCCTTGTCAATTGATTTATATGTGATAGATAAGTTTTTCTCTTTTATATGTTTTTACAATCTTACTATGCTTCTACATCCTTTCTAATTGGTCTTTTTAATTCAAATTTTTTTGCCGAATTGACTGGAAAAGAGACCTCTAATGTCGGTATCGGTCAGTATCGGATATCGGTCGGTATCGGATCGGGACATGCCAAACTGTATCGGTATCGGCCGTATCGGATCGGTATTGGCCGATACTTTAAACTATGTGTCCAATACGACTCCGACACGATATAGCCCACATTTTTTAGTGTCCGTGCTTCCTAGGCTGTCATGAATGTTTTATTTGGCAGAAATGCATGCATGTATGGATGCATGTTTTGCATAACATACCACTGATATCTGTGAGAAGGCTCATTCAGATAAGTGTACATTTAGTATTCATGCAATTATATTCATCAAACAACATACATATATATTAGCATCTAAAGGCATGCAGAAGATTTACTCAGACAGCATGTGCAATAGGATGAATGAGCATCTTCTACAAGAGGACAACCTCAAACTGGAGGAATTAGAATGATAATGATGAAATAGGTATTTAAAAAAGAGTCAACAATTAGTAACTGTACAAACTTACGTTGAACTGCTTTAGGTTTCTCTGTGATATTATCCTTATCACTAGACTTTGACCCTCCCTTGTTTTGCTTGGCCTTCTGTACAGGTTTAGCCATTGAAACCTTCACAGTTACCTGTGTAAAATCAAAATATCAAGTTGTGCTGTCAGTGAATTGTATGACAACATTAGCAGAAAATACAATATCAGAAAAAACACAACCTTTGAGTCATTGTCAGTGGACTCCTTGTCAAAGGATTCAAGGCATAACAAAGCAGCCTCTCGTGTTGTATAGTTAACAAAGGCGAAATCATTTCTCTTTGCAGATTTCAGATTACAGGCAAGGACAATTCTCTCTATCTCCCCAAACTTTATGAAAGTCTCTCTAACTTTTTCTTCATCCCAAGAAGATGGAATGCCTTCAACATACACCGATTTCACCTATGGAGGCAACAAGTCTGGATCAATAAAGAGATACCATTGATATTTCATAGTATCTAACCTAATGGCAACCTCTTATTGAAAGTTTGCATCAACAAAGACATCCAACTTTCGGAACCACAAGTGGACTCTAAACACAAGGCCCTAATAGAATAGCTGAATGCAATTGATGATGGGCTCATTTCAGATATTACCTTTGGGCAGTTTGAAGGTTAGGGAGCTAAGAAATGGAAGGATTAGAATAATTATATAGGAGCTCACTTGCATAAGTTTAACAAGTATTTGAAACACAACTTGCTTAAGTTTAACAAGTACTTGGAATAGAATGTGCATAAGTTTAACAAGTATTTGAAACACCACTTTGATAAGATTGCTAATTTTACATACAGGTCCAGATAACGGATAATTTCAGCAAGCAAGCTACTAGAGGAGGAGCAAATTTCTTCATCCTTACAAATTACGAGGGGGAAAAATAAAGGTCTGTCTGACAAGCAATGTTGTATCTCATTGAGCTCATTTCCACATTTATTTGACTTTTTTTAATATGAAAATGTTAAGGAGAATAATGTCCAAGCATCAAGGGCTGTTTGACTGAATCATGGGTGGTCAGCACCTACAATAAAAAGTCTTGTTCCAATGTCAAACTTTCTGCACAAACTTCTCGTACAAAGTCTAGTTGGCAAGTTCCAATTGGATACACTTAAAAAATGTGCTTTGCCTTGCCCCCTTGTCCATTAGGGACTAGCCAACTAGACTTGTAGAGAAGTTTGTGCACGAATTTGTGAGCATAGCATTACTTACTACTTACAATAAGGTCCATAACTTAGAAACCAAGAAACCAGAAGCGGAAGCGGGGGCGGAAGCGGGAGCGGAGAAGCGCCACTACTTAGAAGATTCTAAAGTTGGAAACGTGATAGGAGCGTGCGCTAATAAATTTTTAATGTTTATTAATTATTGTTATCAAAACTTATAAATATCTTAATATTTATTATAATTTATAAAGTTCAGTTCAAAGTTACATAGAGATCATTCGCATGTTAATTTTTTATGATGTCAAGGGAATAAATCTTTAGTTTCTTGGTACTTTGATAAATGTGTATTGAAAATTTTCTAATTTCTTCCCCAAAATTTATGTTCTCTTTTAAAATTTTGGTCATATTATGGGAAGCGATCACATCGTCGGAGAAACGAGCTCCCGTCTCCGGAGAAACGAGCTCCCGTCATCGGGGAAACGAGCGCCAAACGAGCTCCCAAGTAAGAAACGCCGAATCGAAGGTTCTTACTAAGATTCGTTGACCTCCGAGGAGTTTCTGGCTTCTAAGGTCCATAACTGGGTCCTACAACATAAGATATAAATCACAAACTATTTAAACAAATGCAGTGTCAAAAGTGGAAGTAGAGTGCATTTTGATGGCTCCGCACTACTGCATTTAATAAGATCATTGAAACAAAATTAGTGTAAAAAAAGGGGGCGTAAAAGTTTGTCTGTGGATATCAATGCCAGAAAACTATCAGCCCACTGGTTTAAGTACTACTTTCTAACTATAGCCACGCTACTGCATTGTAGTGGTACCATTTGACAGTGATAGAGGCAAAGGCATATAAGATACTCGACTTTTGAGCACCCATGAATTCGTGAGCCAGGTAAGCATGATTTATGGAACTACGGACACCATTTTTATTAGCTCATGGAAACCCAGACGAAGAGGCGAACATGGACACAGAGAGAGAGAGAGAGAGAGAGAGAGAGAGAGAGAGACCTTTTTCACCTCCTCTTCATCTGGAACAATCAATGGTTCAGCCCAAGCAACCTTAATATTTCGACCCTTTCCAAAAGCATCTTTCTTCTGAAGCTTCTTGTAAGCAATTTGTGCATCTTTGTTAGATTCAAGTTCAAGAAATGCATATCCACGATTCGTATCTGAATTATTAGAATCAGCCATAACTGTAACAGTTTCAATCTTCTCAATTCCAACTTCCTGCAGCATTTTAATTATCTGCTCCCAGAAACAATAGAGAAATACTATGTCAGCAAGAAAATACCATTAGAAGAAGACATTAAATAAAGTAACAAATTCGTTAAAAAAATCCTCTATTGATCAGTATCGTTCTAAACTGTATCGCTTAATGTATGTGTAAACAGAGGCCTACATCTTCCTTCTTCCATTTTTTGTCAATATTCCCAAGGAAAATTGTGTCATTGTCCTTAAGAGCTGAAGCTCCACAAAGTTTTCCACACACCTTCAATTCAGAGAGAAAAAAGGCATTAGTTGAAAGGTAAGAAATTAGATGAGAAAATGCAAATGGCAGGCAACACCAGACCGAGAAAAAAGGCATTAGTTGAAAGGTAAGAAATTAGATGAGAAAATGCAAATAGCAGGCAACACCAGACCAAGGTTCACAATATCAGTATCGGGATAGATATCAGACCCTTCTTATGAGTATTGGCACTTGGAGTCCTTCAGTTTCGGGTGTTTAAACACCGGTTTCCATATCGGTCAAAATTGCGAACAATGCACCAGCATGTCAAATAAATTTAATAAAACAACATTGCAACATTTATTATAATGTAGGAAGCAGGGACAATTCTAAGAGGTATGGTACCCAAGTCTGTCACTTGTCAAACTTTGTCACTCCTTGGACCTAGAAAGTAGAAACATGGACACACCAAGAATCGGTGTTGTGTATTGTGTCACCTGGAATAGGTCATTGTCCTTGGGCATGACATGAACACTAAAAAATGCCCTAGGAAACTCCAATTTTGTGTTGTGACCTCATCCCAATGTCGATATTATGTCAAGTGACACTTGAATCCATGTCAGACTTCAGAGAAATAAAAATCCGTCTAAATCTAAAACTTGTTAATAGTGTGTTCGAATACAAATAGTCATCTTTTTCATGAAATAAATAGGACAGTTATCAATTACAAGTAGACGTCTCTTTTATGAAATAGATAGCACAGCCAGCCATGTGGTCAACATTGCCCAGGGTCATGCCCTCGTGCATGTCCACCAAGGCAAGAATATGTAAGGCCCTTATAACATAACTAAAGTTACATCACAAATAATTTTCATAAATAAACAGATAAACTAATGCAAGCTTATAGTTGATGTTTTCCGCTCATCTCTGTAAATATCTCGTCTATATTTCTTAATACTAGTCCCTGATATGTAGCTTTTTTTTAGATACATAAGTTAATATGAATTACTTGCGAACAAATATGAAGACATACTTGGTGTATTAACTTCCATCAATAAAATGTATGACATGAAGTTGAAACCAAATGGTTAAAGTATTGGCTTATATGGTACCTCATGAGCTTCCTCGTACTCTTCTTCCATTTATTTATAAAAAAAACTTCATCTATATGGTGTTCAACTAATGAATTGCTTCATTCTCCTATTTATTTGTCCTAAACAATTGTTTTCCTCCAGTATGGTACTTAACTCATGGTTACCTCAATCCCATCTTCCTTTTAACAGATAAGAAAGGAAAAAAAACGATTACCATTTAGAAATCTTATAATAGAGTTCCTATGGAGATAATGTGGTGGACTTTGGATAAAAAAACGAGGTCCTAGTAGCTATAATGAGACTATTAAGGATATGTATGATAGAGTTACAACGACCGTTAGAACGACCGGACGAGATATTAAATCATTTCATATTAGTGTTGGCTTACACCAAGGATCAACATTAAGTCCAACCTTTTTGGGCTAGTTGTAGATTAAATTGCTAGACGTACCAAGGAAGAGGTTTCATGATGTATGATGTTTGTTGACTATATTGTGTTGGTCGATGAGAGTAGAGAAGGAGATTGCAAAGTAATACCTCCACTTTCTCGAATTTGGCCACAGCCTTCTTGGCCATGCTGGCGTCTGCATACCTAACGAAAGCGTACCCTTTATTCTTCCCACTCTGCCCATCCATTATCATTCTCACCTCAACAATCTCCCCGGCCTCCCCGAAAACCTTCCTCAAATCGTCTTCTTTGGCGTCCCTATCCAAACCCCCAACAAATACCTCAGTGTTCTTCCTCTTACTCCTCTCCGGCAACCCCTCCCCATCTCCAGCAGCCGCAGTCTCCTCGACATGCTCCTTCTCGCCATCCCCTCCGGAACCAAGATCAGCCTTCTCCAGCACTTCCTCCACCTTAGCTGAGGAGGCATCAGTGATGGGATTCTCAAGCTCATGCTGCTCTTTAGAGACCTCCACGGCATCTGCTTGAACCTCCTTTCCATCTCCTTCGGCAGCAGCACCGGAGGCGGCAGCAGCCAAAGATGACTTGGGAACCAGCTTCTTGACGATCTTCTTCTTCACCACTTTCCTCACATGAAGGACCTTCTTCGTCTTTGTGGCAGGTTCCGAGGGCTCCGCAGCAGTTTCCGCCTCTGGTTCCTCAGCAGCCACCTCCGTTTCCAACTCAAGGGTTTCAGGGGCAGTTTGTTCCTCGGTTTGGGTTTGGGTTTGGGTTTCGGTGGAGGGCGGTTCCTTCGTTAGGGTTCCGGCGGGCGCCAGTTCCTCAGCTAGGGTTTCGGTCGTGGCCGGTTCCTCGGCTAGGGTTTCAGTCGTGGCCGGTTCCTCCGCTAGGGTTTCTGTGGTGGCCGGTTCCTCGGCTAGGGTTTCTGTGGTAGCCGGTTCCTCGGCTAGGGTTTCTGTGGTAGCCGGTTCCTCGGCTAGGGTTTCTATGGTGGCCGGTTCCTCGGCTAGGGTTACAGCGGTGGCCGGTTCCTCGGCTACGGCTTCTTTGGTGGCCGGTTCCTCGGCTAGGGTTTCAGCGGTGGCCGGTTCCTCGGCTAGGGTTTCGGTGGTTGCTGGTTCCGGAGCTGGGGATTCTTCGGCGGTTGGTTCGGGAGGCTTCGGAGTGTCGATGGGGGTTTCGGTGTCGGGCGCCGGGACGTGAGTGTCGGTGGGGCTTTCCGTGTCGGGCACGGAGACGGGAGTGTCGGTGGTGGGGGTTTCGGTGTCGGACAAGGAAGCTGTGGCAGTTGGGGTCTTGGCCTTGGTTTTCCGTACGGTTTTCCTGACGGTTTTCTTCCTGGGAGGCATGTTTTGGGAAATTAGGGTTTGTATGTGGTGGGAGTCGCGAGGGAGAGGAAAGGGGTGGGGAAAAGTTACTAAACGGATGTTTAAACTGTAGAAAGAGATATTTCAGTCTTCTTTGAATGGTATGCTCATGCGTGGACTTGCAAATGGAGTTGGGCTTCAAGAAATTCTCTATCTATTAGTTACAGAAATGATAAACGGGGCGTTAGCTCTGTAACGTGGCGATTTTTTATGGCTTTTGATAAGGACACTACACATATTATTTGGGACTAGTCCAATATTTTTTTTTTCAAAACTATAAGTTTGTCACTCTTAAAGTTACTTAGGACTAGCCTACATCAAGCTATATAAGTGAACAAATTTTCTATTTTAGGCTTTCTACCCTCACTTGAAGAAACTTTCATTCTCCAAGTCTAAACCTAAATTTGGAAATTGATAGTTGTGGTCCCAAGTGGAAGAGAATTTTGCTTTGGTGATTGTCCAATGAATATTCTTCCGGTATGTCTTCGACAAGACACGATGAATAAGTTTTGTGATTATCAGAAAAAAATTTAGTTTTTTTTACTATTGTAGGAACAATGCATGAAAATATCTTCGATGATGAAGTCGGATCATGCAATCCATTAAATATGCACTCCGGACGTTCCGAAGAACATTTCGGTTGTTCCGAAGCACGTACGGTACGTAAAACGACAATCCTATTTCGACAGTCATCGTGTAAGGACTGTATAAAATTAGACAGTCCTATATAAATATAGGACTGTCAATAATTCGACAGTCCTATATAAATACAGGACTGTCAGAATTTCGACAGTCCTATATAAAAGTAGGACTGTCATAATTTTGACAGTCCTATATACTACAGGACTGTCAAAATAGTGACAGTCTTGGATCTTAAAGACTAAATTATTTGAAGTGCCAATTATATGAAGTTATTAATTTTTATATTGGTTATATGACCAACCTTGTACAGATGTTGTGGTACATCCTGTTATTGGGGTTGATGTGGATGATATATTCTCAACGGATATTCAATTTGCAACACAGGAAGAAGCATTAGATTGGTGCAGAGAAGTTGGAAGACGACATAACATAGTAATTGTCATTGCAAGATCCATCAGATCTTGGCCGGACCGAAAATATGTAGAGCTGGGGTACGAAAGAGGAGGTGTGTTTAGGGAGCATCATAAAAAAAAGGGTGTTGTTGAAAAAAAATCCGTTGAAAAAAAAATTCTAAGAAAAACGTTGGGACGAGAAAATGTGGTTGTCCATTTAAGGTGTGTGAAGTGGATAATCGAAGTTAAGAATTGAAGACACAATCATCCTATTCCAGGAACACTTACGGGTCATGCCTACGTGGCACGGTTGAAGGAGGATGAGAGAAAGCTGGTTGAAGAATTGTTCCTTTCCAGAGTTGCACCAAAACAAATTTATTCTGCCGTGCGACAAAAAGAAGATGGGAACAAGTCTATCATGAGGACGATCTATAATAGTTTGGCCAGAGCGAAATGTAATAGTATGAAAGGAAGAATGGCGATGCAGCAAGTATTAAAGTTGCTTGGGGAGCATCACTATGTGGAGTACCATAGAAGACATCCACAAACTGATGAACTCCTTTCGTTGTTTTGGGCTCATCCTGATTGAACACACTTGGCTCGGTCCTTCGCAGACGTGTTGATCCTTGATTGTACATATAAGACCAACAAGTTCAAGATGCCTCTTTTTTACGTTATTGGGTTTACGTCTACGGAAAAAATATTTACAATCGCTTTTTGTTTTATGAAGAGTGAGACAGTAGAGGATTACACATGGGCGTTGAAAAAACTACAATCCCTTTACACAGGTTACAAAGAACCCTTTGTTTTTGTTACCGACAGAGAATATGCGCTGATAAATGCTATAGAATTGTATTTCCTCATGCGCATAGACTATTATGCACTTGGTATATATATCAAAATATCCAAGCTCAATGTAAGAGAAAATTTGAAAATATGGACGGTAAAATCGACATGCTTCGCTTCGAAGAATTCTACAGTGATTGGAGTCTTGTATGGCGAGCAAGTACTACAAACAGCTACTACACAGCATGATACATGTTCCAACAAAAGTGGGAGACGAGTAACCCGACATGCATATCTTATATCAAAGATACTTGGCTAGAACCACATAAAGAGCAATTCGTCTTAGCATGAACGAACATGGTGAAGCATTATGGCACAATCACTACGAACCGGATCGAAGGATCACACTCAAGTTTAAAAAGATATCTACGGTCATCGGTCGGTAATTTTATCTTCGTTTGGCAATCGATTCATTTGATGATTATTTTCACGGTAAACGAGATTGTAGCATCATTTGAGATTAGCCTCAATATTGCAAAGCATGAATACAAGCATGAACACCTCTTGGATGGTTTAATCCATGTAGTATCTCACAAGGCCTTGGGCTTATTGTTTGAGGAGATTGGTAGGTTAAAGTCGGTTGATTATGATTCCGAGGTTTACGGTTGTTCATATCGACATTCACTCGGACTTCCTTGTGCACATGAGATTAACGAATATCCTCGTGAATCTATACATATTC
Source organism: Iris macrosiphon (assembly GCA_036927795.1). Taxonomy (NCBI): domain Eukaryota; kingdom Viridiplantae; phylum Streptophyta; class Magnoliopsida; order Asparagales; family Iridaceae; genus Iris; species Iris macrosiphon. Next base: position 189,456,557 of record JAYESA010000007.1, read on the forward strand.
CAATAGATGTTGTTGATCAACGTTGGAGACAGCTGTCGATATTGCCGACGGTGGAAGTTCAAGATAATTTCTTTTCTTTGCCACAAGTGAAACTCATGCACGCAAGGTGGTGTGCATTGAGAAGATCCATTGAGGTTAAAATCAAAGAAATTGCAGTTTCGGCAACAACTCGATTACAAGAGCCATCTGTTGTTCGAACTCCCAAGGGAAGATGTCACGCCCCAGTCCCAAAATGACGAGGGACTAGAGAAGCGTGGCAATGGCCAGCAGCATGCAACGATGGACAAACCCAATTTAATGGATCCATCGGCATACTTAAGCTGTAAATAAGGTCTATATCAATAAGTCATAACTAATCTCATCCACAGAAAAGAATATAAATCAACAGCAATATGGAAATTAAATTAAACATCCAGTCTCAGCAAAGTATTCGGGGAACAACCCGATATAAGTCTGGTACAATGATCTCATAAACAGAAATTTAAAGAGTTTAATTAAACAGGAAATAACGACTGAGCATGGCGAAGCAATGGTTCAGGAGAAGTCCTCAGCGATCACCTCGTCTTCAGCTACGGATACTGTTCCGTGAAGAGCACCTGTTCCGTAGACCTCTGGATAAACCTCGTCTGCAAATCCTGGGGACATAATCCGGATCCAGGTCCTCAGGGGACATAGCAAGGTACAAGAAAACACAAGCCAAAATAAATGCAGTAAAACAGTTAATGAAACAATAGGGTCAACTATATAACCATCTATGTGAAATGCAAGTTGAGAGCATCACTAAAACTTAGGCTGATACCACTACAAGCTCTGTGTCTGGGAGCCGGTAGCAGCTATACTATGAATTTTACTATGTGTTTACTATGAATTTATATATATAATCAGCCTGTAGCCTGTGTGTCTCTCCCCACCCAATGTAATCATACATATCATGTCCACGATGCCTCATGTCCACGTCACGTACGATCATATCTAATGCAGTAAGTCATACTATATCTATGAACATAATGTCTAGGAATATAATATCTAAGTCATAAATCCTGGAACCTACACAGAATCACCTTGAATATTTCAGGAAGATTCTGTCTCATGCTCTGTGTCAGGTGTCCTGGGTAATAAGTACTTGATAGGGCAAGTACAAGAATATAAATGTCACGATTTCCATCTCTAAATGACATTGCCCAATCCCGCGTACGGTGTTGGCACCCGACTATGATCGGACGCTAAGCAAGTCACACGGCCCTAGGGTTGAGCAAGTACAATAATCACAGGAAAATAAATCAAGAGAAATGAATCATTAAACTGCTTTTATGGCAAGGTACACTTGCCTGGATTTCCTGTTTCAATTGTAGCTCTGGCAATAGCTGGATTTGCAGGCAGTACTCCGGCTGCTGAAGCAAATATCACCATCAGATTCAGAAAATGTCAATCAGCTAGAAACGCCTGTCCTTGAGTCCAATTTGGAGACAAGGGCAAAAACGTCATTTTCGGGTCAAGGCGGGGTCCAAATGTGGGCCGCTTTGCACCGAAAAATGCGTCAGGGTCAAAGGTCTCAAAATCAGTCCAACTTAGTGTCAACAGATCAGGAACGATGATACGAACCCAACGGAACTTCCAGAATTGGATTCCGATGAGCCGTTCTCAAAATCGCCCGTCGGATGGAGCCTGTGGGGCCCACGACACACGATTTTGTCAACGTTCTCAGAATCGAACCAAACTTGGCTCACAGGACCAGCGTATTGCTACGAGTCCAATGGCGCAAGTTTCGTCTCGATCTGACTTGTATACACTAAGTTACAGTGAGTTTCAGAAAGTACGGATACGGGGCGTTGTCTGCGGATACGCACTGATTCCGGTGTGCACGCACATCCGAATCAGCTTCTGCGAAAGCCCACACGTCCGTATCAACGACGCTGACGTATCGGTGAAGACCGCACGTGACCAAGTCGTCCCGTTTGGCGGGGTGTACTCGATTCCGGGGTGAATCAGGGTCTGGTTTTTCCTGTTTTTGGATCGCGATGTGCGATCACCACATGACGCGATGCCCCGAGCGGTTTGTCCAGGCACCGAGAGGGTCATACAGGCTACGCGATACAATTTACGGAATCGAATTCCGAGCTATGAGCAAAAAGTTATGATTACCTGAAGTGGTCCGAGAAACCGAGTTTGAATCGTGTCAGTCTCGTGTCCGACACGCGTCACAGTAATTAGGGTTTACTGTTTAGGGTTAGGGTTCTGTGTCCGGGCGTTCTGAGTCGAGTCCTCGCTGTGTCCGCCGGAGGAGGTTGGAAGCAGCTCTGGCAGGTCGTCGTCGAGCTCAGGGAGGTGGCTGGACAGGAACGGCGAGGAGGAGCTAGAGTTCTGCGGTGGGCGACTGACGGAGAGGGGCTGGAGACGAGTCCGGGCGGAGGGAGAAGGTCGACTGAGTGGTGGCTGGATAGGGACGGCGTGGGGAGGCTTCGGCTGGAGGCGGGCTGCGGCGGCTCAGCGAAGTCGGAGAGCAGCGCGGTGGCGGAGGAGCTGGGAGGAAGTAGGCGGAGGGCTAGGGCTTCGGCAGGGTCGTGGTGAGGCGGGGCAGCCGGCGTCGGGTTGGGATTTATAGAGAGGAGGCGGGAGAGGGATCGACGGCGGGTGAGGGCAGAGGAACCGGAGGGGACGGCGGTTACAGAGAGGGGAGAGGAAGCGGAGGCGATCACCGGCGGCGGGCGTTTCCGGCGCGGGGAGGGGAACCGTAAGGTCGGGGGAGAGGCGGTTCGGGAGAGACAGGGTTGCGGGTCGGTTAACGGGCGGGTTCGGGTCTGATGAACCCGACCCGACCCGACAACAATGCGGGCTGGGCCGCCCATTGGGCCGGGTTGGTGAGTTTATATAATCTATTAACTAATAAATAATAAAATCATTAAAAAATTAAATAATTAATTAAATAATTAATTCTAGGTGTTTAAAAATAGGTCCAAGTCCCAATAAATTCTAGAAAAATTACCCTATGTCTAGATTTTCATTTTACACCATAAAATATTATTTTCATAATATTTTAATATTATTTATTATTAATTAAAAATCCTTTAATAATTAAAACACTGGTATTTAATTACAGAAAATTCAAGAAAATTCCAGAAAATCCAAATTAAAATTCTTTGAAAATCAGGGGATTACAATATACCCCCCTTAAGAGGATTGCGTCCTCGCAATCAAAGAATAACCGGTCAACAGAGATGACTCGGTTACAAATTTTATTCGAATCACAATACAATAAAGAAAATCATGGTTCAGGGCTTGAACACATAGGAAAAATCATTTTCCTATGCAATAGAAGTTATGCAATTTCCCAAAGGTGGGAAAATCTAGAAAATTACTGTTTTTATAAAACCAGGTTATCTTTTCAAAACTTATCAGGTTAACAATTCTAAGTTATTATCAAGTTCAAAACTAGGTTATCAATTGTTAGCAAGTTAAAATTATCAGGTTTTAAGGTTATCAGGTCAAGGTTATCAGGTTAAAATCGGGGTCACGAACCAGCAGGCACGAACTACAGAAATGCTAGAAACGAAACAACTATAAGGACTTACTCGCATTAGCTACGCCATGGTTCTGCGCGTCTTCCAAAGTCATCGCGAAGGCTTGTCCACGTCCTTGTGGGGGATTCCTCTGCTGCTGCTGTTACTGGATTTATTGGAAGAGTGCTGCTTGTGGTGCCAATGGTGGTCTTGGTTGATACCCTCCTGGTGCTGGTAGAGCTTGTTGGTTTGCTCTTGGTGCTCCTTCTCGATGATAAGGACAATCCTTGGCTAAGTGTTGATTGGTTCCGCAAATTAAGCATAACCCCAACTTGCGTCTGCAGTCCTTCTCAGTATGGCCTACCTTGCCACAGTATTGACATGTAGGTAATGTCTGCGGAGAGGCTCTGGGTGGCTGGTGTATATGAGGCCTCTTTGCAGCTTCTTCTTGTGGTGCTTTGGATGTTGCTGATGGGGTAGGCCGCTTTAGACTGGTTTCTCTCCTGGTGATGCGCTCCATGCGTCGGGCTGCAGCAAGGACGTCCGAGTATGAAGTGGGTGCGACAGATCCAATCAGTTTCTGTAGCTCGATGTTGAGTCCGTCGAAAAACTTCTCGGCCTTCTCTTCTTCTGTAGGGATCAAGGTAGGAGCGAAGCGACTCAGACGAATGAACTCGGCGTTGTACTCTTCAACCGTCATAGCTTCCTGAGTGAGGCGATTGAACTTGTCCCTCAGTTCTGATCGGGCGATGGCCGGAATGTACATCTCCTGGAAGAGTCTGGAGAACTCTTCCCAAGTAACTCGGTCAGGTCCGAGCCTGGTCTCCTCGGACAGCCACCAGTGATGAGCATTATCCGTCAATTGCATTCTGACGGCAGTCATCCAACGTTCTCTTGAAAGTTCAGCTGCTTCCAACTGGTGTTGTATGTTGGTGAGCCACTTATGCACTTCAGTTGGTCCTTCCTTGCCCGAAAAGGTACGGGGCTTGAGTTGACGGAAATCGGTGATAGATCCCGTTGCTGGTCGCCTAGCTTGTGGGTTCACTTGCTCCAATGCATTTACTAGGCTGGTTCTCAGGTACTCTGCCTCCTGACGATGCGCCTCCTGATGAATTTGTTGTTGGGCTTGCATCATTGCGTAGATCATTTGAAATATCTGCTGCCCGTCTATAGGTTGCCCTTGTGGGAATACGGGCATCGGTGGAACGAATTGCGGAGGCGGCGGGATGTCATCACGCTGGAACCTTGAATTATGCGGTGCTTCTTGATCGTTTTGAGAAGATTGCCCTCTGTCTTCGGGTGTCACTCCTTCATCATAAGTGACCATAGCATCGTGTGGTGTACTCAAGGGATTCTCGTCTCCACTTCTTGGATCCATTAGTCTGCATCAAAATAAAACATAAGAAGCGCACTGGATTCAAGGCAAGATGCAAGTCAAAAGTTAATTTGAATACGATACAGATATCAAGAACATTTTCAAGCAAGTGGATGAGATCCTAAAAACTTTATCCTATTCTTATTGCAGGCCTGTTCGGTCCCTAAGTTGAAACCGAACAATTTAGTCGTTGACCTGTATGGGCCACCACAAAAACCATGTCACGCCCCAGTCCCAAAATGACGAGGGACTAGAGAAGCGTGGCAATGGCCAGCAGCATGCAACGATGGACAAACCCAATTTAGTGGATCCATCGGCATACTTAAGCTGTAAATAAGGTCTATATCAATAAGTCATAACTAATCTCATCCACAGAAAAGAATATAAATCAACAGCAATATGGAAATTAAATTAAACATCCAGTCTCAGCAAAGTATTCGGGGAACAATCCGATATAAGTCTGGTACAATGATCTCATAAACAGAAATTTAAAGAGTTTAATTAAACAGGAAATAACGACTGAGCATGGCGAAGCAATGGTTCAGGAGAAGTCCTCAGCAATCACCTCGTCTTCAGCTACGGATACTGTTCCGTGAAGAGCACCTGTTCCGTAGACCTCTGGATAAACCTCGTCTGCAAATCCTGGGGACATAATCCGAATCCAGGTCCTCAGGGGACATAGCAAGGTACAAGAAAACACAAGCCAAAATAAATGCAGTAAAACAGTTAATGAAACAATAGGGTCAACTATATAACCATCTATGTGAAATGCAAGTTGAGAGCATCACTAAAACTTAGGCTGATACCACTACAAGCTCTGTGTCTGGGAGCCGGTAGCAGCTATACTATGAATTTTACTATGTGTTTACTATGAATTTATATATATAATCAGCCTGTAGCCTGTGTGTCTCTCCCCACCCAATGTAATCATACATATCATGTCCACGATGCCTCATGTCCACGTCACGTACGATCATATCTAATGCAGTAAGTCATACTATATCTATGAACATAATGTCTAGGAATGTAATGTCTAAGTCATAAATCCTGGAACCTACACAGAATCACCTTGAATATTTCAGGAAGATTCTGTCTCATGCTCTGTGTCAGGTGTCCTGGGTAATAAGTACTTGATAGGGCAAGTACAAGAATATAAATGTCACGATTTCCATCTCTAAATGACATTGCCCAACCCCGCGTACGGTGTTGGCACCCGACTATGATCGGACGCTAAGCAAGTCACACGGCCCTAGGGTTGAGCAAGTACAATAATCACAGGAAAATAAATCAAGAGAAATGAATCATTAAACTGCTTTTATGGCAAGGTACACTTGCCTGGATTTCCTGTTTCAATTGTAGCTCTGGCAATAGCTGGATTTGCAGGCAGTACTCCGGCTGCTGAAGCAAATATCACCATCAGATTTAGAAAATGTCAATAAGCTAAAAACGCCTGTCCTTGAGTCCAATTTGGAGACAAGGGCAAAAACGTCATTTTCGGGTCAAGGCGGGGTCCAAATGTGGGCCGCTTTGCACCGAAAAATGCGTCAGGGTCAAAGGTCTCAAAATCAGTCCAACTTAGTGTCAACAGATCAGGAACGATGATACGAACCCAACAGAACTTCCAGAATTGGATTCCGATGAGCCGTTCTCAAAATCGCCCGTCGGATGGAGCCTGTGGGGCCCACGACACACGATTTTGTCAACGTTCTCAGAATCGAACCAAACTTGGCTCACAGGACCAGCGTATTGCTACGAGTCCAATGGCGCAAGTTTCGTCTCGATCTGACTTGTGTACACTAAGTTACAGCGAGTTTCAGAAAGTACGGATACGGGGCGTTGTCTGCGGATACGCACTGATTCCGGTGTGCACGCACATCCGAATCAGCTTCTGCGAAAGCCCACACGTCCGTATCAACGACGCTGACGTATCGGTGAAGACCGCACGTGACCAAGTCGTCCCGTTTGGCGGGGCGTACTCGATTCCGGGGTGAATCAGGGTCTGGTTTTTCCTGTTTTTGGATCGCGATGTGCGATCACCACAGGACGCGATGCCCCGAGCGGTTTGTCCGGGCACCGAGAGGGTCATACAGGCTACGCGATACAATTTACGGAATCGAATTCCGAGCTATGAGCAAAAAGTTATGATTACCTGAAGTGGTCCGAGAAACCGAGTTTGAATCGTGTCAGTCTCGTGTCCGACACGCGTCACAGTAATTAGGGTTTACTGTTTAGGGTTAGGGTTCTGTGTCCGGGCGTTCTGAGTCGAGTCCTCGCTGTGTCCGCCGGAGGAGGTTGGAAGCAGCTCTGGCAGGTCATCGTCGAGCTCAGGGAGGTGGCTGGACAGGAACGGCGAGGAGGAGCTAGAGTTCTGCGGTGGGCGACTGACGGAGAGGGGCTGGAGACGAGTCCGGGCGGAGGGAGAAGGTCGACTGAGTGGTGGCTGGATAGGGACGGCGTGGGGAGGCTTCGGCTGGAGGTGGGCTGCAGCGGCTCAGCGAAGTCGGAGAGCAGCGCGGTGGCGGAGGAGCTGGGAGGAAGTAGGCGGAGGGCTAGGGCTTCGGCAGGGTCGTGGTGAGGCGGGGCAGCCGGCGTCGGGTTGGGATTTATAGAGAGGAGGCGGGAGAGGGATCGACGGCGGGTGAGGGCAGAGGAACCGGAGGGGACGGCGGTTACAGAGAGGGGAGAGGAAGCGGAGGCGATCACCGGCGGCGGGCGTTTCCGGCGCGGGGAGGGGAACCGTAAGGTCGGGGGAGAGGCGGTTCGGGAGAGAGAGGGTTGCGGGTCGGTTAACGGGCGGGTTCGGGTCTGATGAACCCGACCCGACCCGACAACAATGCGGGCTGGGCCGCCCATTGGGCCGGGTTGGTGAGTTTATATAATCTATTAACTAATAAATAATAAAATCATTAAAAAATTAAATAATTAATTAAATAATTAATTCTAGGTGTTTAAAAATAGGTCCAAGTCCCAATAAATTCTAGAAAAATTACCCTATGTCTAGATTTTCATTTTACACCATAAAATATTATTTTCATAATATTTTAATATTATTTATTATCAATTAAAAATCCTTTAATAATTAAAACACTGGTATTTAATTACAGAAAATTCAAGAAAATTCCAGAAAATCCAAATTAAAATTCTTTGAAAATCAGGGGATTACAGAAGACCACACTCAAGAAAGAGTAGAGCAAAAAAGAAGGAGAAGGAGTCAACAAAAAGAGATCAATCCTTGTTTGAACATATTGAACGCAGTTTGGAGGCAAAGTCCGTAATCGAAAGGGTGGTATTTCCGCAAAAAAAGAGTAAGCTTACTATTCGAAGGGGGAAGAAACAGAAAACGAACGATGCAGTCACGACGGAGGGTTTAGATAACTTTTCTGATTCATATAGTCTATACATTGAAATTTTTTTACCTGAGATACGAGATTTTATTTGGTCTATTGTTGATGTTCCTAAGGATGGCCATTGTGGATATCATGAACTAGCAAGACAACTAGGCTATTCAGTTGAAGCATGATGGAGACATGTTAGGGAAGAGTTGTACGAGGAGTTGGAGTCTCGATTACCCTTCTATAGGCAGATACTCGACGAAAAAATTATTGGAGATTTGTTGACAAGCTTACCTTGTACGGAAACAGTTACCGGACCAGACCATTACATGGATGTCCCGCCTGCTGCTTATGTATTCTCTAATAGGTATAAGATACCTATTATAATTATCTCACAAGGCATTGACAATACTTTCTTTCCAATGTGTGCTCCCCCGGCCGAACACGGAGTATCCAATCTATGTTCGATAGGGCTTGTCGGACAACACTTCGTCATCCCAAGGTTGATCGGTCATTCTTCTATTCTGCCACCTTTTACGCTTTGATATAAACACGCACCAGAGGAAGCGATCACATGGACGATGTCACGCCCCAGTCCCAAAATATCGAGGAACTGGACACGTGGCAATGGCCAACAGCACGCACCGATGGACAAACTCAATTTAATGGATCCATCGGGGCATACTTAAGTTGTATTTGTCATGCCCCAGTCCCAAAATATCGAGGGATCGGACGCGTGGCAATGGCCAGCAGTACGCACCGATGGACAACCCAATTTAATGGATCCACCCGGGCATACTTAAGCTGTAAAATAACAAGTCTACGACAATCATGGCACAACTAATCTCATCCACACCAGAAATAAAACATGATCCACAGAATAAATAAAGAATGTAAATCATCAGCTAGTCTCAACAAAATGCTTCGGAGAACAACCCGATAAATATCTAATACAATGGTTCAACAGACCAGAAAGTAAATGACTGAAATAAATAATAAATACTGAGCATGAAATATGGATCCTCATGAGAAGTCTTCGGCTAACACCTCGTCCTCGGATGGCGGTACAGCTCCTGGATCAGCTCCTGCTCCGGTCCCGTATATCTCGTCCTCAAATCCTGGGAACATAATCCGGATCCAGGTCCTCAGGGGACATAGCAAGGTACAAGAAAGCTCATGCCAAAATAAATACAGTGCAGAAAATAAATAGAATAATAGGGCAAGTAAGTAACCATCTAAGTGAAAATGCAAGTGAGAGCAGCACGAGTACTCAGGCTGAGCCACTACAAGCTCTGTGTCGGGGAGCCGGTAGTGGTAATAACAAGTAATGTGCCTAGCTCTGCTACGAGAGTCTACGGCTTCACAATAGTAGTAGTATATATATGAAACAGCCTGTAGCCTGTGTGTCTCTCCCCACCCCATGTAACCACGTATATCATGACCATAACGTCTCATGTCCATGTCAAGCGGGATCATCACTAATACAACAAGTCATATGTATCTATAAATATAGTATCTCTGTCAAGTCCTGTATCCTACACAGAATCACCACGAATATCTCGAGAATATCCTGTCTCATGAACAGTATCAAGTGTCCTGGGTCATATGGTACTTGATCAGACAAGTACGAGAATAATAAGTGTCACGAAAGTCCATCTCTAAATGACAGTACCCAACACTGCGTACAGTGTTGGCACCCGACTGATAATCGGACGCTAAGTACGTCACACGGTCCTAGGTTGAGCATGCACAGGAACATAATAAAGCAAGGAAAAATATATATATATATAGACTGCAAAGTTTGACAAGGTACACTTGCCTGATGTTGGAATATCAACAACTGTCCCTGTATTAGTGGATCCGGTAGGTACTACTCCAAAAGCTATAATAAACATCACCAACAGTCTCAGAAGATGTCAAATAGCTAGAAATGCCTGTCCTTACGTCCAATTTGGACACAGGGGCAAAAAGGTCATTTCTGGACCAAAGCGGGGTCCACATGTGGGCCACTTTGTATCAAAAAGTGGGTCAGGGTCAAAGGTCTCCAAATTCGTCAAACTCAGTGTCTACAGGTCAGGAACGATGATACGAACACAATGAAACTTCCAGAAATGGATTCCGATGAGCCGATCACAAAATCGCACGTCGAGTGGAGCCTGTGGGGCCCACGATACGCGATTTTGTCAACGTTCTCAGAATCGAACCAAACTTGGCTCACAGGACCAGCGTATTGCTATGAGTCCGATGGTGCAAGTTTCGTCTCGATCCGACGTGTGTACACAAAGTTACATCGTGATCCAGAAAGGTCGGATACGGGGTGTCGTCGGCGGATACGCGTTGATTCTGGTGTGCACGCACATCCGAATCGACTTCTGTGAAATCCCACACGACCGTATCAACGACGCGCACGGTTTGGTAAAGACCGTGTGCGACCAAGTCGTCCTGTTTGGCGGGGCGCACTCAGTTCCGGGGTGAAACAGGACATTATTTTTCCTGTTTTTGGATCGCGGTGTGCGATTACCACAGGACGCGATGCACCGAGCGGGTTGCACGGGCACCGAGAGGGTCATACAGTCTACGTGTAGCAACTGACGGAAACTAAAACGGAGTTGCGAGGCGAGAGAAAATGATACCTGAACAGGGCTCCGTGAACGCTGAATTCCAAGTGTCCGAGCGTCAATTCCGTGTCCTGCGACCGAGTTGCTGTGTCCTACGCTAGGGTTCAGATTGTGTCCGACGTCAACTGCTGTTCGTGTCCGGGGCGGCCGTGTCCGTGCTAGGGCAGCGGACGGCCGACAAGATGAATGGGGCGACGCTCGCGGGTGGCGGCGGAGATAGGTTCAGCCGCGGTGGAACCTGGCGTCCGGACGGTCGACTGGATGGTCGACGGACGGAGCTAGGCTGGGTCGACTCCGAGGCGGAGTCGAGCAGAGGTGGTCGTCGGTCGCGCGGGTCGGGACTGGACTCGGCGGCGGGGATTCGAGCAGGGAGTCGGTAGGGGTTCTGCGAGTCGGGGTATGCGTCGACGAGGGCAGCCGGTCGGTCGTGAGGTCGAGGGGTCGGCAAGTCGGAGTAGCTACCGGTACGGCGGAGTCTGCTGGAGAGAGGGGTCGGCTGAGATGAGAAGGAGAGTTAGGTTGGCGGCGGCGGCTACACGAACATCGAGGAGAAATATATAGGTGGTGAACAGTGTTTCCGGCTGAGAGTTTAGGGTTTGGTCTGGTTCGGGTTTTGGGTCGGGTTTCATGGATCCGACCCGACCCGGCCTGCAACACTGGGTTGGTCCGGTTCAGTCAGCGGTTGGTTCAGGTTTGGTTCAACTCGGGTTTAAAATTCCAATAGTATTTAGGGTCTTAAACGCATTTCCTGGATCCAATAAATTCACCGAAAAATACCACAGGACCGGTTTTCTATTTTATCCCGCAAAATCTTAATTCCATAATATTTTAACACCATCTAGCAGCACTTAAAATTCTTTAACCCATAATTACCTTCGTTATAAATTCCAGAAAAATACCAAAAATACGGGAAAATTGTATTAAAATTTTCTCTAAAAATTTGGGTGTTTACAATCTTCCCTCCTTAAAAGGAATGCGTCCTCGCAATCAAAGAATAAGTTATAATGGAAGAGTTATGGAAATACAAGATTGCTTAGGTTACAACTGTCTCCTCAAACAGGTGGGGGTAACGCTGGCGCATACTATCTTCTCGTTCCCAAGTCGATTCTCCAGGAGAATGATGTTTCCATGCTACACGAACCAGTCTAATTGTCTGTCCCCGCAATGTCTTCTCACTGACGTCGATGATGCCAACTGGTTGTTCTTCATATCTCAAGCTTGGGCCCACTGCGATTTCTGAATGATCGACTACGTGACTTGGGCCGGTCACGTACCTTCGCAGATGGGAGACGTGGAATACGTCATGCACTCCCTCTAAGGATGGTGGTAATGCAAGACGATATGCCACCTCACCAACGCGCTCTAGAATGTCAAATGGCCCAATATACCTTGGGCTCAACTTGCCTCTGCTCCCGAATCTGATAGTACCACGAGTGGGCAAAATTCTTAAGAACACGTGCTCTCCTTCTTTAAACTCCAGGGGACGTCTGTGCGTATCTGGCCAATGTTTCTGTCTGTCCTGAGCTGCTCGAAGATGATCCTGAATCTGTTTTACCTTTTCCACTGTCTGCGTTACCAATTCTGGACCCAGTATTTGACGTTCACCAACGTCACTCCAACATATAGGCGATCTACACTTCCTTCCGTATAATGCCTCGAATGGTGCCATCTGAATGCTGGTCTGATAACTGTTATTGTAGGAGAACTCTACTAAGTGCAAATGATCTTCCCAAGATCCTCCGAAGTCTAGTATACATGATCGCAACATGTCCTCCAATATCTGAATGGTGCGCTCCGATTGGCCATCTGTCTGTGGGTGGTAAGCGGTGCTGAATTTGAGTCTGGTGCCCAGGCTCTCTTGTATGCTTCTCCAGAAATGAGAGGTAAATCTCGAATCTCGATCCGATACAATACTAACAGGCACTCCATGTAATTTGACGATGTGTCGCATATACATATCGGTTAGTACCTCCGTGGACTGTCCAACCCTAAATGGCAAGAAGTGTGCCGATTTAGTGAGTCGATCCACGATAACCCATACTGCATCTCTTTCGCTGGGGCTCCTCGGAAATCCTGTGACAAAATCTATCGTGATGTGCTCCCACTTCCATTCTGGTATAGGAAGCGGCTGTAACATACCTGCAGTCCTCTGATGCTCGGCCTTTACTTGCTGGCAGACTAAGCATTTGGCCACAAATCTTGCAATCTCTTTTTTTATTCCATGCCACCAGTAATACTGTCTCAAGTCTCGGTACATCTTGGTTCCTCCTGGGTAAACAGAGTATATAGAGCTATGTGCTTCGGTCATTAACTCCTGTCTCAATTCTCCATTTGAAACATACAGGCGATTTCCAAATCTCAATGTCCCGTCTTCGTGGATGCGAAGTCCTGTCTGCATGTCTGCTTCTGTCCTCTCCTTCAACCTTCTAAATCTAGCATCGGTGGGCAATGCCTCCTTAATCTTCTCCACGAGTGATGATTTAATTTCAAGATTAGCCATCAAGCCATTCTGTCCTGGTAAGACAACCTCTATCTGAAGCTCCTGTAGATCTCTCAATAACTCGGGCTGCATCGTCAAGAAATAAGCCGTAGGCTTCCTGCTTAGTGCATCTGCGACGACGTTCGCCTTTCCCGGATGATACTGCAGATCAATGTCAAAATCTACCATTAATTCAAGCCAACGCCTCTGCCTCATGTTAAGCTCCTTCTGAGTATATACATACTTCAGACTTTTGTGATCTGTAAAGATGTCTACTTTCTCCCCATAAAGGTAGTGCCTCCAAATCTTCAATGCAAATATGACTGCTGCTAACTCCAGATCGTGTGTTGGGTAGTTCTTCTCGTGGACCTTCAACTGTCTCGACGCATAGGCAATAACTTTGCCATGTTGCATCAAAACACATCCCAATCCACTACCCGATGCATCACTGTAAACAACAAAACCTCCTGACTCTGAAGGAAGAGTCAAGACATGTGTCGTTGTTAATCTTCTCTTCAATTCTTCGAAGGCCTTCTGGCAGTCTTCTGTCCATATAAACTCCTGATCCTTACGTGTCAGCTTCGTCATCGGTTCTGCAATCCTCGAGAAATTTTTTACAAACCTTCGGTAATATCCCGCAAGTCCGAAAAAATTTCTCACCTCTGCAACTGATGTGGGTGTAGGCCAAATCTCTATTGCCGCAACTTTCTCTGGATCCACTGAAAGTCCTTCTCCTGAGATAATATGTCCCAAGAAAGGTATTTTGTCCATACAGAACTCACACTTACTGAGTTTGGCATATAACTTCTCTTGTCTCAAGGTCTCTAACACGATTCTGAGATGCTCCTCGTGCTCTTCAGGGCTCTTGGAGTATATAAGAATGTCGTCAATGAACACCACCACGAATTTATCCAAGAACTGACTCTGTTCATTAAACTCATAAACACTGCTGGCGCGTTGGTTAAACCAAATGGCATCACCAAGAACTCATAATGTCCATACTTGGTCCTGAAAGCTATCTTCGGTATGTCTTCCTTCCTTACTTTGATCTGATGATAGCCGGATCGAAGGTCAATCTTCGAAAATACCCTTGCACCACTCAATTGGTCGAAGAGATCATCAATGCGTGGTAAGGGATACCTGTTCTTGATGGTCACAGCATTCAGTGCCCTATAGTCAATGCATAACCGTACTGTTCCATCCTTCTTTGGCACAAATAATATGGGTGCTCCCCAAGGTGAAACACTGGGCCGAATGAAACCATTCTCCAGAAGATCATCAACATGTTCTTTCAACTCCACTAACTCTTTAGGTGCCAGCCGATATATTGATGAAGTGATAAGCTCTGCTCCTGGAGTTAAGTCTATTGTGAATTCTATTTCCCGATCAGGCGGTAAACCTGGAAGATCATCGGGAAATACATCCACAAATTCTGATATGACTCTTGGGTAACCTGTCTCCCCTTCTTCAGATAGTACCCCAAGAGTAGGCTGAACTCCTTGCTCTACTGCTCCTCGAAGAAACTCGAATTCTGGATGTCCCGGCGGTCTAAATATAACCCTTCCAAGCCGACAATCAAGAGTCGCATGGTACTGACTTAACCAGTCCATACCAAGTACAACATCATAGTCAGGCATGGAAAAGATCAGAAATTGAGCTCGCATTTCTCTCCCACAGACTACTACAGAACATGATCTACAGACGTCACTAACCGGAATAATTCCACCTCCCGTAAGAATTCTCTTCATCTTCGGAAGGGGTGCGGTAGCTACTCTATGGGTGGCTACAAAGCTAGCTGCTATAAATGAATATGATGCTCCAGAATCAAATAATGCTACAGCTGGTAATGAAGCTACTAAAATAGTACCTGCGATGACCTCGCCTGCTGTAGCCTCCTGCTCAACAGCTAAGGTGAATGCCTGGCCTCTTCGCTGAGCTAGACCTCTCTGCTGCTGCTGCTGCTGAAATAGGGCTGCCTGTGGTGCCAGTGGTGGTCTTTGCTGATAGCCCCCTGTAATCGGTGGTCTAACTCCTCCAGCTCCTGTCTGCTGTGCTCCTACTGCTGGATAAGCTGGTCGTGGTGCAGGCAAGGCCAGTCTCGGTGCTCCCTCTCTTGGTATAGTGCAGTCTCTAGAAAAGTGCTGGTCTGATCCGCAAAGCAGGCATAGTCCCAACTTACGCCTGCACTCTCTCTCAATGTGTCCTACCTTGCCGCAGTGGTGACAGGTAGGAAGAGATATGGCCTTATGTGCTGCTCTCTCCGGTATACTCCTCTGGAATCATTTTGCAGAATCTCCATATGCTGTCTTGGTTGGTGCGGATGTGTTTGGCCTCTTCAGATTCGATTCCCTTCTAGTGACGCGCTCCATGCATCGTGCTGCTGCAAGGACCTCAGTATAAGATGTAGGTAAAACCGAGCCAATCAATCTCTGAAGCTCGAACTTCAGTCCATCAAAAAACTTTTCAGCTTTTTCTTCCTCTGTCGAGATCAATGTTGGAGCGAAGCGACCTAGGCGTATAAACTCCGCGTTGTATTCTTCCACTGTCATACCGCCTTGGATGAGGCGGTTGAACTTGTCTCTGAGCTCTGATCGTGCAACTGCCGAAATGTACATCTCTTGGAAGAGTCTGGAGAACTCTTCCCAAGTGACTCGGTCCTGTCCTAGCCTCCTCTCTTCTGCTAGCCACCAGTGATGCGCATTATCGGTTAACTGCATTCTGACTGCAGTCATCCACTTCTCTCTCGGTAGTTCAGCGGCTTCCAACTGATGCTGAATGTTAGTGAGCCATTCATGAACTTCTGTTGGCCCTTCTTTGCCAGAAAATATACGAGGCTTGAGATGACGAAAATCGGTGATAGATTCCGTCGATGTTCGCCTCGTTGGTGGATTTGCCTGCTCCAATGCGGATACCAGGTTGGTCCTCAGATACTCTGCCTCCTGGCGATGGGCCTCTTGCTGAATTTGCTGTTGGGCCTGCATCATGGCATACATCATCTGGAATATCTGTTGCCCGTCCATGACTTATCCGGGCGAAAAAACTGGCATCTGGGGAGTGAACTGTGGTGGAGGTGGGATGTCATCTCTCCGGAACCTTGGATTAGGTTGACCGGTCTGATCGCTCTGCGATGCTTGTCCTCCATCCCCTGGGGTCACTCCGTCTGTATATGTAACCACAACATCGTGTAGCGTATCCAAAGGAATCTCGTCTCCGTTCCTGGGATCTATTTATTTGCAACCAAACGATAAACTGTAAGAAGGCACCAAGGAATCAACACAGGATGCAGTTCAAGTAACAATTTCGAGTTCGATATAGAGTTCAATAATGGTTTAAATAATGGATGAGATCCTACAATCTATCCTATCCTTAGGGCAGGCTGGTTCGATCCCTAAGTTGAAACCGAACTATTTAGTCGTAGACCTGCATGGGCCACCACAAAAACCATGTCACGCCCCAGTCCCAAAATACCGAGGGACCGGACGCATGGCAATAGCCAGCAGTACGCACCGATGGACTACCCAATTTAATGGATCCACCCGGGCATACTTAAGCTATAAAATAACAAGTCTACGACAATCATGGCACAACTAATCTCATCCACACCAGAAATAAAACATGATCTACATAATAAATAAAGAATGTAAATCATCAGCTAGTCTCAACAAAATGCTTCGGGGAACAACCCGATAAATATCTAATACAATGGTTTAACAGACCAGAAAGTAAATGACTGAAATAAATAATAAATACTGAGCATGAAACATGGATGCTCATGAGAAGTCTTCGGCTAACACCTCATCCTCGGATGGCGGTACAGCTCCTGGATCAGCTCCTGCTCCGGTCCCGTATATCTCGGGATAGATCTCGTTCTCAAATCCTGGGGACATAATCCGGATCCAGGTCCTCAGGGGACATAGCAAGGTACAAGAAAGCTCATGCCAAAATAAATGCAGTACAAAAAATAAATGGAATAATAGGGCAAGTAAGTAACCATCTAAGTGAAAATGCAAGTGAGAGCAGCACGAGTACTCAGGCTGAGCCACTACAAGCTCTGTGTCGGGGAGCCGGTAGTGGTAATAACAAGTAATGTGCCTAGCTCTGCTACGAGAGTCTACGGCCTCACAATAGTAGTAGTATATATATGAAACAGCCTGTAGCCTGTGTGTCTCTCCCCACCCCATGTAACCACGTATATCATGACCATAATGTCTCATGTCCATGTCAAGCGGGATCATCACTAATGCAACAAGTCATATGTATCTATGAATATAGTATCTTTGTCAAGTCCTGTATCCTACACAGAATCACCACGAATATCTCGGGAATATCATGTCTCATGAACAGTGTCAAGTGTCCTGGGTCATATGGTACTTGATCAGACAAGTACGAGAATAACAAGTGTCACGAAAGTCCATCTCTAAATGACAGTACCCAACACTGCGTACAGTGTTGGCACCCGACTGATAATCGGACGCTAAGTACGTCACACGGTCCTAGGTTGAGCATGCACAGGAACATAATAAAGCAAGGAAAAAAAAAATATATAGACTGCAAAGTTTGGCAAGGTACACTTGCCTGATGTTGGAATATCAACAACTGTCCCTGTATTAGTGGATCCGGTAGGTACTACTCCAAAAGCTATAATAAACATCACCAACAGTCTCAGAAGATGTCAAATAGCTAGAAATGTCTGTCCTTACGTCCAATTTGGACACAGGGACAAAAAGGTCATTTCTGGACCAAAGCGGGGTCCACATGTGGGCCACTTTGCATCGAAAAGCGGGTCAGGGTCAAAGGTCTCCAAATTCATCAAACTCAGTGTCTACAAGTCAGGAACGATGATACGAACCCAACGAAACTTCCAGAAATGGATTCCGATGAGCCGATCACAAAATCGCACGTCGAGTGGAGCCTGTGGGGCCCACGATACGCGATTTTGTCAACGTTCTCAGAATCGTACCAAACTTGGCTCACAGGACCAGCTTATTGCTATGAGTCCGATGGCGCAAGTTTTGTCTTGATCCGAAGTGTGTACACAAAGTTACAGCGTGATCCAGAAAGGTCGGATAAGGGGTGTCGTCGGCGGATACGCATTGATTCTGGTGTGCACGCACATCCGAATTGACTTCTGCGAAATCCCACACGACCGTATCAACGACGCACACGGTTCTGTAAAGACCGCATGCGACCAAGTCGTCCCATTTGGCGGGGCGCACTCAGTTCCGGGGTGAAACAGGGCATTATTTTTCCTGTTTTTGGATCGCGGTGTGCGATCACCACAGGACGCGATGCACCGAGCGGGTTGCACGGGCACCGAGAGGGTCATACAGTCTACGTGTAGCAACTGACAAAAACTAAAATGGAGTTACGAGGCGAGAGAAAACGATACCTGAACAGGGCTCCGTGAACGCTGAATTCCAAGTGTTCGAGCGTCAATTCCGTGTCCTACGACCGAGTTGCTGTGTCCTGCGCTAGGGTTCAGATTGTGTCCGACGTCAACTGTTGTTCGTGTCCGGGGCGGCTGTGTCCGTGCTAGCGCAGCGGACGGCCGACGAGATGAATGGGGCGACGCTCGCGGGTGGCGGCGGAGATGGGTTCAGCCGTGGTGGAACCTGGCGTCCGGACGGTCGACTGGATGGTCGACGGACAGAGCGGGGCTGGGTCGACTCCGAGGCGGAGTCGAGCAGAGGTGGTCGTTGGTCGCGCGGGTCGGGACTGGACTCAGCGGCGGGGATTCGAGCAGGGAGTCAGTGGGGGTTCTGCGAGTCGGGGTATGCGTCGACGAGGGCGGTCGGTCGGTCGTGAGGTCGAGGGGTCAGCAAGTCGGAGTATCTACCGGTGCGACAGAGTCTGCTGGAGAGAGGGGTCGGCTGAGATGAGAAGGAGAGTTAGGTTGGCGGCGGCGGCTACACGAACATCGAGGAGAAATATATAGGTGGTGAACAGTGTTTCCGGCGGAGAGTTTAGGGTTTGGTCTGGTTCGGGTTTTGGGTCGGGTTTCATGGATCCGACCCGACCCGGCCCGCAACACTGGGTTGGTCCGATTCAGTCAGCGGTTGGTTCAGGTTTGGTTCAACTCGGGTTTAAAATTCCAATAGTATTTAGGGTCTTAAACGCGTTTCCTGGATCCAATAAATTCACCGAAAAATACCACAGGACCGGTTTTCCATTTTATCCCGCAAAATCTTAATTCCATAATATTTTAACACCATCTAGCAGCACTTAAAATTCTTTAACCCACAATTACCTTCGTTATAAATTCCAAAAAATACCGAAAATACGGGAAAATTGTATTAAAATTTTCTCTAAAAATTTGGGTGTTTACAGTATTACAATGATCAGTGTTTACTAATCTCATCTACAGAATAAACACAGCAATATCAAAAAAATATTAAACAACATCCAGTCACAAGTAAATAAAATCGGAGAATAACCCGATATTAAGTCTGTTACAAATGTTCATTTAAACAGGAATAAAAGGGTTTATTTGCCAATAAAAACTGAGCATAGCGAAGCAGATGTTCAAGAAAAGTCCTCAGCGATCACCTCGTCCTCAGGGTCTGGTACTGTTCCGAGAAGTGCTCCTGTCCTGTAAACCTCAGAGTGGATCTCCTCTGCTAATCCTGGGGACATAATCCGGATCCAGGTCCTCAGGGGACATAGCAAGGTACAAAATAACTCAAGCCAAAATAATGCAGTGCAGCAATAAATGAAACAATAGGGTAAATAAATAAACCAGCTAAGTGATATGCAAGTGAGAGTTTTATTCATACTCGGGCTGAGACTACTATAGGATCAGTGTCGGAGAAACCCATAGCAGTATTTTCTCGAAGGGCCAGAACTTGCGCCAAAGCTCTGTATCAGAGACTAAGACACCTCCAGATGACAATATTTACAGCCTTTGATATGGTAATACTCTCCCCACCTAATGTAATCACACGTCTCATGTCCATGACACACAGGATCAAAACTAATGCAGCAAGTCATAATAAAATCTAAGCATGTAAAGATGTATATGTCATAAACCTGTATCCTATACAGAATCACCTTGAATATTTCAGGAAGATTCTGTCTCATGATTCGTGTCAGGTGTCCTGGGTATAATGTACTTGATATGGCAAGTACGAGAATGTAAATGTCTCGATATCCATCTCTAGGTGACCTTACACAACTCCGCGTACGGTGTTGGCACCCGACTATTAATCGGATGCTAAGTAAGTCACACGGTCCTAGGTTTAAGCATGTACAACAATCACAGGAATAAACCAAGAGAATAAAATGAATCAATATACTGCAATTATGGCAATGTACACTTGCCTGGGGTTCCAGCTCCAACTGTAGCTCTGTCAGCAGCGGGATTTGCAGGCAGTACTCCGGTTGCTGAAATAGACATCACCATCAGATCCAGAAAATATTAATCAGCTAGAAACGCCTGTCCTTGAGTCCAATTTGGACACAGGGGCAAAAATAATATTTTTAAGTCAAAGCGGGGTTCACAAGTGGGCCACTTTGCACCAAAAAATGTGTCAGGAATAAAGGTCTCCAAATCTGTCAAACTTAGTGTCAATAAGTCAGGAACGATGATACGAACCCAACAGAACTTCCAGAATTGGATTTCGATGAGCCGGTCACAAAATTGCCCGTTAAGTGGAGCCGTGGAGCCCACGATACGCGATTTTGTCAACGTTCTCAGAATCGAACCAAACTTGGGTCACAGGACCAGCGTATTGCTACGAGTCCGATAGCGCAAGTTTTGTTTCGATCCGACGTATGTACACTAAGTTACAGCGAGATCTAGAAAGGACAAATACGGGGCGTTATCGGCGGATACGCGTTGATTTCGGTGTGCACGCACATCCAAATCAACTTTTGTGAAATCTCGCACGTCCGTATCAACGACGCGCACGTATCGGTAAAGATCGCACGTGACCAAGTCGTCCTGTTTGGCGGGGCGTACTCAGTTCCGGGGTGAAATAGGTAGTTGGTTTTTCCTGTTTTTGGATCGCGGTTCGCGATCGCCACAGGACGCGATGCACCGAGCGGGTTGCACGGGCATCGAGAGGGTCATGCAGTCTACGCGTCACAACAGACGGAACAGAAAATGGGGCAGCGAGGAGAGAGAAAAGAATACCTGAAAAGGACTTCGCGAAACTAGAATTTCTCGTGTCCTCGTGTCTTACTCGACACTGATGTGTCCTGGCCGTGTCCGGGTTGAGTCATGTCCGACTAGGGCTAAGGTTCAGATTGCTGGGTCTTCGCCGGAGGAGCTCGCTGGTGGCCGGATGGCGCTCAGGGAGGCGCTGACGGAGGTGGTTGGGCTCGGGGACGGCCGGCTGCTGCTGAAGTCGGGGTCGGGGCGGCTGGCAGAGGAGGCTCGGGGACGGCCGGCTGCTGCTGGGAGTCGACGAGGTTCGGTCGAGGGAGGAGGAGGTGGAGAAGGCCAGGGGAAGTGGTGGCGGAGCCCAGGGCGGCTAGGACAGAGACGACGGCGACGGCGAGGGCTCGAAATAGCGGGGGCAGAGGGGTTTTATAGGCGGAGAGGGGAAGAGGGAGCGGCGGCGGTTGCGGGAGCGGCCGGAGGCAAGCGGGCGGGCTTTGCGGAGGCGAGGCGGTGCTGGCTGCCGGAGCGGCGCGGCGGTTATTCAGCGGGGGAGGGAAACTGTTACACCCCAGTCCCAAAATACCGAGGGACTGGACGCGTGATAATGGCCAGCAGCACACACCGATGGACAAACCCAATTTAATGGATCCTTCGGAGTGTACTTAAGCTGTATTATATTAGGCAGGGTTTACTATCTCATCCACAGAACAACATGAACTAAAATAAAACAGAATTAAATGCTGAAAGTAAAGTTACAGACGAATATTCAGCAAGAAATAATACTAAGTCGGGTGGAGACAAATCCACTACCGACAAACAAGAAAATAAAGACAAGAAAGAGATAACTAAAATATGCTAGACAGTAACTAAGAAGCAGGGCCATCAACTGCAATCAAACTCTCGTCTGGTGCTGGTCCATAAGCTGCGGTACTCCTCGTTTGCTAAATCTGGAGAACAAAACCAGGTCCTCAGGGGACATAGCAAGATACAAAAGAATACGAGCCAAATACAATAAATGACATGTAAGATAGAGAAGAAAGTAAACACAAGCAAATAAGACACGAGAAATCACTATATCTAAGACAGTGGCATGCCAGTGACGCTATCAAACATGACTACAAGAAATCGGGGTAACCTCATCTCAATGGGAGATCACGATCCTATAGAAAGCAGTCCAACGGGGACTCACAGTCTATAGTATGGCTCTTTCGCAGCTCATCGGGAGCTCACGAAGGAGGTAGTCAAATGAACAATTCTCTATTGCAGTACAATGGGTACTCACAATCGAGATTTGCTCAAGTGTAGTCAATGTCCAATAACAATCAACAAGGAACTAAGAATCAGTCAAGTCAACTCCAGGAATGTAAAGTATATATAAACCATCACAATATGTCTATGGAACAAGTAGTGATCCAAGGAAAGAGCAAATAATGTATATGCACGCAAACCGAGAAAATATGACTAGAGCAGCAGGAATAAATCAGAGCACATCAAGAACTATATATGACAGGAAAGTAACAACTGAAAAACATGCAAATATTGTACAAGTATCTTGCACGATAATGAATAGTATAACCAGGAGACAAGTATCAAAACTGCAAGATTTGGCAAGGTATACTTGCCTGGGTTCTGTCTCCATTTATAGCTCTGACTTCAGCGGGGATTGCAGGCAGTACTCCGGTTGCTGAAACAAACATCACCATCAGGTCCAGAAAATATCAATCAGCTAAGAACGCCTGTCCTTGAGTCCAATTTGGAGACAAGGGCAAAAATGTCAATTTCGGGTCAAGGCGGGGTCCAAATGTGGGCCGCTTTGCACCGAAAAACACGTCAGGGTCAAAGGTCTCAAAAACAGTCCAACTTAGTGTCAACAAGTCAGGAACGTTGATACGAACCCAACGGAACTTCCAGAATTGGATTCCGATGAGCCGTTCTCAAAATCGCCCGTCGGGTGGAGCCTGTGGGGCCCACGACACACGATTTTGTCAACGTTCTCAGAATCGAACCAAACTTGGCTCACAGGACCAACGTATTGCTACGAGTCCAATGGCGCAAGTTTCGTCTCGATCCGACGTGTGTACACTAAGTTACAGCGAGAATCAGAATGGTCGGATACGGGACGGTGTCCGCGGATACACACTGATTTCGGTGTGCACGCACATCCGAATCAGCTTCTGCGAAATCCCGCACGTCCGTATCAACGACGCACATGTATCTGTGAAGACCGCACGCGACTAAGTTGTCCCGTTTGGCGGAGCGTACTCAGTTCCGGGGTGAAAACAGGGTCTGATTTTTCCTGTTTTTGGATCGCGGTGTGCGATCACCACAGGACGCGATGCCCCGAACGGTTTGTCCGGGCACCGAGAGGGTCATACAGGCTACGCGATGAAATTTACGGAATCGAAAACGGGGTTACGAGCAGGAAGTTAAGAATACCTGAACTGGGCTTGAAAATAGCGTCTCCCTCGTGTCCGACACGACACTGTGTCTTGTGTCGAGTCATGTTTCCTCCCTAGGTTTAGGGTTTCTGGTTCCTGTGTCCGCGGCTAGGCTCCTGTGTCCATGTCTAGGAGGCCAGAGTCGAGCCGGAGGGAGACTGGGCGGAGGCGGCCGGGCACGTCGGCGTCGGCGCTGCTCACGGAGGCGTCGTCTCAGGCGGCTGCGGCCGGTGCTCGGGGTTCGTGGCCGAGCGGGGAAGAAGCACTGGGACGCGGGGAGGAAGAAGGAGAGGTCGAGGGCGGCTTGCGGCGGGGTTTGGGCGGTGTCGAGGTGGTTGGGAGGCGCTGGAGACGGAGATCCGGCGGAGGGCAGCAGCTAGGGGAGGGGAATGGGGCCGGAGCTAGGGCACGGTGCGGCGGAGGAGGGGAGAAAGGGGCTCGGCTGCGGGTTTTATAGAGAGGAGGCGGAAGAGGGAGAGGCGGCAGTTGCGGTGGCCGGAGGCGAAGGGGCGGGGACGCGAGAGGGCGGCGGGTTCTGGAAGTCGGAGAGGAACCGTCGCTGGCGGCGGAAACGGCTCAGGCGGTCGGGTTCTGCAGAGAAGGGAAAGAGAAAGGTCACGCGGGTCTGCGGGTTGGCGGATGCGGGTTGGGCTGACCCGGCCCGACCCGCTAGGCGGTTCGGCCGGTCCGGTTCAACTGGACCGGGTTCAGGCCGGTTCAGGCCGGTTTGAACCCGGTTCAGCCCGGTTCAATTTGGGTTTGAATAATTAATTTGTTTTTAGGCTTTTAAAATCAATCCGGGGTCCACTAAATTCCCGAAAAATTACTCTATGTCTGGTTTTTAATTTTACACCATAAAATATTATATTCATAATAGTTTAATATCATTTATTATCAATTAAAAATCCTTTAATAATAAAAATATTTTAATTTAATTACAGAAAAATCCAAGAAAATTCCAGAAAATTCACAAAAATCCAAATTTAAAAATTCTTGAAAATCAGGGGGTTTACAATCTACCCCCCTTAAGAGGATTGCGTTCTCGCAATCAAAGAATAACCGATCAACAGAGATGACACGGTTGCAATCATTGTTCGAAGCACAACAAAATCAAGGAGAATCAAGGTTGAGAGTAATACTTAGAAAAATTATTTCCCTAAGCATTAAATGTTATGCAATTTTCCAAATGTGGGAAATCTAGAAAATTACAGTTTTTATAGAAAAACAGGTTATTCTTTTAAAGCATATTAGATTAACAGCAAAATTACTAGGTGATCACTAGGTTATCTATTATTAACAAGTTAAGATTATCAGGGTGAGGCTAGGGTCACGAACCAATAGGCACGATCTAGAAACAGAAAACTACAAGAACTTACGCGCATTAGCAACTCCATGGTTCTGCACGTCTTCCAAAGGCATCATGAGGGCTTGTCCACGTCCTTGTCGTCGATTCCTCTGCTGCTGCTGAGCCTGCTGGAAGAGCAGTGCCTGGGGTATCAAAGGTGGCCTCGACTGATATCCTCCTGGAACTGGTGGTAGATCTTCTTGAACTTCCGTTTGTGGTGCTTCCAATGTTGGATAGATTGTCCTCGGTACTGGTAACGCTTGTTGGTTTACCCTTGGTGCTCTATCTCGACGCTCAGGGCATTCCCTTAATAAATGCTGACTGGATCCGCAAGCTATGCATAATTTCTTCTTTCGTCTACACTCGTCCTTAATATGGCCTCGCCTGTGACAATATGGACAGACATGTATTGCCTGTGGAGATGCTTCTGGTGGCTGGTGCATATGAAGTCTTTTTGCAACTTCTTCCTGTGGTGCTCCGACTGTTGCTGATGTGGATGACCTCTTCAGATTAGTCTCTCTCCTGATGACGCGCTCCATGCGTCGTGCTGCAGCAAGGACGTCCGGATAAGATGTAGGCGCAACGGATCCAATCAGTTTCTGCAGCTCAATGTTTAGTCCGTCGAAGAACTTCTCAGCCTTTTCTTCTTCTGTCTGAATCAAAGTAGGGGCAAAACGACTCAGACGACTGAACTCCGCGTTGTACTCTTCCACTGTCAGATTATCCTGAGTGAGGCGATTGAACTTGTCCCAAAGTTCTGATCGAGCAATGGCTGGAACGTACATCTCCAGAAAGAGTCTAGAGAACTCTTCCCAAGTGACTCGGTCTGGTCCGAGCCTGGTCTCTTCAGATATCCACCAGTGATGAGCATTGTCCGTCAACTGCATTCTGACGGCAGTCATCCAACGTTTCCTTGGAAGCTCAGTTGCTTCTAGTTGATGTTGTATGTTGGTGAGCCACTCATGAACTTCTGTGGGTTCTTCTTTTTCTGAGAAGGTACGGGGTTTCAGCTGGCGAAAATCGGCGATAGAACCCGTTGTTGGCCGTCGTGCCTGCTCTAGTACGGTTACTAAGCTGCGACTCTATGCCTCTTGTTGAGCTTGCACTATTGCATAGATCATCTGAAACATCTGCTGCCTGTCCATGGCCTGCCCTGGTGGAATTACGGGCAATTGCGTCGATGGTGGAATATCATTTTGCTGGATTCTCGTGGCATGATGACTTGCTTGTTGAGCTGATCGTCCTTCATCAACTGGTGTCGCTTCATCTTCGTTGGTTACCATAATATCTCGTGGTGATATTGCAGGAGTCTCGTCGTTTGCTCGTGAATCCATAACTCTGCAACCAAAATAAACAATGAGAGGCGCTCAGGAATCAAGGCAGGATGCAATTCAAGAAATTGATTCGAATCCGATATAGATATCAAGAACGTTTCAAGCAAGTGGATGAGATCCTAAAACTTATCCTATTCTTATTGCAGGCCTGTTCGGTCCCTAAGTTGAAACCGAACAATTTATTCGTTGACCTGCATGGGCCACCACAAAAACTATGTCACGCCCCAGTCCCAAAATACCGAGGGACTGGACGCGTGATAATGGCCAGCATCACACACCGATGGACAAACCCAATTTAATGGATCCTTCGGAGTGTACTTAAGCTGTATTATATTAGGCAGGGTTTACTATCTCATCCACAGAACAACATAAACTAAAATAAAATAGAATTAAATGCTGAAAGTAAAGTTACAGACGAATATTCAGCAAGAAATAATACTAAGTCGGGTGGAGACAAATCCACTACCGACAAACAAGAAAATAAAGACAAGAAAGAGATAACTAAAACATGCTAGACAGTAACTAAGAAGCAGGGCCATCAACTGCAATCAAACTCTCGTCTGGTGCTGGTCCATAAGCTGCGGTACTCCTTGTTTGCTAAATCTGGAGAACAAAACCAGGTCCTCAGGGGACATAGCAAGATACAAAAGAATACGAGCCAAATACAATAAATGACATGTAAGATAGAGAAGAAAGTAAACACAAGCAAATAAGATACGAGAAATCACTATATCTAAGACAGTGGCATGCCAGTGACGCTATCAAACATGACTACAAGAAATCGGGGTAACCGCATCTCAATGGGAGATCACGATCCTATAGAAAGCAGTCCAACGGGGACTCACAGTCTATAGTATGGCTCTTTCGCAGCTCATCGGGAGCTCACGAAGGAGGTAGTCAAATAAACAATTCTCTATTGCAGTACAATGGGTACTCACAATCGAGATTTGCTCAAGTGTAGTCAATGTCCAATAACAATCAACAAGGAACTAAGAATCAGTCAAGTCAACTCCAGGAATGTAAAGTACATATAAACCATCACAATATGTCTATGGAACAAGTAGTGATCCAAGGAAAGAGCAAATAATGTATATGCACGCAAACCGAGAAAATATGACTAGAGCGGCAGGAATAAATCAGAGCACATCAAGAACTATATATGACAGAAAAGTAACAACTGAAAAACATGCAAATATTATACAAGTATCTTGCACGATAATGAATAGTATAACCAGGAGACAAGTATCAAAACTGCAAGATTTGGCAAGGTATACTTGCCTGGGTTCTGTCTCCATTTATAGCTCTGACTTCAGCGGGGATTGCAGGCAGTACTCCGGTTGCTGAAACAGACATCACCATCAGGTCCATAAAATATCAATCAGCTAGGAACGCCTGTCCTTGAGTCCAATTTGGAGACAAGGGCAAAAACATCAATTTCGGGTCAAGGCGGGGTCCAAATGTGGGCCGCTTTGCACCGAAAAATGCGTCAGGGTCAAAGGTCTCAAAAATAGTCCAACTTAGTGTCAACAAGTCAGAAACGTTGATACAAACCCAACGGAACTTTCAGAATTGGATTCCGATGAGCCGTTCTCAAAATCGCCCGTCGGGTGGAGCCTGTGGGGCCCACGACACACGATTTTGTCAACGTTCTCAGAATCGAACCAAACTTGGCTCACAGGACCAACGTATTGCTACGAGTCCAATGGCGCAAGTTTCGTCTCGATCCGACGTGTGTACACTAAGTTACAGCGAGAATCAGAATGGTCGGATACGGGGCGGTGTCCGCGGATACGCACTGATTCCGGTGTGCACGCACATCCGAATCAGCTTCTGCGAAATCCCGTACGTCCGTATCAACGACGCACATGTATCTGTGAAGACCGCACGCGACCAAGTCGTCCCGTTTGGCGGGACGTACTCAGTTCCGGGGTGAAAACAGGGTCTGATTTTTCCTGTTTTTGGATCGCGGTGTGCGATCACCACAGGACGCGATGCCCCGAGCGGTTTGTCCGGGCACCGAGAGGGTCATACAGGGTACGCGATGAAATTTACGGAATCGAAAACGGTGTTACGAGCAGGAAGTTAAGAATACCTGAACTGGGCTTGAAAATAGCGTCTCCCTCGTGTCCGACACGACACTGTGTCTTGTGTCGAGTCCTGTTTCCTCCCTAGATTTAGGGTTTCTGGTTCCTGTGTCCGCGGCTAGGCTCCTGTGTCCATGTCTAGGAGGCCAGAGTCGAGCCAGAGGGAGACTGGGCGGAGGCGGCCGGGCACGTCGGCGTCGGCGCTGCTCACGGAGGCGTCGTCTCAGGCGGCTGCGGCCGGTGCTCGGGGTTCGTGGCCGAGCGGGAAAGAAGCACTGGGACGCGGGGAGGAAGAAGGAGAGGTCGAGGGCGGCTTGCGGCGGGGTCTGGGCGGTGTCGAGGTGGTTGGGAGGCGCTGGAGACGGAGATCCGGCGGAGGGCAGCAGCTAGGGGAGGGGAACGGGGCCGGAGCTAGGGCACGGTGCGGCGGAGGAGGGGAGAAAGGGGCTCGGCTGCGGGTTTTATAGAGAGGAGGCGGAAGAGGGAGAGGCGGCAGTTGCGGTGGCCGGAGGCGAAGGGGCGGGGACGCGAGAGGGCGGCGGGTTCTGGAAGTCGGAGAGGAACCGTCGCCGGCGGCGGAAACGGCTCAGGCGGTCGGGTTCTGCAGAGAAGGGAAAGAGAAAGGTCACGCGGGTCTGCGGGTTGGCGGATGCGGGTTGGGCTGACCCGGCCCGACCCGCTAGGCGGTTCGGCCGGTCCGGTTCAGCTGGACCGGGTTCAGGCCGGTTCAGGCCGGTTTGAACCCGGTTCAGCCCGGTTCAATTTGGGTTTGAATAATTAATTTGTTTTTAGGCTTTTAAAATCAATCCGGGGTCCACTAAATTCCCGAAAAATTACCCTATGTCTGGTTTTTAATTTTACACCATAAAATATTATATTCATAATAGTTTAATATCATTTATTATCAATTAAAAATCCTTTAATAATTAAAATACTTTAATTTAATTACAGAAAAATCCAAGAAAATTCCAGAAAATTCACAAAAATCCAAATTTAAAAATTCTTGAAAATCAGGGGGTTTACAATCTACCCCCCTTAAGAGGATTGCGTTCTCGCAATCAAAGAATAACCGATCAACAGAGATGACACGGTTGCAATCATTGTTCGAAGCACAACAAAATCAAGGAGAATCAAGGTTGAGAGTAATACTTAGGAAAATTATTTCCCTAAGCATTAAATGTTATGCAATTTTCCAAATATGAGAAATCTAGAAAATTACAGTTTTTATAGAAAAACAGGTTATTCTTTTAAAGCATATTAGATTAACAGCAAAATTACTAGGTGATCACTAGGTTATCTATTATTAACAAGTTAAGATTATCAGGGTGAGGCTAGGGTCACGAACCAATAGGCACGATCTAGAAACAGAAAACTACAAGAACTTACGCGCATTAGCAACTCCATGGTTCTGCACGTCTTCCAAAGGCATCATGAGGGCTTGTCCACGTCCTTGTCGTCGATTCCTCTGCTGCTGCTGAGCCTGCTGGAAGAGCAGTGCCTGGGGTATCAAAGGTGGCCTCGACTGATATCCTCCTGGAGCTGGTGGTAGATCTTCTTGAACTTCCGTTTGTGGTGCTTCCAATGTTGGATAGATTGTCCTCGGTACTGGTAACGCTTGTTGGTTTACCCTTGGTGCTCTATCTCGACGCTCAGGGCATTCCCTTAATAAATGCTGACTGGATCCGCAAGCTATGCATAATTTCTTCTTTCGTCTACACTCGTCCTCAATATGGCCTCGCCTGTGACAATATGGACAGACATGTATTGCCTGTGGAGATGCTTCTGGTGGCTGGTGCATATGAAGTCTTTTTGCAACTTCTTCCTGTGGTGCTCCGACTGTTGCTGATGTGGATGACCTCTTCAGATTAGTCTCTCTCCTGATGACGCGCTCCATGCGTCGTGCTGCAGCAAGGACGTCCGGATAAGATGTAGGCGCAACGGATCCAATCAGTTTCTGCAGATCAATGTTTAGTCCGTCGAAGAACTTCTCAGCCTTTTCTTCTTCTGTCTGAATCAAAGTAGGGGCAAAACGACTCAGACGAATGAACTCCGTGTTGTACTCTTCCACTGTCAGATTGTCCTGAGTGAGGCGATTGAACTTGTCCCGAAGTTCTGATCGAGCAATGGCTGGAATGTACATCTCCAGAAAGAGTCTAGAGAACTCTTCCCAAGTGACTCGGTCTGGTCCGAGCCTGGTCTTTTCAGATATCCACCAGTGATGAGCATTGTCCGTCAACTGCATTCTGACGGCAGTCATCCAACGTTCCCTTGGAAGCTCAGCTGCTTCTAGTTGATGTTGTATGTTGGTGAGCCACTCATGAACTTCTGTGGGTCCTTCTTTTCCTAGGAAGGTACGGGGTTTCAGCTGGCAAAAATCGGCGATAGATCCCGTTGTTGGCCGTCGTGCCTGCTCTAGTACGGTTACTAAGCTGCGACTCCATGCCTCTTGTTGAGCTTGCACTATTGCATAGATCATCTGAAACATCTGCTGCCCGTCCATGGCCTGCCCTGGTGGAATTACGGGCAATTGCGTCGATGGTGGAATGTTATTTTGCTGGATTCTCGTGGCATGATGACTTACTTGTTGAGCTGATCGTCCTTCATCAACTGGTGTCGCTTCATCTTCGTTGGTTACCACAACATCTCGTGGTGATATTGCAGGAGTCTCGTCGTTTGCTCGTGAATCCATAACTCTGCAACCAAAATAAACAATGAGAGGCGCTCACGAATCAAGGCAGGATGCAATTCAAAAAATTGATTCGAATCCGATATAGATATCAAGAACGTTTCAAGCAAGTGGATGAGATCCTAAAACTTATCCTATTCTTATTGCAGGCCTGTTCGGTCCCTAAGTTGAAACCGAACAATTTAGTCGTTGACCTGCATGGGCCACCACAAAAACCATGTCACGCCCCAGTCCCAAAATACCGAGGGACTGGACGCGTGATAATGGCCAGCAGCACACACCGATGGACAAACCCAATTTAATGGATCCTTCGGAGTGTACTTAAGCTGTATTATATTAGGCAGGGTTTACTATCTCATCCACAGAACAACATAAACTAAAATAAAACAGAATTAAATGCTGAAAGTAAAGTTACAGACGAATATTCAGCAAGAAATAATACTAAGTCGGGTGGAGACAAATCCACTACCGACAAACAAGAAAATAAAGACAAGAAAGAGATAACTAAAATATGCTAGACAGTAACTAAGAAGCAGGGCCATCAACTGCAATCAAACTCTCGTCTGGTGCTGGTCCATAAGCTGCGGTACTCCTCGTTTGCTAAATCTGGAGAACAAAACCAGGTCCTCAGGGGACATAGCAAGATACAAAAGAATACGAGCCAAATACAATAAATGACATGTAAGATAGAGAAGAAAGTAAACACAAGCAAATAAGACACGAGAAATCACTATATCTAAGACAGTGGCATGCCAGTGACGCTATCAAACATGACTACAAGAAATCGGGGTAACCTCATCTCAATGGGAGATCACGATCCTATAGAAAGCAGTCCAACGGGGACTCACAGTCTATAGTATGGCTCTTTCGCAGCTCATCGGGAGCTCACAAAGGAGGTAGTCAAATGAACAATTCTCTATTGCAGTACAATGGGTACTCAGAATCGAGATTTGCTCAAGTGTAGTCAATGTCCAATAACAATCAACAAGGAACTAAGAATCAGTCAAGTCAACTCCAGGAATGTAAAGTACATATAAACCATCACAATATGTCTATGGAACAAGTAGTGATCCAAGGAAAGAGCAAATAATGTATATGCACGCAAACCGAGAAAATATGACTAGAGCGGCAGGAATAAATCAGAGCACATCAAGAACTATATATGACAGAAAAGTAACAACTGAAAAACATGCAAATATTGTACAAGTATCTTGCACGATAATGAATAGTATAACCAGGAGACAAGTATCAAAACTGCAAGATTTGGCAAGGTATACTTGCCTGGGTTCTGTCTCCATTTATAGCTCTGACTTCAGCGGGGATTGCAGGCAGTACTCCGGTTGCTGAAACAGACATCACCATCAGGTCCAGAAAATATCAATCAGCTAGGAACGCCTGTCCTTGAGTCCAATTTGGAGACAAGGGCAAAAACATCAATTTCGGGTCAAGGCGGGGTCCAAATGTGGGCCGCTTTGCACCGAAAAATGCGTCAGGGTCAAAGGTCTCAAAAACAGTCCAACTTAGTGTCAACAAGTTAGGAACGTTGATACGAACCCAACGGAACTTCCAGAATTGGATTCCGATGAGCCGTTCTCAAAATCGCCCGTCGGGTGGAGCCTGTGGGGCCCACGACACACGATTTTGTTAACGTTCTCAGAATCGAACCAAACTTGGATCACAGGACCAACGTATTACTACGAGTCCAATGGCGCAAGTTTTGTCTCGATCCGACGTGTGTACACTAAGTTACAGCGAGAATCAGAATGGTCGGATACGGGACGGTGTCTGCGGATACGCACTGATTCCGGTGTGCACGCACATCCGAATCAGCTTCTGCGAAATCTCACACGTCCGTATCAACGACGCGCACATATCTGTGAAGATCGCACGCGACCAAGTCGTCCCGTTTGGCGGGGCGTACTCAGTTCCGGGATGAAAATAGGGTCTAATTTTTCCTATTTTTGGATCGCGGTGTGCGATCACCACAGGACGCGATGCCCCGAGCGGTTTGTCCGGACACCGAGAGGGTCATACAGGCTACGCGATGAAATTTACGGAATCGAAAACGGGGTTACGAGCAGGAAGTTAAGAATACCTGAACTGGGCTTGAAAATAGCGTCTCCCTCGTGTCCGACACGACACTGTGTCTTGTGTCGAGTCCTGTTTCCTCCCTAGGTTTAGGGTTTCTGGTTCCTGTGTCCGCGGCTAGGCTCCTGTGTCCGTGTCTAGGAGGCCAGAGTCGAGCCGGAGGGAGACTGGGCGGAGGCGGCCGGGCACGTCGGCGTCGGCGCTGCTCACGGAGGCGTCGTCTCAGGCGGCTGCGGCCGGTGCTCGGGGTTCGTGGCCGAGCGGGGAAGAAGCACTAGGACGCGGGGAGGAAGAAGGAGAGGTCGAGGGCAGCTTGCGGCGGGGTCTGGGCGGTGTCGAGGTGGTTGGGAGGCGCTGGAGACGGAGATCCGGCGGAGGGCAGCAGCTAGGGGAGGGGAACGGGGCCGGAGCTAGGGCACGGTGCGGCGGAGGAGGGGAGAAAGGGGCTCGGCTGCGTGTTTTATAGAGAGGAGGCGGAAGAGGGAGAGGCGACAGTTGCGGTGGCCGGAGGCGAAGGGGCGGGGACGCGAGAGGGCGGCGGGTTCTGGAATTCGGAGAGGAACCGTCGCCGGCGGCGGAAACGGCTCAGGCGGTCGGGTTTTGCAGAGAAGGGAAAGAGAAAGGTCACGCGGGTCTGCGGGTTGGCGAATGCGGGTTGGGCTGACCCGGCCCGACCCGCTAGGCGGTTCGGCCGGTCCGGTTCAGCTGGACCGGGTTCAGGCCGGTTCAGACCGGTTTGAACCCGGTTCAGCCCGGTTCAATTTGGGTTTGAATAATTAATTTGTTTTTAGGCTTTTAAAATCAATCCGGGGTCCACTAAATTCCCGAAAAATTACCCTATGTCTGGTTTTTAATTTTACACCATAAAATATTATATTCATAATAGTTTAATATTATTTATTATCAATTAAAAATCCTTTAATAATTAAAATACTTTAATTTAATTACAGAAAAATCCAAGAAAATTCCAGAAAATTCACAAAAATCCAAATTTAAAAATTCTTGAAAATCAGGGGGTTTACAGAAATGAAGCGGCGGCAGACGGAGTGGCATCAGGTTGGGAGAGAAAGGGTTGGCGGGTTTCGGGTTCGACGGGTCGGGTCGGGTCAGGCAGATCCGGCCCGATCCAATAAGAATTAAATGCGGGTCGGGTCGGGTTTCGGTTCGCGGGTTAGACCCGGATCCGACCCGCTAAGGTTGGGTTTGGGTTTACTAAACCGGTTTGGTTCGGTTTGGTTTATTTAAAATAAATCCGATTTAATTAGGGTTCATTTCGGTTTAATTATAAAATAGTTTTTAGGGCTTTAAAAATACTTCCGGGGTCCAATAAATTCCCGAAAAATTACCCTATGTCTAGTTTTTCATTTTACACCATAAAATATTATTTCCATAATATTTAATATTATTTAATATCATTTAAATTCAAAATACCTTAGTTTTAATTAATAAAAATCCC
Source organism: Iris macrosiphon (assembly GCA_036927795.1). Taxonomy (NCBI): domain Eukaryota; kingdom Viridiplantae; phylum Streptophyta; class Magnoliopsida; order Asparagales; family Iridaceae; genus Iris; species Iris macrosiphon. Next base: position 189,491,390 of record JAYESA010000007.1, read on the forward strand.
AGAAAAATTCTAGAAAATTGTGAAAAATCCAAATTAAAAATTCTTGAAAAATCAGGGGGTTTACAATCTACCCCCCTTAAGAAGATTGCATCCTCGCAATCAAAGAATAACCGGTTAACAGAGATGACACGGTTGCAAAATTTATTCGAAGCACATCACGATTAAGAAAAGTCAAGATTGAGGGTTTAAAACACATAGGGAAATTCATTTCCCTAAGCAATGGAAGTTATGCAATTTTCCGAATGTAGGAAATCTAGAAAATTACAGTTTTTAGAAAAATCTAGGTTATTCTTTAAAAACATATTAGGTTATCAATTCTAGGTTATCACTAGGTTATCAATTATTAGCAAGTTAAAACTATCAGGTTAAGTCTAGGGTCACGAATCAACGGGCACGAACTAAAGCAATACTAGAAACATAACTACAAAAACTTACGCGCATTAGCTACTCCATGAATCTGTGTGTCCTCCAAAGTCATCGTTAGGGCTTGTCCGCGTCCTTGAGGTGGATTCTTCTGCTGCTGCTGGACCTGCTGGAAGAGTACGGCCTGGGGTATCAAAGGTGGCCTCGGCTGATTCTCTCCTGGAGATGGTGGTAGGACTCCTTGAACTCCCGTTTGTGGTGCTCCCAATGCTGGATAGGCTGGCCTCGGTACTGGTACCGCTTGTTGGTTAACCATTGATGCTTCTCCTCTGTGCATCGTGCAACTTCTGGCTAAATGGTTACTGGATCCGCAAATCAAGCACAGTCCTACTTGCGTCTGCACTCGCTCTCCTGATGGCCTCTCTTGCGACAATATTGACAGATAGGGAGAAATAAGGCTCTTGGTGCTGCTTCCTATGGTGGATTCATCTGTGGTCGCTTTGCAGCTCTTTCCTGCTGTGCTTGGTCTGGTGCATTTGGCCGCTTCTGGCTGGACTCTATCCTGGTGATGCTCTCTATGGCCCGTGCTGCAGTAACAACGTCCGAGTAAGAGGTAGGTGCAACGGAGCTGATTAACTTTCGTAGCTCAGAGCTAAATCTGTCGATGAACTTTTCTGCTTGGTTTTGCTCAGCTTCTTCATGAACCTTCTGATGAGCTTGCATCATCGCGTAGAACAATCGAAACATTTGTTGTTCGTCCATAGCCTGCCCTTGTGGAACGGTAGGCATCGTTGGAGCAAACTGCGTCGATGGTGGAACGTCATCTTCCTGGATTCTCGAGGAATGCTGACTTGCTTGACTGCATTGTTGAGCTGATTGACCTTCATCAACTGGTGTCACTTCATCTTCGTGGGTAACCACAATACCTTATGGTATTCCTGGATGAGTCTCTTCGCCGACTTGTGGATTCATAATTCTGCAACCAAAATAAACTATAAGAGATGCACAGGAATCAAAGCAGGATGCAAGTCAAGAATTAATTCGAATCTGATATAGATGTCAAGAACGATTCAAGCAAGTGAATGAGATCCTAAAAACTTATCCTATTCTTATTGCAGGCCTATTCGGTCCCTAAGTTGAAATCGAAAAATTTAGTCGTTGACCTGCATGGGCCACCACAAAAACTATGTCACGCCCCAGTCCCAAAATATCGAGGAACTGGACACGTGGCAATGGCCAGCAGCGCGCACCGATGGACAAACCCAATTTAATGGATCCATCGGGACATACTTAAGCTGTATTACAATGATCAGGGTTTATTAATCTCATCCACAGAATAAACACAGCAATATCAAAAGAATATTAAACAACATCCAGTCACAAGTAAATAAAATCGGGGAATAACCCGATATTAAGTCTGTTACAAATGTTCATTTAAACAGGAATAAAATAGTTTATTTGCCAATAAAAATTGAGCATAGCGAAGCAGATGTTCAGGAACAACGATCACCTCGTCCTCAGGGTCTGGTACTGTTCCGAGAAGTGCTCATGTCCTGTAAACCTCAGAGTGGATCTCCTCTGCTAATCCTGGGGACATAATCCGGATCCAGGTCCTCAGGGGACATAGCAAGGTACAAAATAACTCAAGCCAAAATAATGCAGTACAATAATAAATGAAACAATAGGGTAAATAAATAAACCAGCTAAGTGATATGCAAGTGAGAGTTTTATTCATACTCGGGCTGAGACTACTATAGGATCAATGTCAGAGAAACCCATAGCAGTATTTTCTTGAAGGGCCAGAACTTGCGTCAAAGCTCTGTATCAGAGACTAAGACACCTCCAGATGACAATATTTATAATATAATCAGCCTTTGATTGGTAATATTCTCCCCACCCAATATAATCACACGTCTCATGTCCATGACACGCAGGATCAAAACTAATGCAGCAACTCAGAATAAAATCTAAGCATGTAAAGATGTATATGTCATAAACTTGTATCCTATACAGAATCACCTTGAATATTTCAGGAAGATTCTGTCTCATGATTCGTGTCAGGTGTCTTGGGTATAATGTACTTGATATGGCAAGTACGAGAATGTAAATGTCTCGATATCCATCTCTAGGTGACCTTACACAACTCCGCGTACGGTGTTGGCACCCGACTATTAATCGGACGCTAAGTAAGTCACACGGTCCTAGGTTTAAGCATGTACAACAGTCACAGGAATAAACCAAGAGAACAAAATAAATCAATATACTGCAATTATGGCAAGGTACACTTGCCTAGGGTTTCAGCTCCAATTGTAGCTCTGTCAGCAGCGGTATTTGCAGGCAGTACTCCGGTTGCTGAAATAGACATCACCATCAGATCCAGAAAATATTAATCAGCTAGAAACGCCTGTCCTTGAGTCCAATTTGGACACAGAGACAAAAATGACATTTTTAAGTCAAAACGGGGTCCACAAGTAGGCCACTTTGCACCGAAAAACGTGTCAGGAATAAAGGTCTCCAAATCTGTCAAACTTAGTGTCAATAAGTCAGGAACGATGATACGAACCCAACGGAACTTCCAGAATTGGATTCGATGAGCCGGTCACAAAATCGCCCGTCAAGTGGAGCCGTGGGGCCCACGATACGCGATTTTGTCAACGTTCTCAGAATCAAACCAAACTTGGGGTCACGGGACCAGCGTATTGCTACGAGTCCGATGGCACAAGTTTCGTTTCGATCTGACGTGTGTACACTAAGTTACAGCGAGATCCAGAAAGGACGGATACGGGGCGTTGTCGGCGGATACGCGTTGATTCCGGTGTGCACGCACATCCAAATCAACTTCTGCAAAATTACGTACGTCCGTATCAATGACGCGCACGTATCGATAAAGACCTCATGCGACCAAGTCGTCCCGTTTGGCGGGGCGTACTCAGTTCTGGGTTGAAACAGGGTATTGATTTTTTCTGTTTTTGGATCGGGGTTCGCGATCGCTACAGGACGCGATGCACCGAGCGGGTTGCACGGGCATCGAGAGGGTCACGCAGTCTACGCGTCGTAATAGACGGAACAGAAAATGGGGCAGCGAGGAGAGAGAAAAGAATACCTGAATAGGGCTTCGCGAAACTAGAATTTCTCATGTCCTCGTGTCTTACTCGACACTGATGTGTCCTGGCCGTGTCCGGGCTGAGTCGTGTCCAACTAGGGCTAAGGTTCTGATTGCTGGGTCTTCGCCGGAGGAGCTCGCTGGTGGCCGGGCGGCGCTCGGGGAGGCACTGACGGAGGTGGCTGGGCTCGGGGACGGCCGGCTGCTGCTGAAGTCGGGGTCGGGGCGGCTGGCAGAGGAGGCTCGGGGACGGCCGGCTGCTGCTGGGAGTCGACGAGGTTCGGTCGAGGGAGGAGGAGGTGGAGAAGGCCAGGGGAAGTGGTGGCGGAGCCCAGGGCTGCTAGGACAGAAACGACGGCGACGACGAGGGCTCGAAATGGCGGGGGCAGAGGGGTTTTATAGGCAGAGAGGGGAAGAGGGAGCGGCGGCGGTTGCGGGAGCGGCCGGAGGCGAGCGGGCGGGCGTTGCGGAGGCGAGGCGGCACTGGCTGCAGGAGCGGTGCGGCGGTTACGCGGCGGGGGAGGGAAATGAAGCGGCGGCAGGCGGAGCAGCGTCGGGTTGGGAGAGAAAGGGTTGGCGGGTTTCGGGTTAGACGAGTCGGGTCGGGTCAGGCGGATTCGGCCCGATCCAATAAGAATTAAATGCTGGTCGAGTCGGGTTTCGGTTCGCGGGTTAGACCCGGATCTGACCCACTAAGGTTGGGTTTGGGTTTACTAAACCGGTTTGGTTCGGTTTGGTTTATTTAAAATAAACCCGGTTTAATTAGGGTTCATTTAAGTTTAATTATAAAATAGTTTTTAGGGCTTTAAAAATACTTCCGGAGTACAATAAATTCCTGGAAAATTACCCTATGTCTAGTTTTTCATTTTACACCATAAAATATTATTTCTATAATATTTTAATATTATTTAATATTATTTAAATTCAAAATACTTCAGTTTTAATTAATAAAATTTCCAGAAAATTTCCAGAAAAATTCCAGAAAATTGTGAAAAATCCAAATTAAAAATTCTTGAAAAATCAGGGGGGTTACAGACGATACCCTACACGGATGCAATGGCTGCCTATAAGAAGATGATAAAGATGGAGGATCCAAAAATCATGCCGAACGACTACTTTGATATTCTAATCGATTGATACTGTATATTGAAATGTATGTTGTGGAAAGAGCCATGTATGTTTAACTGTATATTAAACTGTATGTTGTATGTATGTTGTACAATGAAAGAAGTTATCTAAACCCTAGGACTGTATGTTGTGCATTGATACTAATCGATTTTGACTGTATGTTGTGTATTGATACTAATCGATACTAGGACTGTCAAAATTATATGTAAAATAGTCAAGAAATTAGGACTGTCACAATTTTGATAGTCCTAGAAGATAGTTGGACTGTCAAAATTTTGACAATCCTAAACTTTATCCACTGTGTCTGCACAGTTATATGTAAGTTTAGGACTGTCAAAATTATGACAGTCCTAGAAGATACTAGAACTGTCAAAATTTTGACAGTCCTAAACTTTCTCCACTGTCTCTGGATAGTTATATGTAAGTTTAGGACTGTCAAAATTTTGACAGTCCTAGAAGATACTAGGACTGTCAAAATTTTGACTGTCCTAAACTTTATCCACTGTCTCTGGACAGTTATATATAAGTTTAGGACTGTCAAAATTTTGACAGTCTTAGAAGATACTGACAGTCCTAAACTTTATCCACTGTCTAAATCTGCACATTTAACAACTGTATGTATGTAGCAAACTTAGAACACAAATTGTATGTATGTAGCAATTGTAGCAAAATTTTAAATTGTAGCAATTGTAGCAAACTTAGAACACAAATATTCAAAGTGCGAATTGTAGCAAATTCATTCAAAGTTTTACAAGTCAAATTCAAACTTAAAACTTTTACATGTCTCAAAACTCAAATTCATTAAAAATTTTACAAGTCTTCAAACGGGGCCTAAACTTTATGTCGCCTCTTTGTACGTTGCTCTCTATTTTCCAAGAAAGAAAAATTTTTAGCGTTGTAGATTTGTTGTAGTTCGTCATTGATTGCCATATAATTCGAACCCTGGCAACTTACGAGGCTTCTTCCCAACTTCTTCACTTTCCTAGCCTATTCATGAGAATTAAAAAAAAATGTTATGTTATAAACATTTACAAATATCAAACTGAAAGTGAAGAAGTTGGCTCACCATCTTGACCAATGCAGTATACAAGACCGATTTGGCAGGAAGATCTGAAGGTACACGCACAATATCGCCTCCGCGTTGGAACAAGGTAGGTAGTCCGACACCAGCGTAGTAGGCGAGGTAGCCGTCGCTATATTCCGTCATATTTACTGCTGCTTGCCGTTCAGATTCTCTAATAACGTGGCATTGCCACTCGATGAAGAAGTCCGAGATCTAGTTGAACGCCGCAGGAATATAGTTTAGCGGTTTTGTACCTCGCGGAGCAGTTATCATTTTCAAAGTGTGCTTTGGGACAGTTTGTACGTAGCCAAACTGACGGAGCACTCTATCCGCCATATAAGCCTCCTCGATTTCATGATAACTTATAAGACCGTGATATAAAGCGACTGGTTGCAATGGACGACTAGTCTGTCGCAAATCACGATATGGATCCTAAACAATCTGCACCGCATAAAATTTAGCATAACGTCATTTAGCATAACGTAGTCAATTATTACTAAACATTAAAAAATTAGGTCTCAATTCACCTCTTCTGTCGTCATATCTTCGAGTACATTCCGTAGGGCGGCCAATGTGTGTGAATGTTTGGCATCTTCCTTAGTTGGCTTCCATCGGCACATTCTAAGAAGGTTCTCGTCATACCCTCGGTTCAGTTTAGCCCGCTGCAGGGTTGGAAAGTGCTCGTATATCCATGCCTTCACGTAACCAGGTTAAAAAAATATTAGTCCAAAAATTAACAATAAAATTTTAAATTATGTATACAAGTTGACAAAGATATATTTATACATGGAGTAGAGTCTGGCATACGGATATTGTCTTTGAACCCACGCGGGATGCCGCACCAAGCTAGCGGTAAAGGTATGCTAGTATACCGCTTCCCTAAGATATTTCTTCTACTGTATCAATGTTGTCCAAATTGAGGAGATATTTGGCATGTATGGATGTTCCAGACTTATCCGTAATGCCGACAGCCCCTAAGATAAACTGCATCTATCCGCGGGCCACATTATCGCTATTATCTATTTCGGGGTCCAGATCATCGAATATCTCCTCCAAATATTTTAAAGAAAGTCCGTAGGACTTCTTGAATTCTCAAAGAGTGGTAAAACTAGTGGCATCAACTCCCAGACACCCTGATACATAATCCACAAAATGGTCGTAAAAGTTGATGCTCGACTCATCAAAAGTTTGATTCATCATGACTCGACCATCAACCCTAAGTCCCAATATATGATGGAAGTCATCAAGGGTAATCGTCAACTCCCCATTGGGTAGATGGAAAGTGTTGGTTTCTGGATGCCATCATTCTACAAATGCTGATATCAGTGTATTATCCACCGTCATATATGAGTAGCTACCTAAATATTGTAAACCGGTGGGACTGATTTTTGCCTTCACATGTCTCCCAATAATTCAAACCTCCATGTATTATATTTTTTCTCGTGGTTGATCACCGTCAACATACGAGAACTCTCCTGAAAAGTAAATAATTGGATGAAGTTATACCTCTATATAAAATGTACTTATCTATAAATAATTGGATGAACTTTGAACTTACAACTATATATAAAAAAATTATAACGTAATATACTTACCGGATTATTCCATATTTGGTATGCAATATAGTTTTTGATCGACGGTAACATAGAGCAACCGTTTGGACGAGTCTCGACTGGACTATCTGGTTGCTCAGAAGGTCCTGAACTATCAGTAGCCCGGTTTCTGAGGGTTTATGGGAGACTCTCGACAGGACTATCTGCAGGCTGAGAAGGTCCTGAACCATCAGTTGGCCGATTTGAGACATTTGGCATGTCCTCATCGGAGGAGGAAAAAGAACCTGAAGAACTAGGAGGAGCACGTCTCTTCGAACGAGTGACAGTCTTCTTCGTCAATCGACGTTTCCTAACTTCAGGGCGTGCCTCGGGGTCGCAGATAGTGACACATGGTTCAATAGTACGCGAAATATTGCATTCCTTACGTATCGACGCAGTAGGGCGTCTTCTGATGATATCTTCATCCATAGTGCCCTTCCGAGGGTCATGACTATAAGACAAAAAATAAAATTTTATTTAACATCCTAAATTAATTTAACATTCAAGACTGTAGAAATTTTTAAAGTCCTATACGTATACAGGACTGCAGAAATTTCCATAGTCCTAATTTTTAGGACTATTGAAATTTCTACAGTCCTTTATAAATTTAGGACTGTAGAAATTTCTACAGTCCTGAATGTATACAGGACTGTAGAATTTTTTACAGTCCTAAATCTATATGGGACTGTAGAAATTTCTACAGTCCCGCCCGATACTGCTCGATACTTTCGACGATTGTCGATATTATATGTCCTAAAATCGGGTACGACCATCCAAGTAAACATCTAAACTACATCCTAAACTATATTCAGGACTTGTATGCCCTCATTTGAAGAATGGAAAGAAAATCACTCAAAATTTTCGTAATGCAATAGAATTTTTAGAAAAATTTGGAATATTTTGTAAATGCAATAGAACAAGGAGAATGAAGAATTGTACATTGATTCTTTTGAGACTTTGGGAGCCATCGACAAGGAGGAGGAGAACAAAGTCGAGGAGAACGGCTCCGGCGGGAGGGGGGGCTCCGGTGGGGTTTGGAGAGTTTGGGAGGAGGGTTTCAAGTTTGGGCTAGTATGAGTAAACTAATGGGCTAGTGTGAGTAAACTTTGTTCATTAATGGGCTAGCCCCAATCCTGGGCTAGCCCTTAGTAAAGTTTGTAGTGCCCTTATCAAAAGCCTTTTTTTATTGAACCCAGTCTTCTTCTGCTTTCACAAGGCCTTCTCCTCCTTCCGACAAGGGACCGTCACATCAGCCCTTGGACTGACGTGTTGTCCCCTCCCTCGGCCATAAGGTATCATTGAATTATTTAATCTTGGATCTTGTATCATTTACATTTTACGTCATTTTTTAATACTTATTTTGATGTACGTTAGAAAATTTGTACATATTTTTTTCTGTCCAAATAGTCGCAACATTGTTTACAAAACATTTATTACCAATTATCTCTCAAGTTTTATTTGTTAGGTAAAAATTTTGGACCTATCAATATTATTAGGATATTTTCGAACATTATATTTTTATTATAAATGGTACCTACCTACCCTCAAACAAATCATTACCTACCCTCAAACAAATCATTGGATCCCCACCGAACTGGTTATGTGCAACTCAGATTAGTTGTAAATAAATATTATACCCTCTTATTCAACCTCCCTTATCTCCCTCTTCCCTCCCCTACTCATTCTTCTCTCCCACTAGTTGCTCTCAGCTCAGTTCTAACTCTAGTTCCATCTCGGTAGCAAAGTATCATTGTCCTAATATCTCCAATCCCCCCCCCTCTCTCTCTCTCTCTCTCTCTCCTACAAATAATATATCTATATAATGAAGCTGGTAATTTTAGTTAGCGGTTAGCTCCCCCAATAGAATCCACACAGTCCAGTCTTGGGAATATACATTTGTTAGTAATGTTAATGCTCCCCCGTGGGATCAAACCACCTAACTAGTGAGCATAAATATGTCTCTTCCTCCTTGCCACTTGAGTTAGGAGGATGATGAGTATGGGCGGAGCTACATAGGTAGGATTGGGTCCGCCGCCCCCACGGTATTTTTCATACTTTTTCATAATTATTCTTATTTGTTCCTTAAATTAAGTATATATTTTCTTAAATTTTTAGTCTTTCTTAAATTTCTAGCAACAATATTTTATTTGTTTATTAAATCTGCTTCCACAGTCTAAGAAAAAAAAAAGACTAGATTCAAATTTATGTTATAGAAATTTTGTCCCTACGGAACGGAATGGCTAGCTCCGTCCATGATGATGAGAACACAAAATGTCATATTTGTATCCCTTAATGTTTACTCTTTTATGCTTATTTGATGCCTAAATATAAATTATTTTTATATTTTGATCTAGGATGCAATTGGAGTCACTAAATACAAAATTGAACTAATTGTCAATCTTGGACAATTTTGACACCTTGTAGCAAAATGGTCATAACTTTCTCACCCAAAGTCCAATTGAGGTGATTCGAAAAGCTAGAACACACACAGCTACAACTTTGTTGTTTTGAGTTTTATGAGATTATGGCTGAGTTTTATGAGATTATGGCTGTATCATGGACCAAATCAGACTTGAAGTTGAGTCAACTATGTTGTGCAAAAAAGTTGGAGCTGAATTAACCATTTTTCTACTTGTTATATGAATTAATTTTATGGTTTGGGTGTTGTAACTCTTACATGATTTGTGGGAAGATATTGTGGTCTCCAAACAACCCATTTAGAGTGTATAAAAAGGGTAAAAAACAGGAGTAAAAAGAGCACTACACATCACTCTTCTCCTTCTTCTTTAACCTTTACTTTGAAGTTTTCATGAACATGTGCGGCTAAAAGTTTGATTGGTCGAAGAAAAAGGAAGCCTTGGAATCAATAAACTTGTGAGATCTAAATTTTTTTCATATATTTTATTTAGACTTTGAGTATTAAATATTTTTCTATGAGTACTTTCATGATTATTTTGTTTAATTACTAGGAGGCCTAGAAGTTTATTATTCATTCTGATCTACTGCTAAATTAGATATCAAATCCGTAATTGTTTGATTTTTCTAATTTATGAAGCAACCAAGATTTAATGAACTGTTTTGTTTTATTATATCTTAGGAAAAATAAATCTTCAGCGCTTGTCTTGGATTATTTAGTAATTAAAGCTAATTAGATTATTTGTTTCTAATTAACTAAGCCTAAGAGAGAGAGGAAAATACTTCCAATGGTAAATATTCAAAGTATGAATTAATATATACTTGAATCGATGATCAGTTTTAAAATTTTAATGGTAGATGTTGACTTAGACCAATATTTTTTCCTTCGATTGATTTCAATACTTTAATTATTTTTAGCTCTTCTTAATTTTCTTTTATTAGGTTTTTGATATTACCTCCTGTTAGATAGGGGATATTGATATTACCCCAATGTTAGATTAAAAGTTAAGAACATTCCCATGAAAGTGTCTTTAAAAACTTATTAGCGACACTTTCAAAACTCATTAGCGACACTTACAGGGAGGCATTCTCAACTTTTAATCTACCATGAGGGTAATATCAATATCCCCCATCTAACAGGGGGATAATATAAAAAACCACTCTATTATATTCAAAACTTTTTCCTCCATCCTTATTCACATAGCATAAAAGTAGAATAATTGCTCTCCGTAGAATTGATCCTTACTCTCACTACTGGATATTATTTTAAGAATAAAGATTTTATTTTTGGGTGTCTGCGACAGCAAGTCAGAGGGATTAAACACTTATATATAAGGGTTCTCAAAACCGTAAAAAGATTCAAACACAGCTACAAAATATTTAAAATTTAATCAAATGACTAGAATTGAAGTGAAGAGGAGTACTACCTTGTCATCTCATAATAAAATACTTGCATTTTATTTGTAATTCATGAATCTACAAATAAATACTTAATGGATCCACAAAAGCACTCTTCTTTAGTGCCTGGTTAATCAATTTTTTTATCATATCGAGCAGCATACACGAAGAGTGAACAAAGTCGAATCCCTCACCAAATAAACTAGAGTTATTTACATATCATAAGTGATAGCTAACAACAATAGTCGGTTAGTTTACAAAAATTTAGAATTTTGCCAAAGATTTACAAACATACAACTAACCTAACATATTCATAAATAAATCGTTAACCAAGTTAGGAAAAATTATAAATTGTCCATCTTCTTTCTCCTTGCACTTAGATATGTAACTTTTATTGAAATGCATCTTCATTGTCCTCCTTAGGATGAAATAAGTTTCTTTTAGCATCTAGAAAACGAACGATCATGGATGTGTACTAAGGATTTTTCTTTGTCCATGTCAAACCGATGTAATATCTTCTGGGTGTAACTCGATTGATGAACCAAAACACCATCGGTGCAATGCTCAAGATGCATGTCTGAGTGTTGCACATTCATTATGATGATTTTGATTATTAACAAAACTTGTATGTACTATGTTTTTGGACTAACTCTCAATGCAAAAATCTTTGGATTCTTACCGCTCATATTAAAAAGCTTTTCGAAAGCAAATATCATATTCAAAAATACAAGTATCAAAACACAAATTAAGACTGTTCAGTGTATTATATTCAAAGTCTGTAAAGTGTCTTAGGTACTAACACAAGAAGTTGTTGGCAAATAGAAAATTTTGGATTACAAATTTTCAATATGAAACTTGGATATCAGACCGACATACCGACAACATGCCACTTGCGGCATACCGGTGATATACAGAGAAATTACAAATTTCAGATAAAACTTCAAGATCAACAAAATCTCATCCACCAGCATACCGGCGGTATGCTGCTCGCGGCAAACCAAAAATGTACCCAAAAAATGAGCAGTTTGTTATAGAACCTTCCCAGCATTCATTTTTTTTATCTTACTGGTATATCGCGGTATACCGGTAATATATCGGTTGGGCTACTTTTGGCGCAACTAATATAGTCAACGGTTAGAAAATAATTGTCTAGTCGTTACTATACAGAGCAATATACATGTGATATGCCGCCTGCATATCAACTTGTTTGCATTAAATGCAATAATTTTGACCTAACTTGATTTTGACCTAATTTGATTTTAAAATTTACCTTTGCAAATGTAGGTTGTTGCTCTGACGCCAACATTTCTTCAAGCAACAGCTCCGTGACCTCCGTCCTCCACTCCTCCGGGAGGTGACAATTCTTTTCTTTTTTTTTCTTTTCCTTTTTTTGGGGGAGGGGGTCGGGGGATGACAAAAAAATAAGAAGAGGGATGCAGCAGCAAACAATAGCTTTTTGTTTTGTTTAGAAAGAAGAGGGGATGTCCAGATGTGTAAAGAGAGGAAGAGGGGGGCCCACGTTTGACTACTCCTTTTAAAAAAAAATCCAGATGTGTAAAGGGAGGAGGAGGTGATCCCATTTCCGGATGTGTAAAGATAGAAAGAGGGGCGCCTACATCTGACTACTCCAGATGAAAAAAAATTAGTTTTTTTTACTAGGGGCCTGGGCCCCCAGTGCACTTAACGTGCGTCCATCCATGACTGCAAAAGGCTCATACACATCAAAAAGGACTATCCCATGATTATGAAGGGATGTAGCAAATTTGAAAGATCTAGCAAATGTGGTTCTTCATCAAAGAAATTTGCTAACATTAGCATTTGGTGTTAGAGCAAAGCAAGTGACTCCGACAATGATGATTCTTGTCATACCGCAAATGTTTGCCTTATGGCAAAGGAATCCAATGAGGTACTTGATGATTTCTCAGCTGATTCTCTTATATACAATGAATTATAAAATTATCTTATTAAATAATTTGATGATCATAAGAGAATTCTTTTATATACAATGAATTAGAAAATTATCTTATTAATTTTTTTGATGATCATAAGAGATTAAAGGACAAATATAGACATTATAGAAAAGAGGTTGATGTACACAAACTCAAAATTGAGAGTCTCACTGACATGTTAAGTGAGATTAAGGGCACGACCCCTTGCTTGTGACACTGATGATGTCACTTCAATCAAACTAAAACTAAGATATCAGGGAAAAGGAGTTTGAATGTCAAACACTTTGTCACATTCGTTTCCTGATTTCATATTCTTGTACTTGGTTGTGTTTATATTTCTGTATTTTGTAAATTAAATTTTGAGAGAGACTAACCGAGACCCGTAGAAACCCATTTGGCAATTGCCATAGACCCGTATTAGGATCCGAACATAGATAAAATCCCAAAAATTCGGTTAACTATTGAACCACTAGACTTGTGCTTTTTTGGACGGTTGAGATGAGTTGGGGTCATGGATTTATGAGGTGGATGGATGAGATTAAATTCTATCTCATATATAAGCCTTTACATTCTCTCTATTCTTCATTCCTTTCATTTCTCTTTCTTTTCATCTAATCCTCCCCAACTTTCAAGCCCAAAACCTCCAAATCCTAGATTTAGCCTAGGAGTTTTACTTACTTCTTCTCTTTGGAAGGGATTAGAGTTAGGGTTACCTAACACTTGAGGCAAGTACATCATGCACAAAGTGGAGAAACCATAATTTTCAGAATATTTTACCTTTAAATTTTTTTCTATATTTTTAGCTTATAATGTGTATCTAGTGATCCTCAACAAATTTAGTATTTGGCAATTTAGATTTTGATGAACGGTTTGGAGTAGATCTAAGTTTCAAAGTTACAATTTTACGAATTTCATGAATTTGATCTCTTAAAACTTAGAATTTTTGAAAACTAATTATCCCATGTCGTAGGGAATTAAATTGTATTCAATTTTGGCTTTTAAAACGTCGAATTTTGAGTTGAAATGAAGTATTTATGGCAAAAATAAGTTTTTAGAATTTTTATGTCGACTGAGAAAGAAGAACAGTGCCGACGTAAAATTATGCAGAAGTCCCTATGTAAAAACTGTGCAGGACCCCTGCGTAAAAATTGTACAGAAGCACTCTGCGTATAACTGCACAGAAACCCTTTCTTCTGCGTATAACTGCACATAAGTCCCTCCTTTTACGTAAAAAGTGCGCAGAAGCCCTCCCCTTTGCGTATAATTACGTAAAAATTTGCGTAGAAGTCCATCTCTTGCGTACTTTTTGCACAGATTTGCTATTTTTAACTGTTTAATACGCATATGAGTTGTTTTTGACTATTTTGTACGCAGAAAGCTATTTTAAGCCATTTTTGACTATTTTGTACGCGGATGAGCTATTTTAGCTATTTTGACTGTTTTATACGCAAAAAAGTTATTTTTGCGTATTTTTGACTATTTATACTATTTTGGCTATTTATGTCTGATTTTATCATTTTCTTCAAATTAGTTGAATTTCTTATCAAATCTCGTGACCTTGTATGTAATAGTGAATTAAAAACTTATATATTTTCTTATTATCTGAATAATGACAAATGCTTGATGTACAATATGATAAAATTATAGGTCAAGCTAGAACTTTATAGTATAATCAATGGCTGTATACCTGATCCGATATCCATGCTACAATGTGAGCAGAGAAATTTTACTTGATTTAACTAATTGACCATAGAATCTTGACTTGACTACTTGTATCTGTGCTGATACTCCTTAATATCACACCAAGTGTGCTATCTTACTCGTGCACCGAGGTGCTACATATACACTGCGGTGATATGTTATAAGTATATTCTTGTTACATGCTCGTTAGTACTAAAAATAAGGATTATACGGAACCCCTGTAGCTAGTCAGAATAGTGTGCTTAGATTACTTGATTGATTGTTGCATTACTTTCATAATGAGTCTAGATTGGAACCGTAAGAACCAATGCGGATTCATCCCTAGCATACCCGTACCAAGGTACGATATCTAGGAGGATAATTGTGTGACCACGACACAAGATTCCAGATAACCGTATGGTTAATTAGGTAACTAAAAGTTGTAGCAGCATTGGAAGAAAATGAATTCCGAGATTGTACATGTCGGCCACGTCATAGATATTAATCCTGGAGTGCAAAACTGGCCACCAGGATACTATATATCATCCACATTAGTAGAGTGCAGTATCTGGCCACTAATATTACTATAACGGAGCCAATATCCAACTATAGAGGAGAACTGTTACTGTTACTGATTATTTAGTACAGTAGCCTTACGATAGACTAGTGCATTATATTTTTATTTATGTTGTATATTATTGGTTCGGCTAGCCATGCTCGGACATAGCACGATTTGAGGATCCAATTATATTATATTACTGGGGTTACCCATATATCACCTAGCAAGCCGTAGGATTGATTGGCCATTTAATTAAATTAAGTTTAATTGTGTATTGCCATCTGCCAAGTAGCTTAGGGACATGGACTGTCGTGGCACGATGATACAATCCATGTCCTTGTTTGGTTGTGGGGTAGAACTGTTGTGTCATGATAGGCTATATACCGAACTATGGCGCAGATACCTTTGGTTTGACCAATTATGTGGACCGTACTTTGTCTCGGTATAGTTCGACACCTCTTATCCTTGTTTGGTTGTAGAGGTGTCATATTATTTCGATGACAGAATGCATGCCTCTGATTTGGCACAAGCCTTGCTCACTTTTCTTGCATTTATTTTAGTTATTGGTTTTGTTTCTTGCACAATGCTTCCTTGTGGTACTTGTTATTCGGGGCCTGATGTCACTCCTCAGTCCCAAAATACCGAGGGACTAGACACGTGGCAATGGCCAGCAGCACACACCGATGGACAAACCCAATTTAATGGACCCATCAGGGTATACTTAAGCTGTAAAACAACTATAAGAGTCTAAGATGTAACGCCCCGCTCCGCGTCGGCGTTATGTATCAGGTGAGTGGGCAGAACTTCGTTCTCTGATTCTTGCACGCCTTAATAATAACCTGAGTTTTTGTTTGCAATATTTTCATAAGAGAATGATAGAACCTGCCTTGCATGTTAATGAACGAACTCACCTAGCTTATCTTTGAAACAATGTATGATAAACGAGAATCCTGAATCGCTTGCTTAGAATGCATGAACATGTTCACTATCGTCTATGCTTCGAGAGAACCATATTGTGCCTGAACGTATTCAAGTGATAAGTCGGATTGCCCCGCAACAACGATTGTATTCTGATGGTTCGTCTCGTCTGCATACTAGAGTTTATTTGATAGTGTTCCATGCATTCGCAAGCGGTCGGACAATGGCTATTGGTGGAAAGCTGAGCTGCATGTGTCACGACTGCTACAGAGATAGTGGAAAGCAACCATGAGCCACAGCTGCCTCTAGTATCAGATAAAGAGTTATTGGTATGCTGTACAACCAGCTGCCGATCCTGAGTTACTCGGGGACCGTCCTGCATATAGCTAAGTCATTGTGTTGGCTTGGATAGTGACTGCCCCTAAGATCGTGCATTGTGTGTCTAGCTTGCATCTGACCCTGGAGTCGCACAAGACACGCTGCGCACACCCTGAAACATGAGCGGTTTGCTTGCTTGCATATTCAATATGAAAGTCTGTTTCCAAATATGTTTCCAAAGAATGTAATATGACTCTGCTAGCGAACTGCATGAAACGAACCTAGATAAAACTAGAAAGATCACTAGTAATGTAATGTTTTATAACATGATTACTTAGTGTTGGTTTGAGTGAATGCTTGTTTCTGTTCAGTTGATTTATCTCACCAGTACTTGTATAAAGTGCTGACCCACCAACAGTTTACTTGCTTGCAGGTACTGGATCGTCCGAGGGAGCGATAGGCGTGCCACAGTCCCCAAGACCCGGAATCCTGGTTTCGATTGTTGCCCCGAGAATGCTATCGTATAAAGGGGGCATAATGTACGGAACGAACGTGTGCCTTTGCTAAAGAAAACCCAAGTTGCCTCGATTGTCCCGAACACTCAGTTGGCTAATGCATTGTATTGTAACAAGTCCCTTTCCGCTGCTTACTCGATTGATGCGATGATAGCCAACTATCAACTTAAACGATTGGCCTTGCACGGGCGCAACCCCAGGCCCGTGCGGCATCACGTCCCCTGAAAGCTCGAACGGGCCATTCGCTTGGCTCCCTTCCTCCCTCGCACCCGCGGGACGGGCACAGTGATTCGCGTCCGGCGCGCTGAGGCACGGTGATTCGTGCCCGGTTCGTTAATTTTGGCACATGGGGCGGGGCAGGGTGGAGCGGCGGCCCGGGCGTGTCCGGGGCGTGACATAAGATACTAATCTCATCCACATCAGATAAATACAATCAATATCAGAATAATCAAGATGAAATAATAATCAACAAGTCTCAATAAAAGTCTCGGGGAACAACCCGATAATGAGTTTGATACAACAGTTCAATAGACATGAAATAGGAGTCTAACAATAGAAATAACTGAGTATAAATAAAGCAGATACTCAGGAGAAATCCTCTGCGATCACCTCGTCCTCTGGTTCTGGTACTGCTCCACTGTCTGCTCCTATCCCGTATACCTCGGGGTAGATCTCCTCTGCTAAACCTGGGAACATAATCCGGATTCCAGGTCCTCAGGGGACATAGCAAGGTACAAGAATAACTCAAACCAAAATAATGTAATACAATAATAAATGAATCAATAGGGTAAACTATGTAACCAGCTATGTGATATGCAAATGAGAGCATCACTAGACTCAGGCTGAGACCGCTACAAGCTCTGTATCGGGGAGCCGGTAGCAGTAATATCACGTAATGTGCCTAGCTCTGATGTAGAGTCTACGGCCTCACAATAATAAATATATATATATAAAATCAGCCTGTAGCTTGTGTGTCTCTTCCCACCCAATGTAATCACACGTCTCATGTCTATGATGTCTCATGTCCATGTCATGCAAGATCATGACCTCTAACTGATGCAACGAGTCATAATGATAGCTAAGCATATGTAATATCTATGTCACGAATCATGTAACCTATACAAAATCACCATGAATATCTCAGGAAGATTCTGTCTCATGAACAGTGTCAAGTGTCCTATGGTATGACGTATTTGATAATGCAAGCATAAAAATGTATAGGGTCACGAGATCAATCTCTAGGTGACGTTACACAACTCCGCGTGTGGCATTGACACCCGAATATTATTCGGACGCTAAGCAATATCACACGGTCCTAGGTTGAACATTTATATCATATAAATAAATCAAGAAAATATTATGTAGCAAGTACCGCAAGATTGGCAAGGTACACTTGTCCGGGGTTTGGTTTCCAACAGTTGCTTCGATATCCGTGGGATCTTCAAGTATTCCTCATGTTGCTGAAATAAATATTACCATCATATTCAGAAGATATGAAATAGCTATGATTGCCTATCCATAAGTCCAATTTGGACACAGGGACAAAATTAACAGTTTTTGGTCAAAG
This sequence comes from Iris macrosiphon, assembly GCA_036927795.1. Taxonomy (NCBI): domain Eukaryota; kingdom Viridiplantae; phylum Streptophyta; class Magnoliopsida; order Asparagales; family Iridaceae; genus Iris; species Iris macrosiphon. The sequence continues at coordinate 189,509,958 of JAYESA010000007.1, forward strand.
CGGGGTCCACATGTGGCCCACTTCGCACCGAAAAATGTGTCAGAGACGAAGTTCTCCAAATTTATCAAACTTAGTGTCTATAAGTCCAAAACGATGATACAAACCCAATGGAATGTCCAGAACTAGATTTCGATGAGTCGATCACAAAATTGCCCGTCAAGTGGAGATGTGGGGCCCACGATACGGGATTTTGTCAACATTTTCAGAATCGAACCAAACTTGGGTCACAGGTGTCACGCCCCGGTCCCGCAGGGCCGTTCGTCCTCGTTTTGGTCCCTACGGAACAGACCATCCTCGTACGGGCGTAATATCGTGCAAGCCTAAAGTGCGTTTGCACAAGGCCAAAGCTTTGAACAAGGGCAAGTAAGCTATTCAATATTGAAGTAGCGACACACATATATTGCAGAAAAGTAAAGAACACAATGGCATATGAAAATATGCTCTTTTATTGATATTCACAAGTATTACAAGCGGCGCATGACCGAGGTTACAATTCGCTCAAGCACTCTATCTCTCGATTACAATGACACCGTTCCATACATTATGTCCCTTTATACAAAAGTAACTCAAAGCATGCACAAACTCGATGTGGCTCAAGGCATCGACTCCAGATTTCTGGTTCCTTGGGATGAGGTACGGCTATCGCTTCCTCGGACGATCAGGCACCTGAGAACAAGCAAACTGTTGGTGGGTTAGCACTTTATACAAGTACTAGTGAGATAAAACAACTGAAATAAAGCTACACCTCCTGAGACCCACACTAAGTAATCATGTGACAAAATATTGCATTACTAGTGATCTTGCTACTTTTACCTAAGTTTATTTCATGCAGCTCAGGACTATAGTCAGATTACATCTTTTAAAAATATAACTTTGAAACAGTTTGCATATTCAACTTATAAGCATGCAATCGGGACAATGCTCTATCGTGCAGTGCGCAACATGTATTGTGCATCCAAAATCTAACTCTTTTGGGGGCAAGGTAGCATATAGGAACTATCATTCAATCAAGCACACAAGTTGAACTATCAATCAGAGGTCGGTCCCCGAGAAACTCAGGATTAGTAGCGGCAATCCAGCTAACCAATGACTCACATTCTGATTCTATTAGCAGTTGTGACCGAGGTTCAGCTCTGCACTAATAGTCATTGTCTGACCGATGTAATGCATGAAGCACTAACAGATAACCTCTACGATGCAGACAAAATGAACAAGCAGGCTTAATTATAAACTCATATTTCTTACCCCATAGCCGAACGGTTATCCCTGCAGCAGACACACAAGTTAGCAACAATTTGCATATGTGCATAAACTTATGTATCAATCTTTTGGTGTCAACAATGATAGGTATGCAAGAAGATAAACATAGCATGTGCCCTATTTATATGACGGTCCACGAGTTTCCTCATTAATGGACAACAACACCCCCCAAGATCCCGTAGGACCGGACGTCAGGGTGTTCACACAATCCCTTCCGTACCGACCGATTCCCAGTGCCCCAGGAATCGATCGAGAGACTATTACCTTGTGCACAAGTTGTCCGAGACCAATGCATGACGAGCAACATTCAAGCACTGTACAATGACATTCACAAGCATATAACAATCTAATAGCACACCCCCCAAGATCCCGTAGGACCGGACGTCAGGGCGGACTATTAGACTCTTCTCTTTTCATTTATTCAAGCAAACACATCTTTTGAACAATCTAATAGCACACCCCCCAAGATCCCGAAGGACCGGACGTCAGGGCAGACTATTAGATTCTCTTTCAAACTTATAACTTATAGCAGTTCGATAGCAAAATAGGCAAGCAAAATATATAATGACAAGCACGATTTCGATTTCATGTCTAGCATGCAATAACTATCTCTTCTTAGCATATTCAAAGGGACATCTTCAAGCGATTCATTTACATATCTTTCTTAGCATAGCAAGGGTTCGTTCGATAGCTGTGTCGGTATTTCTAAGCATGCAATATTTCTATCTTTCACTTAGCATAGCAATGGTTATATTTTATTCTGACAAGCAATACATATTCTCTTAGTTAGGCAGCAGAATCGTTTCAATGACAAGCTATGTGAGTTCTTTTATTAGCATGCTGAGTCGGTTCTATCATTCCCTTATGAAAACATTCTTCTTAAGCAAACAAGCATTCAAAAACTCATATTCATTATTAAGTCGTTCAAGAATCAGAGAATGCAGTTTTGCCCACTCACTTTGATCAATCGGTCAGGAACTCTCCGAGAAGACTTCCGTTCGAGCAAACAAGGCGATATCACTTGTACATAGCGCCTACGCGGAGCGGGGGCTACATACTTACCCACCAACAAAGAGTTTTGTCCTCGAAACTCAAGGAGAAACTCACGAAAACAGAGCAGCGATAGTCCTCATCCCTCGCCATCCCCAATCAAAACTGTAGCAATCATAACTCAATAAAGCTCTAGCCAACAAAATCATAAGTCACATCTCAAGCAATGAAAACAAATCTAGAAACTTTTCCCGACAACTTTGAGAATATTTACGGACTTATTGTATGGAACGTTCATTGCATCTCACGTCAAGCACATCTCAGAGTTGGAGGCAACGAAATGGGCAATGAATCGAGTCGCTCTGATACCATTATGTCACGCCCCGGTCCCGCAGGGCCGTTCGTCCTCGCTTTGGTCCCAACGGAACCGATCATCCTCGTACGGACGTGATGTCGTGCAAGCCTAAAGTGCGCTTGCACAAGGCCAAAGTTTTGAACAAGGGCAAGTAAGCTATTCAATACTGAAGCAGCGGCACACATATATTGCAGAAAAATAAAGAACACAATGGCATATGAAAATATGCTATTTTATTGATATTCATAAGTGTTACAAGCGGCGTATGGCCGAGGTTACAATTCGCTCAAGCACTCTATTGGTCGATTACAATGACACCGTTCCATACATTATGTCCCTCTATAAAAAAGCAACTCAAAGCAGGCACAAACTCGATGCGGCTCAAGGCATCGACTCCAGATTTATGGTTCCTTGGGATGAGGCACGGCTATCGCTTCCTCGGACGATCATGCACCTGAGAACAAGCAAACTGTTGGTGGGTCAGCACTTTATACAAGTACTTGTGAGATAAAATAACTGAACAAAAGCTACACCCCCTGAGACCCACACTAAGTAATCATGTGGTCAAACATTGCATTACTAGTGATCTTGCTACTTTTACCTAAGATCATTTCATGCAGCTCAGGACTATAGTCAGATTACATCTTTTGAAAACATAACTTTGAAACAGTTTGCATATTCAACTTATAAGCATGCAATCGGGACAGTGCTCTATCTTGCAGTGCGCAACATGTATCGTGCATCCAAAATCTAACTCTTTTGGGGCAAGGTAGCATATATGAACTATCATTCAATCAAGCACACAAGTTGAACTATCAATCAAAGGACGGTCCCCGAGAAACTCAGGATTGGTAGCGGCAATCCAGCTAACCAATGACTCACATTCTGATTCTATTAGCAGCTGTGACCGAGGTTCAGCTCTGCACTAATAGTCATTGTCTGACCGATGCAATGCATGAAGCACTAACAGATAATCTCTATGATGCAGACAAAATGAACAAGCAGGCTTATGTATAAACTCATATTTCTTACCCCATAGCCGAACGGTTATCCCTGCAGCAGACACACAAGTTAGCAATAATTTGCATATGTGCATAAACTTATGTATCAATCTTTTGGTGTCAACAATGATAGGTATGCAAGAAGATGAACCTAGCATGTGCCCTATTTATATGACGGTCCACGAGTTTCCCCATTAATGGACAACAACACCCCCCAAGATCCCGTAGGACCGGACGTCAGGGTGTTCACACAATCCCTTCCGTACCGACCGATTCCCAGTGCCCCAGGAATCGATCGAGAGACTATTACCTTGTGCACAAGTTGTCCGAGACCAATGCATGACGAACAACATTCAAACAATGTACAATGACATTCACAAGCATATAACAATCTAATAGCACACCCCCCAAGATCCCGTAGGACCGGATGTCAGGGCGGTGAGACGCGGGAAAACGACCGGGGAGTAAGTAGGAGAGACTCAGCGGTAAGGGATCGGGAAATTGGGGGTTACTGTAGCGGAGGCGGGTCGGGTTCAGGTTCGGGTAGGCGGGTCGGGTCGGGTTCAAATTCGACCCGTTAGGGTTGGTTTGGGTTGGGTTGGTTTATTATTAAATCGGTTTGGTTCTGTTCGGTTCCAACAAAAACCAAAAAAAAAAAAATCACACTTCCAACACCAATCCACAAACCCAGATCCAATTCCAAACCCAAACTCAAACCAAAACTTTAATATGAAAATATACTTTAATATGAAAAAAGAAAACTAAGTAAAGAAACAAAAGTAAGTAAAAAAAAAAAAAAACTTATTAAAATCAACTTTAATATGAAAAAAAAGCTAAGTAAAAAAAACCAAAATTCAAAACAAAACAAAGTAAATAAAATCAAAATGTAAAACAAAACTAAATAAAAAATAACTCATCAATCAAACCAAACTAAACCAAACCAACCGACCGCTCCCCCACCCAACCGACCGCGGGCCCACCAACGCTATTTTTCACCAACTAAGTTGGCATAAAGTTGGCATTACCAAACTTTCCGCCAACAAAGTTGGCAAAAATCGTTCCGTCGACTCCGAGTTGTCAGATGTTCGTTTTTTCGCCATCTAAGATGACATAACATATCTCCAATCATAAATTTTTCAAACTTATTTCGGTTCAATAAATTTTAATAAAAATAATTTTGATACAATATATATATATATATATATATATATATATATATATATATATATATATATATATATTTTTATATAATATCCACAACCAGAGCCCCCAAGTCTAATTTGTAGTGGGTTGGATTTTCAACTTCGGTGATTCCCATCACCATACTCCATCCCAGCCGTTCATCTCAAACCCTAACTTCCCATTCCCGCTTTATATACAGCCTCCTCTTCTTTTCCTTCAAAACCCTAGCTGCAGCCTCCTCTCGAAACCCTAGCCAGCTCCAGATCCCCACCAATGGCCGCCACTGCCGCCATCCGTCCGCTCGTCTCCGTCCAGCCCCTTGACGGAGACATGGCCACAGACGGCCCCAGCTCCGTTCCCCTCCCGGACGTCCTCAAGGCCCCGATCCGCCCCGACGTCGTCCGCTTCGTCCACGCCAACATCTCCAAGAACAAGCGCCAGCCCTACGCCGTCTCCCGCAAGGCCGGCCACCAGACCTCCGCCGAGTCCTGGGGCACCGGACGCGCCGTGTCCCGTATCCCCCGTGTCCCCGGCGGCGGGACCCACCGCGCCGGCCAGGGAGCCTTCGGCAACATGTGCCGAGGAGGCCGCATGTTCGCCCCCACCAAGATCTGGCGCCGCTGGCACCGGCCCGTCAACGTCAACCAGCGCCGCTTCGCTGTCGTCTCCGCCCTCGCCGCCTCCTCCGTCCCCTCCCTCGTCCTCGCGAGGGGCCACAAGATCGAGTCCGTCCCCGAGCTCCCGCTTGTTGTGTCCGACTCGATCGAGTCGGTAGAGAAGACCTCCGCCGCGATCAAGATTCTGAGCCAGATCGGCGCGCTTCCCGACGCCGACAAGGCCAAGGACTCCACCGCCATCCGCCCAGGAAAGGGGAAGATGCGCAACCGCCGCTACATTTCCCGCAAGGGGCCTCTGATCGTGTACGGCACCGAGGGTGCGAAGATCGTCAAGGCATTCCGCAACATCCCCGGCGTTGACGTTGCCAATGTCGAGCGCCTCAACCTGCTGAAGCTCGCCCCCGGCGGCCACCTCGGGAGGTTCGTCGTCTGGACCAAGACGGCCTTTGAGAAGCTCGACCAGGTGTTCGGGACCTTCGAGAAGGCGTCGGAGACGAAGAAGGGGTATGTGCTGCCGAGGGCCAAGATGGGGAATGCTGACCTCGGAAGGATTATCAACTCCGACGAGGTGCAGTCGGTGGTCAGGCCCATCTCTAAGGATGTGAAGAGGGCGACCCTGAAGAAGAACCCGCTGAACAACCTGAATGCCATGCTGAAGCTGAACCCGTATGCGAAGACGGCTAGGAGGATGGCACTGCTGGCCGAGGCGCAGAGGGTGAAGGCTAAGGCGGAGAAGCTTGATAAGAAGAGAGGCAAGGTCACCAAGGTATTGATATTAACTAATCTGATCATATTATTGTTATAAATGAGATTTTTGATTGTCAATGAATATTTTTATTCATGTACACATACACATGCCATTTCATATCAATGCGATGTTTATTATTGTTTTAGGACTCTGTTAGTTGTATTGTTACTTTGTTAAGGTCCATTTTGATCGAGATTATATATATATATATATATATATATATATATATATATATATATAGTAATGTGCACGCGTGTAAAAAAAAAACTGTTGAAAAGAAATTAAATATGAATTTAAACATTTAGTTAGTTTAAAAAAATAATAATGGAGGATTTACAAATGGCTTAGACGGCTAAAAATTGAGCTGTTTCCAAAACACCTTATATTAGTAGAGATCGGTCTAATGTAATATTAGTATACGACAATGCTGTCATGTAATTTCATTTTTTTATATAGAGAGAACTTATTCTATGTATAGTAAGATTCATTCTAGTGTTTAGGATATCATAATTTTTTAATGTTGTAGGTTTTAATAGTGCATGAAATTGTGCTATAATGCTATCACCTAGATACTCATTTTGGTCCTGTTTGCTTTATTTTATTATGCTCTGCTATATGTTTAGTCAGTTTTAGCTAATGCTTATGGTTGAATGTATTGTTTACTTTCTAAAAAAATAACTAGTTTTGTATAAAATCATATGTTTATTTTCATCATGTTGTGCTTTGCATGTACCATTTCCTTAAATAATATATTCAGCTGCCTTGAAATTTCTTGGCTGTACCTGGCCAATACATAATAGGTGTTTCAGTTAGAAGTTTGATTATGTTAATTAGTTCATTGTAGAGAGGTTTATCCGATAAACATCAACCCTTGTTCAATGAACATATTGTTATCATATCATCCCTTAATGGGACTTTGGCATGCCTATAATTGATATTTTAGCATGTTGGTGAAGTATGTACTATATTGATGTTTATTTTAATTTTTTGGGTGATGTAATGTGCTCACCTTTGTTATTTAATCTAGAGCATATTTGATAAGATAAACCTGGGTTGAAATCATTTGGTAGCCTATTAAAATTTGAGACCTTGAGATCTCCACAATTAGGGAACTTATCAAGTTTTGACTTGCTTCAAGTTGTTTTTGTAGGTTTGTTGAAATATAGTTTTCATGGTTTTAATTTGTCATTCAGGCATTGCATTTTTCAAGCAATGAAACTTTTTTACTGAAATTTGAAAATTAAGGATAGCTTACTAAAATGCTATCAAATGTCAGCTTTCAAATAATGATGATGCCAGTCTTGAAACTTGAAATTTATTTATTATAAATGTCAGGTCTTCTCTTGGGATCCAACTTTCCAAAACATAGATCCAACTTTCCAAAACCTTATGTAGCTCAAAGTTTTTTTTTTTGTTGGGTTCCAAACAACCCCATGAAACATGATTTCATTGTGTTTCATGTAGCCACCATACCCGTGGACTATGTTGCACGGACAAGGATGTCACGACACAATTATGGCAAGATGACATTAGGACAGTTTAGATTCTGTTGGGTTGTAGATTCTGTTGGGTTGAAACCACCTCTGAAACAAGGTTTCATTAGGTTTCATGTTAGCCAAACATACACATAGACTATGTTGAACGGAAACTAATACATTGTTACCTATGTTATATTAAGCGTGAGGCGAGGCGATGAAGCTGGCACCTCGCTTAAGCGTCGCCTAAGCACTTAGTTAGCGCTTCACCCATTTTTACCTACCTACATGTAAATTATTCTATATACACATAAATTTTAATATATTTTCCATACAATCCTATTAGTATATGCATGAATAACAATACCAATTATCAATCAAGCAAAGACACAATATAAATACTATAATCAAAATACAATGTCATCAAAATACCATGGTCAAGCGATTTTTTTTTTCGTTTTTTTAAAGCTTGGCGCTTTTTCCAGCGCCAAGCGGTAGGTGAGGCGCTGTTAAGCGCCGCCTAAGCGCGGGTCCATTTTTTGGGACGAGATTTCCCTAAGCGAGGCGCACAGGTCTCCAAAACCGCTTAAGCGGCAGGTCTCCAAAACCGCTTAAGCGTGCTTTTTAAAACATAGGTTGTTACACAAGGATCCAACTTTCCAAAACCTTATGTAGCTCATGTTTTTTGTTTTGTTGGGTTCCAAACAACCCCATGAAACATGATTTCATTGTGTTTCATGTAACCACCATACCCCTGGACTATGTTGCACGGATAAGGATGTCACAACACAATTATGGCAAGATGACATTAGGACACAGTTTAGATTCTGTTGGGTTGAAACAACCTCGTGAAACAAGGTTTTATTAGGTTTCATGTTAGCCAAACATACACCTAGACTATGTTAAACGGAAACTGAGACGTTGTTACACAATTCTTACATGAGGAAATGGAGATGAAACTGATTATGGTGTGCTAGTGTATTTTGTAGTATTTCTGCAGTGTTCGTTATGTGCTGACATGATGATATATTTCCATCATAAAGCCATGTGGAGTTGCATACTTTTCCCAAACATCATTCAGTGTGTGCACCATGCTTTTTTGTTGGCTTTCTTTTATCTAAAGGAGGGATAGTCTATTTTGTGAAATATTTTTGGGACTATTGGCTGTAGCCACCACACAATTTGTGACTTGTTAGAAGTGTTGCTGTGCAACTGAGTATGGGAGATAATGAGTGCAAGGACCTCTGTTCTAAAAGGCGGCCTAGGCGCCTACCTAGTCCCTCCCGAAGCCCGACTGTGCATGTTTTGGAATTGTGGACTTTTTCTGTAATTTTCAGTAGTTGTTTTTTGGCGGGCTAGGCGCTAGGCGGCGGGTGCCCGCCTGTCTAGCGCCTAGGGCTTTTCACAACCTTGACAAGGACAATATAATAAGCTTATGACTTTTTTTATTGAACAAAAATCACTACATATTTCTTAACTCTATTATTAGGAAACAGTAACGAGGGGAGAGGGTATAATCGTCCATTAGTGGTGGAGAGCTTGTCTAGAGTCTTTGATTATGTCTTTGTTGATGTCCGGGTTTAACTTTAATGCAGAACTTTTGATTTTGGATAAATCAACATCAACCTATTCATTTGTTTTCTATATATATTAGATGGATAATGGAGAGTAGACGAAAAAAAAAAAGAATATATAACACTCATTTAGTCTTGTTGTAAATACTTTTCACTGTGTCAATAGGAGTCCATGGTTTATTACAAATAATAATGTGTACCTTTTAATTAATCGACCAAGAACTTGATAGGTTTGAATTATCAGTATCGGTTTCGGCCCATTCCTATGAGTATTGGTATCGGCTGTTTCGGATTGGAGTATCATAGTTTCAGAAAGACAAATGATGAAATGGCTTTTAAAAATCTAGAAAAATATTTGATAAATTTAGAGTCTTGGACATAATTTTATATATTATATGTTTCTTCTCATTAGGTTTAAATGGTGGGTGAATGCTCTGAATTTATTGATTTACAACATTGACAAGGTAATAGTTATAGTTTGTCAGTATCGAATCATATTGATAACCATAACATTGTTATTGTTAGTGAATCATTGTGTTGACACTATATTTCCGTTTTTATATCTTTTTCATTCAATTTTTTTCTCTTTCGAATTGACTGGGAAAGAGACCCCCAATGTTGGCATTGGTAGCGGTCGGTATTGGGTTGGGACATGCCAAACCGTATTGTATAGGTATCGGCCTATACTGCAAACAATGGAACTAATAATCAGAAACTGTGATGTAAGAACACTACTCGAGAGGGAGGTCTGTCTGCATCCATATCTATCACTTACCTGACATAATACTTCCTTTGGATGCTCTGTTGGATATTGCCAACCGCCCTTAGGCTCCAAAGGGGGTCATACATGGTTGAAAGTGATTTGGTATCATTATGAGCGTGTAGACCATCTGGCTAACAATTTTTTCCTTAGGTGAAGAAGGGTTATTGGTGCAAGATGTTAGATGGTAGATGACACAGAGAAGCTAAAGCCTACAATTGGTGCTTTATTTCTTAATTTGCATTATTCATACATTTAAATTATATTATAGTTCTTTGGAGTTCACAATTATATTACAGTTCTTTGGAGTTCACATGGCAATGTCTTGGCAACACCTTGCTATGTGATGGTCCGTTGCTTCTGGGAGTATTTGTTCCTAAGGTGGAAAAGGGTATTGGTGTAGGATGCATCGTAAGATCACGAGAAGTTGAATCTTATTTCGTGTGATTCATTTCATGTTTGGTTTTGTTAGACTTGCATCTATATAAATTATATTAGTTTCAGTTTTAAACATGATAGAAGAGCAGTTGGATTCTCACCAAGTCATTTTTCTTCAATAAGACTTCCATTATGTTCTTGTTTTTGATGTCTTGATACTTGTTGCAGGAGGAGGCTGCTGCCAGCAAAGCTGCAGGAAAGTCATGGTACAAGACTATGGTCACCGACAGCGACTACGCCGAGTTTGAGAATTTCACTAAGTGGTTGGGTGTTACCCAGTAGGCTACTCCTGTTTTTTCTATTTATTCTAGGTATTCCTTTTTGAGAGAACCTCTTTTTGATTTATGTTGGGTTCAATTATAACTTTATATGCTTCTCAGTACTTGTTTTTAGTTTTGTTGGAGACTTGTTAATTGTAGTGATTTGATCAATATATCTGTAGTGGTTATGTATTTTAATATGGTTTCAAAAGCTTGTTCTTCTCAATTTACTTTGTAGGGTGCTGATGGTTCTTAAGATTGTTGCTGCTTATTGGTTGGAAATATGAAATTAAGCTTGAACCTTGTCGAATCCTTGCGTTATTAGTCTTCAATTCTTCTTGCACGGTGAAGTGGTAGAATTGCTATGGATGACCTTCCACCATCTGCCCGTGTTGCAACTCTGTGCCCTAGTGCTTTGTTATGATTGTTTTTGGCAGATTAAGATTAAGGCACTACATAAATTGTTAAGGACATTTCAATTTTTTTTTTACTTTATTTACAAGTTTGTCATCTAATTTTTTTACTTGAGGGTAGTCCAAATATTCGTATAAAAGTTAAATGACTTCTATATTTTAGTCAAATTTTTTTTTCAGTATTGTCACAATGTTGACAGTTCTTTCAATTGGAAGGACTATCAACATTGTTACAGTCCTAAATGATTAGGACTTAAAAAAAAAAATTTGACAGTCTTTCCAATTGGAAGGATTGTCAACATTGTGACGGTCCTAATTAGGACCGTCATAATGTTGATACTGTCAACTTTGTGATAGTCCTAAATAATTAGGATTGTAAAAAAAATAGGAAGGAATGTCAATTTTGTTTACAATTTTAACAAGGAGTAAAAGAAGAAGCAACAACAGCATCAGGGCCGGGGCGCGGGGGCTGGCGGCAACGCGGGTTTGAGGTGCGGGGTACAAGGCTGACGAGGGACGGATGCGCGGGGTGCGGGGGCTGCGCGGGACGGACGCCTGCGGAGTGCCGGGGGGGGGGGGGGGGCTGCGAGCGGCGGAGACGCGCGCACGTGCGCGGGGGCGGACAGACGACGGCGACAACAACAACAGTTCCCACGCACGTGTCTTTGCCTCCTCCGACGGATGGGGTTAAAGATTTTGGAGTTTGAAAATTTGAAGAGAGAGAGAGTAGAATTAGAATGAATAATTTTTGGAAGGTTTGGACTGTCCTGAATAAATTTTCAAATGTCCTAAGTAAAAGTTATAAAAATCTGAACTGTCGACTGTTTTAAGTAACCATTGGAATGCCTTTAGAATTTGTCTTATTTTTTTGTTACAATACATGCCTGCTTATTGAGTATTCCTAGGCATGAGGTGCTTTGGTCTCTAGCTCGCTCATCAAATACTGAAAATGAAAACAGGTGTTGCTTATTTTCAGTATGATGTTCGTAGGAGTTCAAGTAATTTTGGGAGCAGTGGGTGATTGTTGCTACATAAATGTGGGAGTCTGGATTTTATTTTGATTTTATGTTGGAAGTTGATGAGAATTTGTTGCTGTTTGTTCGCCTGTAATGCTGCACGTACTTCGCAAGTTATGTCTGACGCAACATTTGTTCCTCAGTTTGTTGTAGATTGTGTCAAGTTATGAACAACAAATCTCTCCTGTAAATTTTGCTTTTGTTGCTGTTCGAGTGAGCGTCACTTACAAGTTGCAACAAAATTTGCTGCCAAAGCAACTTTTTATTTTTAGCAACATAAGTTGCACAAAAGTATCTGTTTTGTTCCACGAAAGTTGAAAAATCTGAAAATTGCTATTTTGGGTATGTATTTCGGTGAAGTAGAATTTTTTTTTTTCGTTTGGGAACTTTCAAGAAGCGGAGTTTAGAAGTAAAATTTTAATTTTTTTTGTTTGGTTGATTGTTGAAGTAAGTAAAAAAATATAAATTTTTGTTGAAGCAATATTAATATTAATAATAATATTTTTTTTTTTGAATTAAGGCAGAGAGGCAGTAGGGGTTCTCCAACACGTCCAGTGAAAATGAAGATTTTTCGTCACTTTGGAGAAAAAAAATTCTGTTGATTTGTGCCCTATCAAATCACAGTAACTCCTAATTGCATCATTTGAAATGGGGGAGCAAATGAGGAACTAGAGTAGAAGAAGATGTCAAATTCTTGCTTGCATCGTCTATGTTACATTAGTCTTCTTCCTTTCATCTTTGATGGGAATTTTGTTTTACTAAACCCTAAAATTGGAGTGGAGTGGAGTGGAAGAATTTGGAGACTCTCGATTGACAAACAAACGGCTCAATCTTCCTCCCACTCCAGCCCCGCTACCGCCCCGTCCGTGTCGATCGGCGGCGGGAGAACGCGGCGGACGGGGGTTCACCGTCGCCGTCATGATGGATTCCGGAGGGCAGCGGGATCCACATAGGCAACCTCGGCGCCCCCCTCCCCCTCCCCCTCCCCCTCCCCCCTCCACCAAATTTAGCGGAGGTCCGGGACTGCTGTTACCGCGGGCCAATCCTACTTTCAAGCGGGATGGCCGATGGGAGCAGTCTTGTTCCAGAACGCAGAAGATTCACAGTGGGCTTGAATTGTATGCACATTGCCTCACTTTCCAATCATCATATCCTCTTTTTTTTTGGGCGATATCAGTTAATTCCGTTAAAACAATGTGTATGCTCATATCTGCTTGTTTAGATAATTAGGATCACTTGTAAGTTGATGCTCTTACTTTTGCAGGGAAAGTATAGATCTTATTGCTGTTTCATTTGTCAAGTCAGCATTAGTCATTAATCATTAATCATCTGAAAGGTTACATAGCTGCACATTCTTGGAATAGGTAAATATGAAATCCCTCACTTTCCATGATTATTCTCTTGAACATAGATTTCTTATTTTTTTCATATGTATTTCCTTCTCTTTTCCTACATTTTATTTATGTTTGTTATCTTTGTTCTTCCTAAAGTCCAAACAATCAAAATAGGTTAGACTGGTTGGACAATACTGTTGGATCTATGTTGCACGGACACCGACACAGGAATGGTGCCCGCACCCATATCCGTCTTGCAACGTGGGTGATTATACTGTACCTATTAGAAAATGTCCATATCTTGTACCGTTTCATATCCTTATCCGTATCTTGTCTGTAATCATGCAACATAGTTGGATTATGTACCACTTTCAATTACTCAATATTTGATATAATAACTTAGTTATTTTTCCATTAAAGTGTATGCCTTGCTGTTTAAATGCCAATTGATTTTGTGAATGGACTAAGCTTTAGTGAACCAAATGTGTGTACCAATACATGTAAATGATATGGCAAATGTCGTGAAAATCAGATCGGATCGTAAAATCGTAAAGGGGTCTGGATCATACGTTAATCGTAAGATTCTTGATTAAATCTATACAAATTCAAATAAATATGAAAAAAATATGGATAATTCGACTATAAGAGAGATAATTCATAATTGATAAATAGATTCACAAAACAAGTAGGTTTTAACATACGTTATGCACAAAACAAGTCAACAACCCAAAAACTACAGATAGTAGGATCCCAAAATGTAGAAGTCCACCGCAACAAGGGGGATGGCTATTACATATATGTTGCAAGGTGTTGGAGCAAGTTTTTTCTTGTTTTATTACATGAGTAATTATCATTGCAAGCATGAGCACTTGAGCTGGTCTAATTGCTATAACTAAGCACATCTTTTTTATTTTGGTAGTTAGGTCCTTTTTGGTGCTTAATGTTTACATTTCACTTGGCTACCTGTTTTGTGATTAAATGATATTATCTCGAGTTATACATCTGACTTTTGGAATCACATCATCAATAATTCACATATATCCCATTTTCATACTCGTTTTGTGTTTGTTTTGTTTTTAATTTGTCTGAGATGTAAGACATTGATCCCATCCCCTCCTTTATGGGAAACTTCTACCATAATATTGTCCACTGGCTTGAACCAGTGCCCTCTCCATTTCTTTACAGCAACCTCTTTACAACAACCTCACCTCTTAACTTGAAGTAGGTCAAATGTTTAGAATATATAAGAGGGGAGGACCTAGGAGTTATGGAGATGGCGACTCTTTGTAGGCTGATAACAAAGAAATGGCGGCAAGGCTTAAATAAAGAATATGATTATTGTTTTCCTAAAAAATGGTAAGTCTACATCTAGTGTCGGCTTAAGCTCGGATCTTTATTATATCTCCGTGGACTTCCGGATCTAGTTCTCTGCAAGATGTTCTTCGACTCTTGCGTATGTTACAATCATTTCTTAATCCACCACTCAGACAAATCTCAATCCCCGGACAGCGACTGAAAAGGCCCCTAGTTCTAGCAAGGAGAACAAACATGGGAAATCGATCTCCGGGAAGTGGAATAAGGACACTGAATTCGAGTTGTGGAAATGAAGTGATCTTCAGTCAAACCATCAGATGCGGTACTTATATTAATTATGCTTGTTGATATACCGCCCCCCTCGCGAATCCGAACAACTCAGCCATCCAAACCCGTTAGGGCTGGACAAATACTTAATGAAATGAATACTGTTAATCTAGAAACCTCTGCACGTGTTCATCAATTCTTGAGTCTCTTGCGTCATTTCTCAATCCACCGCTCCAACAAATCTCCATCGCACGTTCAGTTTCGGTTTGACCTTCAATACCATAATCCTCTAGCCACGACAGTCCACTCCTTCAGGTCGGGCTCTTAGTCAGCTTTTACCTGAATATCTTGGTTCATCCTCCTTCAATATTTAAGTGCACATCGCGTCCAATTTTTCGGATCCTTATGTTTCTAAGACTTGACCACTTGAGCCAATATTATTATGATTATCTTTGTTAGTGATAAAAATATTCCATTTGTGTACTGTTTATGTTTATTATCCTTCTCTTGTTTAATCAAATCCGTTGCCATCTTGGACCAGTTTCAGTAGCAGCTGGAATATCTCGGCCCACATATTTCCTTGAACTTCTAGATACTACTGAATTGAAAGAAGTAAGTGTTTATCTCATTACTGGAATTTAAGGTGATTATAAGTACAATTACTCGTATGTTTGGAGGTTATTAGAGTTCCGTGTAGATGCCCACTTGTCAGTGACTTCCTTTGGAGTAAGGACTTTAGACGCCGCCCATCAGGTTCATGGCTGTATTTGTGTAAGATTTTGGTAACTCCTGTTAACATCGAAAATGGAAACCCTCCAGTGTTTTCTTTTGGCCCTCACCCTACGGTTATCACGTCCAAGTTAGTTCCAAGCACAAGGTGACGGAGTGTGGATTTTACATATAATAGTCCATTATCCCTTCCTAACTCGAGGTGTACTTCTTATGTAAATTGTTACTGAGGCTACTCTGTGATTGGCCTAGGTTTGTTGAAGAACATAGTGGGTTGACATTGCAAGAGCATTTGTGTAAATTTTGAGTTTGTGAATGATTGTTGGCTTACCAACGTTTTCTTTTCTAAAATTGCTGCAGTAGTATGGTTGCTGGGCCACGTAGTTAGACATCTGGATAGACTTGATTGGGGTCAGCCACATGACATGATCCAGGCAAGTGTGGCCAAGTTGCGTCCAGTTCTAGAGTATGAAGAAGAATATAGTAAGAAATAAGTGTATATTTATGTGAAGTTAGGATAGCTTAAATAAGGATACTGTGAGTAAATATCATCTCGATAGTCTAAACATGTCCATTGCTAATATGTGCAATGGTTAGGAGTGATGTGGTTGTAGTTGAAGGTACTATAACGATGACAATCAAGACCTGGCTTGCTGCAATAAAAAGGAATATGATGGTTCGTCGGTTAATGGAAAATGACTTGTGATAAAGATGAATGGATTAATGTATTTGACCCTAAATATTTCGGATAAAGGCCTTCTTGGGTCTTTGTTTCCTCGTCTTTAATCATCATGAGTAAAGAGATACTTCAAAACTTGCAATTATCTTCAATTCATGAATTTTCTGGTATTGATGCTCAAACTTAGTAGTGCAGTGGGTCATGTGACTCATGTTACTTGTGTCAGGTTGGATTGGTCATGTTTTAGACTGAATCTAGACTATGAATCAAGATCCAAGGGATGAGAATGAGTCTAATTCCAAGACAGGAACAATGGATCACCATGTCGGGTGGGTGGAAGACAGTAACCCTGTTTGATCAGGCAAAATCAGTTGAAATATCAGTTCTGGTGTTTGCGACTCAGCGGTGTACAAAAATCATGTACTACTAGAACAATAAAAATAAAAATTAGTATTGCGACCTTTTGGCTTCACTTAGACTGTATTTGTCTTAATGGTTAAAAGGCAAAACTGAACATTCTTACTTAAATATAACTTGAAAGAAAATAGGTGCAATTAAACTTTATAGAAAGTATAAATAAAACAAATATAGGTAAAACACAGAATCAAGAACAACTAATTAGAAATGTAATCTAGAGCATCTCATCTTCATCGAGGAACAGAAAATTAGAGAGAGTGAAATAGGAACTACCATATTTTATCACCTGTATTATCTAAGAAAACAAATATATGTTTGAATAAAATTTAAAACCATTGGTGGTTGTTTTGTGTGACTGGTTTAACTCATATTACATGTGTAAGTTGGAGCGTTGGATCATAGATATCAGCCAACTGATTCCACAAACTTATTGATGTGTTAGCTTATATTAATTTACAAGAAAGAATGGGCCAATGGGGCCTCTGAGAGTGGATGAAGCTATTTCCTATAGGATTATGCTGAGTGGATGAAATAATGAGTTCCTTTGGTTGATTATGATCGTCATGTCTTTGCGACCATCAAATGTCAAACAACAGCAATAACAATGTTATCTGATTCAGAATGTTAAGAATGAATCAATCTAACCAAACAAGAAGCATATAGTAGAGGGTAAGTTCTCATGGATGTGGGCGTAAGTTCTCATGAATGTGGGCATGAGGTGGGGAACTACGAAGTCTAAGGTGATATTTGAGTATATAATAGGTCTACTTGTTCCCCAGCTGAGTATTGACTAAGATGATAGGAGCCAAAGTTGTGCTTGTAGAGACTCGGGTAATGGATAAGGGACTGTAAAATATTCATGGATGCGACACGTGGATACAATCTCATGTCCTTATTCTACAAATTCTCAGCAATCTAAGAACTAACATCATATATGTGTTCTTATTCTAGTCAAAACATTAAGTTTTGTTGGTGGTTATTAATATCATGAGTATTCCACTTAAACTAAAATTCTTCACTAGTAACCTTCCCACATATTTCACAGTGAAATACACTTAACGAAGGCTTAAACAATCAAGGTTTCAAATGCAAAACAAGGCATTTACGTCACCAATCTACTCTCTCTTATCATAGTAGGTTGTGCCATTAATATCATAATCAGCTGATACTGGTCACAGCATCTTTCAAATTGTTTCAATCCTGATATTTTAAGCCGTGGAGAGCCGACTATAGCTACTGGGTGCGCGGCATTGTAAATTGAAATAATGTTTTCCTCACATTGGCCTCTTAAGTGCACATCCTCCTTATATATATGTTGCAATAATAAATATATGTTTTGAATTAGAGGTGATTAAATTCCTCTCTTATCCACAAAAATTGTTGCCTCACAATCTAATCCTAAATTCAAACATCTAAATTATATATTGCCAGTAATGTTGCGGTGATTGCTAAGATTTGAGTATAAAAACCTTGAAGACATCTGTGCTTCAGATGGAGTTACAGTAGCCAGGGGAGACTTGGGGGCTCAAATTCCAGGTCCCCGTCGCATAGCAGAAATTGTTAAATTGTGTAGACATCTGAATAAGCCAGTGATTGTAGTTTCTCAGCTCCTGGAGTCGATGATTGAGAGTATCCTACACCTACCAGAGCTGAAGTTGCTGATGTTTCTGAAGCAGTCAGGCAGCGAGCTGATCCCCTGATGCTTTCTGGTGTGTCAGCCATGGGCCAGTTTCCGGAGAAAGTTCTGACAGTCCTGATAAAGGAGAAGCATTGTGAAGCTATGGAGCTCCCAGATGTTGCATCTTCTTTTTCGGCCAAAATCTCCGAGGAAATTTGAATTAAGCTGCTAAAAGGGGTTAGCTTTCTCTCCATGTACTCCAACTTTCTGCAATATTTTCTGTCAGGTGTCAGCATTTTCTGGTTTCTCATAAGCCTGCAGTCGAGGATCTATCTTCTTTCTGAGCATTACCTACAGTATGTTGCATCTTCTTTCTGAGCATTGTTGGCTGGCATCAGAATAGTTCACATTTAGGTCATCTTGTTTTGACTAGTTGTTTTAAAGTAGTAAAAGAAAAAGAGCTATCACCTTCAATGCTAGCATTTGTATGTGATATCTGAGACGATAAAACTTTAAGAATTTTGGAAAGCATTTCTTTATTTTTATATAACTGCTTTCGTGATTTTTTTTGGTGATAATACATGTTCATATTTTAACCATGGTTCACAATATCGCTATCGGAATCAGTATGGGAACCTTCTAATTGGCAGTTTCAGGTCAGTTTTTTTTTGTGTGTGGTGATTTTGAATAGGCTGGTTTTGACAGTTTCAACAGTTTCAGCGGTTTTGGTATCAGTTTCAGTATCGACCAATACCATGGACTATGATTTTAACTTTGGACTGGCAAACAATTACACATTGTTAAAGTTTTTTTTTTTTTTTTTTTTTTTTTAATGATTTTTAAAAGTTCTATCTACATTATTTCATCTCTCCTTTTACCTTTTTCTTTGAGTTTTACCAATTCAGAGGAATGAATTTTTGAGAGGACAGAGGAATGCCTTTGTAGACAGTCCTAATACCGTCTTTTGCATTCTCCAGCAAGTTTGCACAATTTATCAGATCCACTTGTAATACTTTGACTTGATAATTAATCTGAAACTTATAGAGCCCTATAAAAAGTTTTCCAGGCCTATTGCAATGCCAAACTCCAACAACCAGCTGCTTGCTGAAGGAAAAAAGTTAAAACATATTTTTATACCTATTTTTATAACATCCGTCACCCAGTTAATGATAAATGGAATGATTCGTGTATGTACGTGATACACACTCTCACATAGTAAATTTGATTGGAAATTAATTTAACCTTTCATGTATTAATATCATCATCCAGTTAATGATAAATGGAATGATTCATGTATGTAGGTAGGATAGTCTCTGGCATAGTAAATTTGATTGGAAATTAATTTAACCTTACATGTATTAATAACTTTTAACATATTGAGCATCATTGTGTTGATAAATATTTGACCCTTAAACAATTAATGTGTTGACAATCAAATAATGTTTTGATGTACATTCTAGTTTCTAAACAATATGAAACTTATAGAGCCCTATAAAAAAACGAAGGTGATGGACGACTAAGATGAAATGTTAGTTGACATAGTTCACTTGAAGGAGGAGGTTGTGCGTAGGCCTCGGCAATGGCCCGGCCAAGCCCGGCCCAACTCTATTGAATAGTATCTAAGGCCAACCTATATTCAGGCCTGCGCGTTTTGACTAGTCAACGGATCAGCTGGGCCGGATTTTATTAAATTCATAGGGCCTTATCCGTCGAATGGGCCTGTATTGAAAGGACGTGTAGTCCGAAGTCCAACCTGCAAGTCTAGTGTATTAAATCTCCAAAGATTATTGAGTCAGCCAGGGTGCCAGGGGCCGGGTGGCCACACCAACCAAATATTTAATGTTATAATATTATCAATGTGAAATCAATTACTTTTGTATGTTAAATAAGTAATAAAATATATTTTATATTAATAAAGGAAACAAATGAATGTAATAGATGTCTAGCTTAGTGGTAAAGTAAATTGGATTCTAATCATAAAAGCAAGGGTTCAAAACTTCAAATCTCCTCACCACCAACTTCCTACATTTTTTTTGAATTGTAAGGTCTGGGCTTCGTGGGCTTGCACGGACTGGACCTCATGCGCTTATGCGGGCTGGGCTTAGAGATTCAGTTACTGTCCAAGCCAATCTTGGTCCTTAATGGGCTTTTGGTGGGCCTAGGCTGAACGGGCCGGGCTGGCTTGGTACGGGCCTCGGGCCTATCAGCTTTATGATGACCCCTAGTTGTGCATATGAAAGAAGAATAGTTTGAGGGTTTATATGTGTAAGATTGAGATTGAGATTGAGATTTATAGTTGTAGCATCTTGTTATAAAATATTAATTTCTAAACCACCTAAGTGGGGTTATACTCATTAATATTCCGGTTTACCTGCTAATTTTCGTGTTGGGTGATACACCATATCAAATGATAAGTATTGTAATGATAAGTATTGTACTATATATGATACATAAAGTGAATCGTAGGATAAATCGTCTCTATGGTATCAATTAATGAATTATATTATTATAGGTTGTATGGTGTATTGTAAGATACACTGTCAACAAAGTAGGTGCTCAAAAACAGCATTGCATCCTATGGAGCTAGGATATTCCAAAATTACTAGCACACCATATCGTGGCCAGATTAAATACGTATTGTGCACTCAAAAAATATACTAGGATACACCACCAGTACCCGGTCCTTGTCAGTAGGTCCTATCATGTTTTAATCTGTATTAAAATGCATTTCATTCTTGTATATTGAACTTAGAAATTAGAAATAAACTTAAGAATTTTGCATAATTTGTCCCAAAAGATTTGAGGGTAGAAAATCTTTTATACCATGAATACATTCTAGGTAATATATTTGTTTATAAATTTATGAGCTTGGTAGAAGTGTCTTTATGTGTACTCTTGTCTCTTTTCTGTTGTTAGTGTTTGTCTAGTCCCACATTGGATGGCTACCAACGTGGGATCTTAATGGAATAAACCTAATGAATTTAGTATTCTTAGTCTCAAGAAGGCATTCAAGGGCATGACCGACTCCCGGGGGAGGCGGGCTAGGCAGCCGTCTCGAGCCTCCTCCCCAAAGGGGGCCTTTTTATTTTTATTTTTTGAAATTTTAGTTTTTTTTTTTTTGAAGCAGCAGCTTAGACTGGCCAAGGGCAAAAAAAGAAAAAGAATCTATGGGCCTAGTAAAGCTCATGGCTGTATGGAGAAGAGTTAAATAAACCTGAAAAAATGAAATATCATCCCTATTTCTAAGTCGTCTTCTCATCTTCCGGAAAATCCTCTCACCGAAAAAAATGAAACTTTCTCTCCCTCCCTCAACATACATGTCCATGCATATATATTTTTTTCTCCTTTCTAGTTTCTTACGTATTTTTTCATTTAATATAATAAATTTGGAACTTGGAGTTGGTTAACTTATTGGATCTTAGTGATAATTTATGTATTCAAGGACTAATTATATTGCATTTTGGATTTATTGGATTTGCTGGATTTTAAATTTATAAAATAAATTATATAGCGGGACGAGGGTCTCATTTTCGAGACTTATCTAGGGCCTCCAAAATGTTGGAGCCGGCCCTGTTGGAGGGATAAATCCAATGAATTGAGTTATTCTTAGTCTCAAGATGGTATTAGAGAGGATTTTACAAAAAAGAAAGTATATATTTGCAAAAAATTGAGCTCTCAATCCATAAAAATAGGTCTTCTACCTGCTGCTGCGGGTTGAATAATATTAATATATAACACACTTAGAGTTTTGAAGTGGTGGTAGGGACTTTAAATGGTAACTTCTATAGGCTCTCACGGTCCAGCTTCAAACTCATCGTCGGCGATTTGAAGGTATGCTAATGAATGATTGAGAAGCTTTAGTGATTTTTTTACGAAAAATATAGAAGTAGTGAATCAAATGAGGAACTATGGTAAACCATTATCAGATCAAAAAGTAGTGGTTGAAAAGTTCTTGGGATTTTATCTAAGAAATATGATCATATTGTGTTCGTCATTGAAGAGTCAAATGATTTTAAAGTGATCTAACCATTGACGATTACTTGGTTCTCTTTACTTTCATGATGATAGAATGAATGAAGCGTATGATTCTATCTCTTTCGAGAACACCTTCCAAAGCAAGTTGCAGCCATCTAAAGAGAGATGGAGGAAGTTCCAGCAATCCAAAATGTAAATAGCATGCTAACAAAGTTGTAGAACGAATAAAATAGTGAGCTGCACATCTACATTACCTTTGTCTACAAAATAATTTATACTAACTTGATATCTACAAACCAAGATACTTCATCGCAACAAACCAAGTCCAACTAAACCCATTATCCTTACATGTAACAACTACATTGACATTTAGGAACAACTCACTCAATAATTTAGGAACCGACCCACCACTATAACCATTATTATTCCTACACTCAAGCAAATGGTCAACATGGACTCCTTCATTTTTGCATTACATGCCAACACACCCATCGTTCTCTTTAACACACTGGTATCAAAACCAATTTTGATCATTCTTCAAGCTTAGATGTCTTTGGAGATGGTATAGGAACGTATTCAATACAACCAAATATCATAAAGTGAGTTACCTTTGCTTAATTGTAGGAGCAGGGTGGTGAGTCACTTCCAAAGTTAGTGAGCGAGTAGTTCTTGTAGGAATAATGAGTTCAGTTGGTCTTGGTTTGTTGCCATGAAATGTCCTACTTTGTAGCCATCGAGTTTGTATAAATTGTTGATCAGGTAATGAAGATGTGCAACTCAACTCTTTTATTTGTTCTACAACTCGGTCTCTGTTCCTTTACACTCTTCCTCTTCAATAACTAGTCGAAAGTTTTTCAACATAAGAGAGAGTTCAGTCTTTCTTGCCAAGTTATCGATTTTCTCCCTTATTTGACACTCAAAAGGAGATGAAAATTTTATCATTATTATTTTCTTTCATGATTAAGTCGCAGTCGCGGTCTGGATCACATTTTGATATTTCTTTTGGCACTCAAAGGAGACCGAAAAATTTATCGTTATTGTTTTTATGTAATACTAGATATATGTAACCGTCTTTTAATTAACTTTTTTAGTATTTGGGAAGAGCAAAATGCACCATAAATACATTTTTCTTAAAAAAAATTCTATGTGTAATTACCTAGCTACTCTATTTAGTTTTAATGAAGGGTTTTAATTAGTAAAGTTAGGTAAAGGCATATTTGGAAGGGAAACAAATTTTACGGTAAAGCCAACTTTTTTTATTATATAGTAGTATAGATAATACTTAGGAATGCTTTATATGTGCAATTTCACAGTATTTTATGCAATTGTACCAAATACTAGTCCATTACCAGTTTTCCATCTCTGTTAGATACCAAAAACGAATTAGAGGACCTTTTGATATGATTGGAAAACCCCGATGAACACGGAGAATGGACATGGAACTATGTGAACACTGTGACATCGACACAAGTACCATTTTTGAGTATCCTAATGTATCCTGGAGTGCAAAATGGTTACTCCTTAATGATTGATTTTCTTTTTCCTTTCTTCTGGTCCATTGTTGCAGCTAACAATCTGGAAGCAAATGCGCTCTTTGTCTACACAAAGATGGGTCACCTGGCCATTGCTCTCCTCCGATTTCACTTCAGTCCATCCAAGTGATGAATCTCTCTTTCATATATATTACAGGAGGGTAGGAGATAACATTGCAGTCGATCGGAGCATGAATGTCCTGAAGTGCTGGTGTTAGTCGAGTGTAGTATTGTCGTATTTTTACAACTACGTAGAACCTTGAAAGCATAGGTTGAAGTATCGGCCGATACCGATCCGATACGGCCGATACTGATACAGTTTGGTATGTCCCGATCCGATACCGACCGATACCCGATACTGACCGATATCGACATTAGAGGTCTCTTTTCCGGTCAATTCGGCAAAGAAAATTGAATTAAAAAGACCAATTAGCAAGGGCGTAAAAGCATAGTAAGGTTGTAAAAGCATATAAATGGGGAAAACTTATCTATCGCATATAAATCAATCGATAATAGTGACTACTATTTCATTCAATTTCAAAAATACTAAGAAACAACACTAAAAATACTTTAAATTATGCATAAATGTATAAAATATATTTTCTAAAATGTTAATAATTTACTAATAGTTGTTTGCTTTCCGATACCAAAAAATCCGATACTCCGATCCGAAACCGCCGATACTACCGATACCGCCGATCCCGGTACGCTCATTGGAATGGTCTGATACCGATTCCGATACCGATACTTTGAAACTTGCTTGAAAGTCAAAAAAAAGCTGCAAATTGTCTAGAGAGGGTTTAGGGTGTAATTACTTGACTGTAGCAGTTTGTAAATATTTGATTCAGACAAGGGAAGGTGTAGCTATTATCATTAGAATTCCTCAACATGACTGTTGGTCATTTGGCTGTTCGGATTTTCTCGAAATATTTGAAATGGTGAAACTTATAAACTCTTTGTGAGGAAGAACTATTGTTCTCAAGATTTTAATTTTTCTTTGACTGGCACAACTTTAACTGCTGAGTTACAAATTCACTTCACATGACTTGTGTTGGATACAATATACCATCTCCATTATTGCTGGAAAATATTGTCCTAGGTTAAAATTGCATTAAGCTCTTCATCACCAGAGATGCTTTTGTAATTAAGCTTAAGATTCCCCTGTTATTTGCGTGATTCAGCAAAAGGTTACATAGCACAAATTTGCCATCTTCTGAGTACAATTCATAAACTCTTGTTGAAGTAACTGATAACATGTTATGAAGTGGGCATTTCAAGAAATGAGTAAAGTAAAAAAAAAAAAAAAAAAAAAAAAAAAAAAGATGGAAAAAAATCTACTACGATCTAGGGGGCGTAGCTAGCTTGTCCCGAGAGTTCGCAGATGCGCCCCCGAGAATTTGAGGTGAGAGGTTGACTTTGCGAGAGCATAACCCCGCAACGAAGCTCCGAATTCTGTGAGGAACATTGGTCCTTTATCTTGGTAGACTCTTTTTTTCTTCATGTTAAATTTCGTTAAAATTCGACATTATTTGATAGCTCGAAATGAGTTGTCTTTTAATTAAAAATCACAGGTTGTGTATCGTCTTGTTGATCCAGGCGATCCCAACACGAAACGATTGCACGGAAAGGCTTGTACGGTCATTGCCGACGTGTGAAAATTGATGGAACTTGAATTCGCCGACAGCGTACGACGAATTTTGCATGTATCCGTCGAATTTTACCGTAACTGTGTTTTTTTTTTTTTTGAAAATGTGCAGTTACTCTCCGTGAACTCTTTGGATCGTGAGGAGAGACTCTTACCATTGGATATGCAACGTCAAACTAGAACTACGACGTAAGTTTCGTCAAATTCTGAGACCATCAAACTTGGCCTTCGGTGTAAGCTTCGTCCAATTCCGAAACTGTCGACGCCCTCTAAATGAAAATTATAACTACGCAACTGCTACTATTTAAAGATACTTCATTTTTATTTTCTTTATTTCAGTTTTATTTAGTGCTCAGATGCCATTTTGGATCTTATCCACATTATTATTTTCCTGAGAGAGGACTTCCAACCCTGAAATAGATGTAACACCTGTGCTGCTGCAAATGGAAGGCACAAACAAACCACTGATATGCTTTCTTCTACAATGTGTTTAGAAATTTATTAGGAGATGTTGTCATGTTGGTTTGACCTAAAGAGAGAGAGAGAGGCTATAGCCCTACAGGAAAGAATGTGCTATCATTTGCTCAGTGGCCCCTCTCTTTTACGTGATGATGCTGATGTTTGGTGGATGAAAATGAAATGCAACTGCAAGTATTCATGAAGTTTTTCTCAGGGAGAAAAAAAGAATGCAAGTATTGAAGAGTATGTAGTTTTTAAGTCCATCACCAAATTGGAATTTGTTGTTGATAATAATGGATTTTCTTTAGAGTAACAAAAACACATTCTTTGTTTAATTAACATTATCAGCTCTAACAATCGAATATCGGATCGATTCAATTCGAAGGCGATAAGATATCCAATAAAAATTTCTAAAATTGAGTTTATATTCTACCTGGTATTGTACTTTAAGGAAGTTTGTATTCTACTTGGCGATTTCTATATAAAAATTGTACCAAAATAATAATAATTTTCAATGGTTCTCCATTTCTATCATACGTGGTAGAAAAATAAAAGAACCAATTTAATGAAATAGTTTGAAAGTATGGTCCAATATTATATTCTATGAGAGAAAATAAAAATTATGAGAGTTTCTACATGTAGAAACCATCGTAGAAATTTTTTATCATACATGAGCGCCAGATAGGATAGAAATTGGAATAGAAACCAATGTTGGAAGAAAATTTTTTTTCTCTAAAAAGAGTTTCTACTATAGAAATACGGGAGATAAAAACTCCAATTAGAGATGGCCTAAGAATTTTTTTATTCTAGTTGGCAGAGTTTCTACATAGAAACTGCACCAAAAAATACTCTTCAATGGTTCTCAATTTTTATCCTTACGTGGAAGACAATAAAAATGGTCAACTCAATGATTTAGTTTGGAAGCATGGATCAATATTATTTGCAATAAGAAAGAGATTTTCTATGCTCATATAATTTTTTTCATCCTACATCAGCAAACGTAGGATGAGAGTTGGATAAAAAAATCACTGTTGGAATTTAAAAAAGAGTATTTCTACCATAAAAATAGGGGAGATAGAAATCACAGTTGGAATTTAAAAAAGAGTATTTCTATTTCTAAATTTGAGTTTCTATTATACTTGGCATTGTACTTTAAGAAAATTTCTATCATAGTTGGTAGGGTTTCTACATAAAAATTGCACACAAAACACACACTCTCCAGTGGTTCTTCATTTCTATCGTACGTGATAAAAAAAATAAAATAATTAATTTATACTGTATGGTACAATATTAATTGTTATGCGAGAGATTTTTTTATGAGATATTCTATATGTAGAAACTCCCATAGAAATTTTTCATCCTACGTCAACGACACGTAGGAATTAAATTGGAATAGAAATCATTGAAATTTTTTTTTCTAAAAAATATTTTCTGCCACAGAAATAGGAGAGAGAGAGAGAGAAAAAAAAATCCATTGGAGATGGCCTTAAGTATAGATTAACTTCATCAACTCTATTTGATCTGATATTGAACGAGTCAATATGAAGGTTACAAGTTGGTTATTACGTACCAAATTTGGGAATTTAGAAATAAATGTCGTTCCCATACTCATTATAATTCTTGAGTTTTGGTGTATCAACAATAACTTTAATATTGACTCGTTCAATCGTAGAAACCCATATTCGAATAACCTTTACATTCATTTTGACAGATTATATATATATATATATATATATATATATATATATATATATATATATATAAAGAAACTTGTACTGATGTGTGAATCTACCTCTCTGTCCAAAATGGATCTTTGGACAACACAATGATTAAGACCTTTGTTATGAAAATAGAGGTCTTGGATTAGAAGAAACCAAAGGGACAATAAAACTTGCCTTTATTCTCAAAGAAATGGTAAGTACTTACATAAATTGCAGTATGGAGTAGATAAGAGGCAGAATTTATGTTGCACTAATAAATAAACAAACAAACAAACCAAAAAAAAAAAAAAAAAAAAAAAAAAATCAAAAATACTCTTTGGCACGCACATTTGCGCACATCTGTGCACGAACAAGACATGCCTGCCTCTTCCCCCCTCACCCTCTTTCTAGTGCTCCGCGTCCGGCCGTCGTGTGTGTGCACAGGCGCATGCAAAGAAGCAAAGTTGAAAAAAAAAAGGTTTTCGTATCAACGTATGGTTTCATTCAAGATAGGTTATTTATTTTCTTGTACCTATTTGAAAATAGTTAAAAATAGGATTACGTAATTATGTTCTCGGGTTTCTTTACCCGTCAATTATTGTAAAGAAGTGGTAGGAGATAATAATCTGTCATTCATTCATCATGATATTACATATATATACATCCACATATCTACTTAGACCTATGTCACATGAGCCAATCATCACATGTACAATTTAACCCCAATAATTATGATTCGGTCCTTCCTGATAGTGTATAATTGATAGACATACTCGTGTTACTAAAGGCTTTTGATAAATGCACTACAAAAATGACTCGGTACAGCCCAAATTTTCACTATTGATAATTACAGGTTTGCCACTCCCAAAAATTATTCATCTGGCTGCCCACTTCTAATTGATTTTTTTTATAAGCAGAACTGTCAAAATTTTGACAGTACTAACAATTGGTAGGACTGTCAAAATTTTGACAGTCCTAAAAATATATGTTGATTTTTTAGGACTGTCAAAATTTTGATAGTCTGGAAAGGAGGGCTACGCGAGGTGACACGAGGGCTGGGCTGCGTGGAGGCCGGAAGGGGGGATGAGGCGGAGGAGCGGGAGGGGAAGGAGGAGGAGGCGGCGACGGCAGGAGGCGAGGGAGTAGGCGAGGGAGTAGGCGGAGGCGCGCGCGCGATGGAGGACGGTACAATTGCTGCGCGCGGGGGTGGCGGTGGAGGACGGGACCTGCTGCGTGCGGGGGTGGCGGTGAGCGGTGGGGACGGCGGTGAACGGTGGAGGACGGGACCGCTGCTGCGCACGGGGACAGCGGCGAACGGTGGGGACGGCGACGAACGATGGAGGAGAGGGAGGGGAAGCAGGAGGAGGGAGGTAAGGAGGGTGGACAGTCATAGTAAAATTTAGATTAGCCCGAGTAAATTTTTTTCATAATTGGACTAGCATCAATACTTGACTAGTCATGATTCTACTTTGTAGTGCTTTGTGTTATCACAAGTCTTCCTAAAGCTGCTTACAAAAGCACCCCTGCAGTAGCTTGTCATAAAGGATGAGACTTGGTCCACTTGTACGAAGCAAGGAGACAACACTGAAGACTTTAAGGGCTATAATAGGTCAAGGAGAGTGTGACATAGGATACTCCTATGTATAATAATAGTGTACCATGGACTAAGTTATTGAGGGAATACCATGGACTAAGTTAAATATGGAATGGAATCCCATAGTTACATGGGCCCATTATGATCACATCACAACTGTAGGACCCCATCTCAGGGTCCTTGATGTTGGTAAGTTTCTTAGAAACAATTTCACCAACTACCCTCTTTTCATGATGTGAAGTGGGCCGGGTCGGACCGAATCAAATTCTAATTCGAACTAGGTGGGTCAACTTAATCAAAGATTTCGAGCCGGACCGGTCGAACTTTGACCCAAATATTGAAATACAATCCGATTCCATGATCATCCTGATAGAACGTGCTGACCCGTCATAAAATTATATTGACTAGAGTTTGCACAGGTCAGACGTTGACCGGGCTTAGATTGGCCCAACCGATATCGGGCTTCGAGCCTCCCGGCCCACTTAACATCTCTACAATCTTTTGCTTCTTGACTAGAGCTCTCACATATATACTTGTATGCATGTGGAGAAATTTCACATACATGAAGTTGCAAAACATCGATGGTCTCTTGTACTCATTTTCATTTTGGTCATTTTTAATAAACATGATGTTCTACTCATTTTCAATTTGTCATTTTAATTTTCATTTTGGTCATTTTTAATAAACATGATTTTTTACTCATTTTTCAGTTTGTCATTTTAAGCAGAATGCGAGTCTAGACCCAGTCCATATTTACTCTCCTTCTCTGTTGCATGAATACATACACATATACCAAAGAGGACATGATACGAGGGACACATTTTTTTCCGTACTCATGCAACATAGTCAGAATGGATATAGCGGATCTACTTGAAAGTATTGAACTCGCTAAGCAATGTTTTTTTTTAGACCAAGTAGACTTGAGCCTATGGTTATAATTATCATCAATCTACAACCAATGATATAAAAACTCCTATTTCCGTTTCTCTAAGTCTTTGACAAAACAATTACTGAAATATTCTATACCTCATATATTATCAATGACTGCGTGACATTCATCAACGATCTATAAAACAAAATATAGTTGTATTTAGTAATAAAAAAAAAAGTAAATTAATAATTTTAAAGATATTATTATAAAATAATATAAATTAAGTGTAACAAGGAGTGACATGCAGTAAGGGACTATGATTTATCAAGGAGTGCCGAGACACAAAAATTTCTACTACGTAAATAAGGAGCGAAATAAGGAGATGTGTAAATTAGTTGTTTGAACCACAGCCACTAATCATTATATATGTATGTTTATTAATAATATTGAAGATGTTGAAAGGATCTGCGTAAGCAAATGTAAGATAATATTCTCATCTTAATCAAACAAGGACGTGCTATAATTAAAATGAACCAAAGCAAAATATTAATTCTTCTCATCACTAACCTGCAATGATCAACAATTTGTATATCCATTTAGTGAGACATAACAAGCTATTTGATTGTGTCCAAATAAACAAATGACAATTAGGTAGTTTTTTTCCATCAAGATTTACCAAACAAATCATACACATGGGGTCTACTCTGATGAGCATCAGTACCAACCAAAAGGTCTGATTGGTAAGTACAGAAAAAAGAAAAGAAATATTGGTTGTGTGCAATTAATGGATGTGACACCATTTTCTAGAGGGCTAATTAGTATTTAGATCTTAAATTTTATTTTAGCTTAGAATTTAAGTCCTGATTTGCTCAATTATGTCAATTTAAAAGTTTGGATGTTGAATTTTTTATTTTCGGTTTATTTTCCATTTTCATTCTCTCAGAGAGAGAGAGAGAGAGAAAAAGAAGGTATAGTGAAAAAAAAAGTACCAAAGAAAAAAAATAATTTGGCATATCAGGACTTAAACTCTAAGCTCATATAAAATCAAGGATCTAAAAACTCATTAGAATTTTTTTTTTTTTTTTTAAGAACCAAAGAATACAAAACATATGAAGCTCCCTTTCCTTTTTTATAGGGTGGACAACATTGAATAGGTTATTTTGTCAAGTTCTCTAACCTACATTATCTAAGGGATCAGTAGGCATTAAACATATATATATGAAATGTGAGCTATCATTTTCTCCCATATATGTAAAATCAGGATGATGTTTGCATATTTGGTGGATGAAAGAGAAGAACAACAGCAGACAAGGATGAATGGTTCTTGTTCTCTCGTTGGATGATTTACTTTGGTAGCATGCTTGTTGAAAAAAATAAGACCTTTTTTGTCCGTGTGATAAAATAAAATAAAATGGAAGAGAAGAGAAATTAAGAGAGATAACACACAAGATTTATCGAGATTCAGCTCAATTTGAGCCTACGTTCTCCGTCCGCCCCTTCACCACCGTTTTCACTATAATCAAATGAAATATTACAAGGACATTCTCTCAAGTTTGTACAACTTAACTTGAGAATTACTTTCTCTCACAAATTTACTTTAGGTGGGATTACAAATTGTGTATTCTTCTTCTTGTTACTTGTTGTGTTCAACCTTCACCATCTTCCCTCTATTTATAGGGAGAATATGCCTCTTGGATAGATAACATTCGTTGCATGAAGAAGTCCAAAGGGAAGATTCGTTCCTTCTCCCAAGATTCGTTCATCTATCATCAATGTTGCATGCAAGCTGAATGCATGCAAAATATGGATATATAGGCTACTTCAGATGGTCATAACTTCTTCAATACACCTCCAAATGACCTGGTTCAAAACCTGGATGAAAGAAAAAAACTTTTCTCAACAACTTTTGAATTGAAGACCGAGCCAAATAATTATTGAAACAGCTTCGAAATAGCCTCCAAAAACTGAATCTTGTCACATAAACTGCACCCAGAAAAATGGCTAAGTACTTGACTTAACCCAACCATAGGTGATCGATTTTCATGGATCAAATCCATGTTTATTCATCATGGGGATGGAACCCGTTCCCATCAATCTCCCCCTCCATCCTCATGAGGAGAAATTTCTCAAGCAGTAGTCATACCTGCCTTCCTACAATATAAGTTATACTTCTCTTTTGGTAGAGGCTTCGTCATCATGTCAGACGAATTTTGGCTTGTATCAATCTTCTTAATATGCAT
Source organism: Iris macrosiphon (assembly GCA_036927795.1). Taxonomy (NCBI): domain Eukaryota; kingdom Viridiplantae; phylum Streptophyta; class Magnoliopsida; order Asparagales; family Iridaceae; genus Iris; species Iris macrosiphon. The sequence goes on from JAYESA010000007.1 coordinate 189,542,421, forward strand.
TAAGCGATTCTCCAAATCATCTCGAATCAAGTGATGACGTACATCGATGTGCTTTGCCCTTGAGTGATAGGTGACATTTTTACTCAAGTCAATGGCGCTCTGACTGTCACAATATATAGTGTACTTCTCTTGCTTGAGAGATAACTCCTTTAGAAAATTCTTCATCCATAAGAGCTCCTTCATGGCTTCTGTAGCAGCAATATATTCAGCTTCTGTGGTGGATAGAGCGATACACTTTTGCAGCTTTGATTGTCATGATACGGTTTCCCGTGCAAAAGTAAACAAGTATCCTGATGTGGACTTTCTCTTGTCCAAGTCATCTGCCATGTCAGAATCAGTGTAACCTTCCAATATAGGTTTGCCATCTCCAAGACATAAATAATATTTAGAGTTTCCTCTATGATATCTTAGGATCCACTTTACTGCTTCCCAATGTGCTTTCCAATTAAGCAATGATCACAGTGGGATAATGTTGTATGGATTGAAGTAGTTGTCGCCTTGTGAGAGTTTGTAGTCCTTTCTCGCTCATGTGGCCAAGTCGTTTGTGCTACAAATCTATAAAGGTACCTTCCACTGTTCCAAGTTCATCATTCTCTAAGTGGAATTGAGTCTTGTAGAGAGTGCAACACTTCTTTCCTCTCGCTAGTACAAGTGATCCTTTAGTAAGCTTCTAGCATCCTTTACCAAAGCTGTTTGTGCATCCTTCTTCATCAAGTATCACGTCCCGATTCCGTGGAATCGATAGTCGTCCCCCGGGCGTGACCGCCGTGCGGGCCTAGGTTGCGCACCGCACAAGGCTAAGTCGATTTGGATAACGAGCACATATTCAGAGTACGCAGATAAATTGAAACACAGATTTGAAACATGGAAAAGTTCTCTTTTTATTGATAATATGAACATCAATTACAAACTCTTGAACGAGTCAGTTAATTGCCGCACGGGCTTACAAAAGAGTTGACACAAAATGAGATAACAGTCCTGTACATTACATCCCTTTACTAATTCTTCAAAATATAAGACCTCCTGGAGGGATGACGGCTTTCCCTCGGAGCTGCATTGAGTGGGGTAGCAAGCTCTTGCTTCAAAATGCTTCAAGGGGCACGATCTGAACACGCCTACAGCTGGACTAGATCGGGAAAACGATTTCAGCTCCTCGCTCGGATCTCCTTAGTGCGGGAAACCAGTTCCAACGAGGGTCAGTACATCAAAATATACTGGTGATGGTGAGCTAACCCAACTATACCAATCAACACGTTATTTTAATGAAGCATGCATATTATTGTGGTCTTTCTATCTTGCCTTAGTTCATTTTACAAGCAGCATTATATATATAAACTACTGAAATGAACTTGCCACAGTTCGGTAGATTTTTACCTGTCCGTTTGAACCACCTGCACAATACTTACCATGTCTTCCCTGCCACGAAGACACAAGTTAGCTTGCAACAGGTTTAAATATACGTGGGGATCACTAGCGTAAGCCATGATGGACACTTGTCACAAACGAGAATGGTTTACAGCGAAAGTACAATGGGCGCTACAAGCCATCTCGTCCAGTACAATAGACTATACAATAGAGTTCTGTCCGGGTCGGATCGGTGCCAGTGCCCCAGCGACCGTCCGCATGAACCAATGACCTTGTGCACAAGTTGTCCGTGATCAACGGTATGTTTACTAAGTTAAAAGTTCATGCAATTAAGGCAACACGAGTACAAGACAAGTTTTATTGCATGATTCATTTTGCATAGCCTCTCTGAACAATATTTAGCATAGCATGGCATATTCTATATATAGCACAATTTATAGAAGAAGTATGCATTCTAACTAAAATTGAAGCATATGATAAACATTTGAATGAACTAGCATGCAATAGATAACCGTTCACAAGTTTTGTTGACAAGCAATATAATCCAAGTCTATTCCCTTTTTATCTTGACATCTTTTAGTTATTACTTGGTATCGTTTGATCGGGGCAAAGAAGAATGCAAGATTTTTTAGGTGTGAAGACTTGGAAGAAGGGCTAGCTAATCGGGATGGTAGCCACTCACTTAGTTGGTTGGAAAGAAGAAGGAAAGTGGTGCTTCAGGACTCCGCTCGCGCGTCGTCTACTGCTCGTTTACCTGCATCCACGAACAGCTTGATCAATACCTCTTCCACTCTTTCCAATCTCGGAATTAAAGTGAAGTTCAATGAACAAAAATAATGAAATCCATCGAAACCGTTCAAGAAAACTCAAGCAAATCCGAAAACCAACTCAAGGCACGAAAGCAACAAGCGACAACGAAAACTGAGGCAACAAAGAATGCAGCGGAGAGGTCCCTCCTGACTCTGCCGCTAAGTCAATTCTGGGGGCACGGTCCACTGAATATGGAAATCAATTTCGAAGAAGTAAATCCATAACGAGGATGGATTCTTGTTTCAATCTATCCCGATTGAACGATACCATCTTGTATTTCTTAGCCGCGCTCCCCGAATCAAAAAAATGGGACGCCACATCCTACCCAACTAATTGAAAGTTTCGTCCACGAAACTTAGGAATAGAACCTACCGTTATGAAATATTATGTTAGGGATAGAGATCATGACGCAACGGACAGTCACGAACTGCATGGTTTGATTCACCGCAAACTAAGCATAATCCAAGTCTCAGACGACACTTATCAAACGTGTGCCCCGGCCACTGGAAGAAGTAACATAATCTATCTAACTTTTCTCCTTGCTTGCCGTCGTTATTTGGATGCTTGCAGCGTTGTTTCCTTTGTCGTTGCTATGGCGTTTGTGATTGGAGGTATGCACATGCCGGCAGAAACGTGAGGATACTGCGGTTCAAGAGAGGGCATGATTCAGGACTCCCTGCATAGTCTCGTATTGATGAACGACAATATGCGCATGGATGGCAGGGCATAGACCACCTTCAAACCTTTTTGCTCGACTCGCTGCATCAGGTAAATAGGCACTAACAAATTTGGAGAGTCGGTTGAATTCGGCGGAATACTGTTTAACTGTCATGCTGCCTTGCCGTAGTTGAACAAACTCGTTCTCCTTCTGACGACGCAAATGGGGGGTATAAACTCCTCTTCAAATGCGGCACGAAAAGTCGCCCACGAGATCGCCTCCTCTCCGTGGTCAAATTGAAGAGATCGTCGATGCACGTCCCACCAATCGTGCGCATTGAGGCAGAGCTGCAGTTGCGCGCATGCGACGCGCTTCTCTTCGGGGACCTCTAGCAGAGCGAAGTGGTCTTCAAGTTCGGCCAACCAATCTAGATCCACGATTGGGTCCTCAGTCCCGTTGAATGGAGTGTTGCAGACTTTCTTGAAGTCGCCAAAGTCGAAGGCAGTCACATCCCTCTTCCTTGGAGTTTGAGGCGTCTCGACTTCAAGCACGGGCTGCTCCACCGGAGTTGCCGCTGTTGCCGCAGAATGGTTGGAGGCCAAAGTCTGCACGATATGTTGCAGGATATCTACCTGCTTCTGTTGGACTGAGAATCGAGCTTCTATATTGTCTTAAAACTTGAGTTGCCTCTCCTCCGCTCGCTTCTCGGCCCGTTCGTAGCGAGCCTCGTCCCTTTGTTGGTTTGCCTCCAACATCCGCATCATTTGCTGGATGGGATCGACGCGAGACATGGCTCGCTGGCTCCCTGAACTTCCCGAAGTGCCTGAACTACTTTCCTGGGCTTGCGTCTCGCCCGGTGCTAGCGCTGAGGATTGCGCTGTTGCCATTTCTTCAAAAGAAGGTAAATTACATTAGGATCATAATGTATTATGGACTTATTGCATGAACGTATCTCATTTTGGCCTAACGAGTTCAAGAGTTCGCACAAGGATTTATCGTTAAAGGAGCTTTTCCCATACGAGGGTCAAGAAACTTGAAGCTGTGCTCTGATACCAACATGTCATATCCCGATTCTGTGGAATCGATAGTCGTCCCCCGGGCGTGACCACCGTGCGGGCCTAGGTTGCGCACCGCACAAGGCTAAGCGATTTGGATAGCGAGCACATATTCAGAGTACGCGGATAAATTGAAACACATATTTGAAACATGGAAAAGTTCTATTTTTATTGATAATATGAACATCAATTACAAACTCTTGAACGAGTCAGCTAATTGCCGCACGGGCTTACAAAAGAGTTGACACAAAATGAGATAACAGTCCTATACATTACATCCCTTTACTAATTCTTCAAAATGTAAGACCTCCTGGAGGGATGACGACTTTCCCTCGGAGCTGCATTGAGTGGGGTAGCAAGCTCTCGCTTCAAAATGCTTCAAGGGGCACGATCTGAACACGCCTACAGCTGGACTGGATCGGGAAAACGACTTCAGCTCCTCGCTCGGATCTCCTTAGTATGGGAAACCTGTTTCAACGAGGGTCAGTACATCGAAATATACCGGTGAAGGCGAGCTAACCCAACTATACCAATCAATATGTTGTTTTAATGAAGCATGCATATTATTGTGGTCTTTCTATCTTGCCTTAGTTCATTTTACAAGCAGCAGTATATATAAACTACTGAAATAAACTTGCCACCGTTTGGTAAATTTTTACCAGTCCGTCTGAACCACCTGCACAATACTTACCATGCCTTCCCTGCCATGTAGACACAAGTTAGTTTGCAACAGGTTTAAATATACGTGGGGATCACTGGCGTAAGCCATGATGGACACTAGTCACAAACGAGAATGGTTTGCAGCGAAAGTACAATGGGCGCTACAAGCCATCTCGTCCAGTACAATAGACTATACAATAAAGTTCTGCCCGGGTCGGATCGGTGCCAGTGCCCCAGCGACCGTCCGCAGGAACCAATGACCTTGTGCACAAGTTGTCCATGATCAACGGTATGTTTACTAAGTTAACAGTTCATGCAGTTGAGGCAACACGAGTACAAGAAAAGTTTTATTGCATGATTCATTTTGCATAGCCTCCCTGAACAATATTTAGCATAGCATGGCATGTTCTATACATAGCACAATTTATAGAAGAAGTATGTATTCTAACTAAAATTGAAGCATATGATGAACATTTGAATGAACTAGCATGCAATAGATAACCGTTCACAAGTTTTGTTGACAAGCAATATAATCCAAGTCTATTCCCTTTTTATCTTGACATATTTTAATTATTACTTGGTATCGTTTGATCGGGGTAAAGAAGAATGCAAGATTTTTAGGTGTGAAGACTTGGAAGAAGGGCTAGCTAATCGGGATGGTAGCCACTCACTTAGTTGGTTGAAAAGAAGAAAGAAAACGGTGCTTCAGGACTCCGCTCGCGCGTCATCTACTGCTCGTTCACCTGCATCCACGAACAGCTTGATCAATATGTCTTCCACTCTTTCCAATCTCAAAATTAAAGTGCAGTTCAATGAACGAAAATAATAAAATCCATCAAAATCGTTCAAGAAAACTCAAGCAAATCCGAAAACCAACTCAAGGCACGAAAGCAACAAGCGACAGCGAAAACTGAGGTAACAAAGAATGCAACTGAGATTTCCCTCCTGACTCTGCCGCTAAGTCGATTCTGGGGGCACGGTCCACTGAATATAGGAATTGATTCCGAAGAAGCAAATCCATAACGAGTATGGGTTCTTGTTTCAATCTATCCCGATCGAACGATACCATCTTGTATTTCTTAGCCGCGCTCCCCGAATCGGGGAAACGGGGCACCACATCAAGCTTGCCGGTGGAGAAAAGATTAAGACAAAGATCGGGCACAAATCTAACATCTTTTAGAACCATCATTGTTCCAAGTTTGGTGGTAACACAAATATTTTCAATGCCAAAAATTTGAGAAGAGTTTTTGTTACCCATTTTTACCATTCCAAGGTTATCTTCACGAAGCGAAGTGAAGTAGTCCTTCTGGGGAGTAGCATTGTAGCGCCCCGTTCTCCCGATGCGGAGATCGCGGCTAAGAAACACAAGACGGTATCGTTCGATCGGGATAGATTGAATTAAGAACTCGTCCTCGTTATGGATTTGTTTCTTCGGAATCGATTCCCATATTCAGTGGACTGCGCCCCAAGGATCGTCTTAGCGGCAGAGTCAGGAGGGACCTCTCCGCTGCTATCTTTTATTGCCTCGGTTTTCGATGTCGCTTGTTGCTTTCGTGCTTTGAGTTGGTTTTGGGATTTGCTTGTTTTCCTTGAACGGTTTCGATGGTTTTCATTGTTTTCGTTCATAGACTTGCACTTCTATCCCAAGAATGGAAAGAGAGGAAGAAGTATTAATCGAGCTGTTCGTGTGCAGGTGAACGAGCAGTAGGCGGCTTGCGAACGGAGTCGTGAAGCGCCTCTTTCCTTCTTCTTTCCAAAATCTAAGTGAGTGGCTACCAACCCGATTAGCTAGCTCTGCTTCCAGCTTCATTCCTTTGCCCCGATCAAACGATACCAAGTAATAATAAAAGAAACCAAGATAAAAGAGAATAGACTTGGTTATATGCTTGTCACGAACGAATACTTAGATTCATGCTTGTTCGCTTGGAAATAATCATAAACTGTTGCTTGTCTTGTGCAAATACATATTTCATGCTCGTGTTGCCTCGAAGGCGTAAACTTATTCGTGTTGCCTCGAAGGCATAAACTTGTCGTGTTGCCTCGAAGGCGTAAACTGATTCCTTAAGTTAACGTATTGTTCGATCATGGACAACTTGTGCACAAGGGTAAGTTCTGCGGACGGTCGCTGGGGCACTGGCACCGTTCCGGTCCGGGCGGAACTCGTGTGTAGTCATCGTGTGCTGGAGGGGATAGCTTGCAATGTATCGTGTGCTTGTCGTGTTCTGGTTGCATGCTATCCCTGTCCTTGACTATGTCCGTTATGGCACCACGCCAGTGATCATCGTGTATATTTAAACCTGTTGCATACTAACTTGTGTCTCTGTGGCAGGGAAGGCAAGGTAAGTATTGTGCAGGTAATTCAGACGGTCAGGTAAAATCCACCTAACGGTGGCACGTTCATTTCAGTAAATTCAATATGCTGCTTAACTGTAAATGAACTAAGGCAAGATAGAAACCAACCAAATATGCATGCTTCACTAAACAACGTGTTGATTGGTATAGTCAGGCTAGCTCGCCTTCACCAGCATGTTTCGATATGCTGACCCTCGTTGAAACAGGTTCTCCGCACCAAGGCGAACCGAGCGAGGAGCCGAAGTCGTCTACCCGATCCAGTCCAACTGTTGGCGCATCTTCACCGCGCCCCCGAAGCATTTTGGAGTCAGGAGCCTGCAACTCTTCATACACAAATGCAGCTCCGTGGCAAAGCGATCCTCCAGCCAGGAGGTCTTTATCATTTGAGTTTATAAAAGGATGTAATGTACAGGACTGCTATCTCATTTTGAGTCAACCCCTTTTGTAAGCCGTTCGGCATATTAGCTGACTCGTTCAAGAGTTTGTAATAGATGTTCATTATCAATAAAGAGAACTTTTCTATGTTTCAAATCTGTGTTTCAATTTATCTGCGTACTCTGAATACGTGCTTGCTATGCAAATCATTAAACAGCCTTGTGCGGGCGCAACTCCAGGCCCGCACGGCGGTCACGACTCGGGGGACGCCTCGGGGCGTGACATAGTGGTATCAGAGCACAGATTCAAGTTCCTTAGACTTAGTGCTGGAAAAGTTCCTTTAACGATCAAATTCCTGTGCGAACTCTTGAACTCGCTAGGCCAAAATGAGATACATTCATGCAATAAGTCCATAATACATTATGATCCTAATGTAATTTACCTTCATTTTGAAGGAATGGATCCAGCGCAATCTGCAGCGCAACCACCGATCGAAACACAAGAGAGCAGTTCAGGCAATTCGGGAAGCTCTCGGAGCCAGCGAGGCATGTCTCAAGTCGACCCGCTAGAGCGGTTAATGAAAATGCTAGAAGAGCAACGACAAAGAGACGATGCCCGCCAAGCCAGGCTCGAGAGTAATTTAGAGACCCGTTTCTCAGTCCAACAGAAGCAGGTCGATACCCTGCATCAGATCGTTCAGACTTTGGCTGCCAACCATTCCGCCGCAACAGCAGCGACTCCGGTGGAACAGCCCGTGCTTGAAGTGGAGACGCCTCAAATTCCAAGGCCGAGGGACGTGACTGCCTTCAACTTGGGACACTTCAAGAAAGTTTGCAACACCCCGTTCGACGGGACTGAGGACGCTGTGGTAGCTCTAGATTGGCTAGCCGAGATTGAAGATCACTTCACTCTGCTAGAGGTCCCCGAAGATAGGCGCGTCGCCTGCGCGCAACTGCAGCTCCGCCTCAACGCACACGATTGGTGGGACGTGCATCGACGATCTCTCCAACTTGATCACGGAGAGGAGGCGATCTCGTGGACGACCTTTCGTGCCGCGTTCGAAGAGGAGTTTATACCGCCTCCAGTACAACGTCAAATGGAAAACGACTTCGTGCAACTGAGGCAAGGCAGGATGACAGTTAAAGAGTATTCTGCCGAATTCAACCGACTCTCCAAATTCGCTAGGGCCTATTTACCTGATGTAGCGAGTCGAGCCAGAAGGTTTGAAGGTGGACTACGCCCTGCCATCCATTCGCACGTGGTCAATAATCAGTATGGGACAATGCGTGAAGTCATGAATCACGCCCTATCTCTCGAACCACTTTATCCTCATGTTGCTGCCGGCGCTGTGCATACATCCAGTCACAAACGCCAAAGCAACGAGGGAGGAAATACCGCTACAAAGCGCCCGAATAACACTGGTCAGCAGGACGGGGATTGGAACAAAACTTGTCACTTCTGTAGGAGAAAAAGGGCACCTTAAGAAGTACTGCCGTAAAAGACTTGGATTATGCCTCGCTTGTGGCGATCCAGCCCATGCTATTTCCTCCTGTCCGAACCTTCATGGTCGTCGTCCTGAACATTCCTAACGGTAAGTTCTACCCTAAGTTTCGGGACGAAACTTCCAATTAGTTGGGTAGGATGTAGCGCCCCGTTCTCCCGATGCGGAGATCGCGGCTAAGAAACACAAGACGGTATCGTTCGATCGGGATAGATTGAATTAAGAACTCGTCCTCGTTATGGATTTGTTTCTTCGGAATCGATTCCCATATTCAGTGGACTGCGCCCCAAGGATCGTCTTAGCGGCAGAGTCAGGAGGGACCTCTCCGCTGCTATCTTTTATTGCCTCGGTTTTCGATGTCGCTTGTTGCTTTCGTGCTTTGAGTTGGTTTTGGGATTTGCTTGTTTTCCTTGAACGGTTTCGATGGTTTTCATTGTTTTCGTTCATAGACTTGCACTTCTATCCCAAGAATGGAAAGAGAGGAAGAAGTATTAATCGAGCTGTTCGTGTGCAGGTGAACGAGCAGTAGGCGGCTTGCGAACGGAGTCGTGAAGCGCCTCTTTCCTTCTTCTTTCCAAAATCTAAGTGAGTGGCTACCAACCCGATTAGCTAGCTCTGCTTCCAGCTTCATTCCTTTGCCCCGATCAAACGATACCAAGTAATAATAAAAGAAACCAAGATAAAAGAGAATAGACTTGGTTATATGCTTGTCACGAACGAATACTTAGATTCATGCTTGTTCGCTTGGAAATAATCATAAACTGTTGCTTGTCTTGTGCAAATACATATTTCATGCTCGTGTTGCCTCGAAGGCGTAAACTTATTCGTGTTGCCTCGAAGGCATAAACTTGTCGTGTTGCCTCGAAGGCGTAAACTGATTCCTTAAGTTAACGTATTGTTCGATCATGGACAACTTGTGCACAAGGGTAAGTTCTGCGGACGGTCGCTGGGGCACTGGCACCGTTCCGGTCCGGGCGGAACTCGTGTGTAGTCATCGTGTGCTGGAGGGGATAGCTTGCAATGTATCGTGTGCTTGTCGTGTTCTGGTTGCATGCTATCCCTGTCCTTGACTATGTCCGTTATGGCACCACGCCAGTGATCATCGTGTATATTTAAACCTGTTGCATACTAACTTGTGTCTCTGTGGCAGGGAAGGCAAGGTAAGTATTGTGCAGGTAATTCAGACGGTCAGGTAAAATCCACCTAACGGTGGCACGTTCATTTCAGTAAATTCAATATGCTGCTTAACTGTAAATGAACTAAGGCAAGATAGAAACCAACCAAATATGCATGCTTCACTAAACAACGTGTTGATTGGTATAGTCAGGCTAGCTCGCCTTCACCAGCATGTTTCGATATGCTGACCCTCGTTGAAACAGGTTCTCCGCACCAAGGCGAACCGAGCGAGGAGCCGAAGTCGTCTACCCGATCCAGTCCAACTGTTGGCGCATCTTCACCGCGCCCCCGAAGCATTTTGGAGTCAGGAGCCTGCAACTCTTCATACACAAATGCAGCTCCGTGGCAAAGCGATCCTCCAGCCAGGAGGTCTTTATCATTTGAGTTTATAAAAGGATGTAATGTACAGGACTGCTATCTCATTTTGAGTCAACCCCTTTTGTAAGCCGTTCGGCATATTAGCTGACTCGTTCAAGAGTTTGTAATAGATGTTCATTATCAATAAAGAGAACTTTTCTATGTTTCAAATCTGTGTTTCAATTTATCTGCGTACTCTGAATACGTGCTTGCTATGCAAATCATTAAACAGCCTTGTGCGGGCGCAACTCCAGGCCCGCACGGCGGTCACGACTCGGGGGACGCCTCGGGGCGTGACAAGCATGGTAGGGGGCACCAGAATCAATTACCCATTCTGAGTCTTGGCAAGTGAGATTTGCACAGTCTTCTTCACATGCCGAGAAAAGCACGATTTTATTGTCAGTGACAACTCCTGAACTTTTATTCTTTTCTTTCTTCTCATTGGTCCTTCCTTTTGTTCTCGCTTGAGCTTGCGACATTCCTGTTTTAAGTGTCCACTCTTCTCATAGTGATAGCAACTAATGTCCTTCCTAACCTTTGATTTTTATCTCGACTTGTCTCGGTTCTGAGGCTGTAGGCTTTTGCTCCTTCCCCTATTCTCGGTGACAAGGGCATGAGAATGGGAGAATCTAGATGACTTTCTTCGAATTTTTTCATTCAAGAGGATGCTTGTAACTTGGATCATGGATACAACTCCATCAGGTGCGGAGTTGCTAAGAGATACCATAAGAGTCTCCCAACTATCCGGTAACGAGCTAAGCAGAAGAAGGGCTTGAAGCTCGTCGTCCAACACCATCTTCATAGCTGCAAGCTGATTAATAATACTTTGAATTTCATTCAAATGTTCAGATATGGAATCACCTTTTTTGAACTTGAGATTGACAAGCTTTCGAATCAAGAAACCTTTGTTACCGGCGGTCTTTCTCTCATAGAGATCTTTAAGTTTCTTCCACAAGCTGTTCGCCGAAGTCTCATTTGACACATGATGGAATACAGTGTCATCCACCCATTGACGAATGGTACCGATGGTCTTCCGGTCGAGTTTCTTCCATTCTTCCATCGTCATGGATTCGGCTTGGAAGATTCACCTTCAACCGGTGCATAGAAGTCCTTGCAATAGAGAAGGTCCGTCATCTTCGCCTTCCATATCATCCAGTTGCGGCCATTCAAGCTGATCATCCGAATGCCACCAATGAGAGTCTCCATCTCAATACAAGAAGATTAACAACCTGTGCTCTGATACCACTGTTGAAAAAAATAAGACCTTTCCCGTCTTTGTGATGAGATAAAATAAAATGGAAGAGAAGAGAAGTTAAGAGAGATAACACACACAAGATTTATCGAGGTTCAACTCAATTTGAGCCTACGTCTTTCGCCCGTCCCTTCTTCACCGTTTTCACTATAATCAAATGAAAGATTACAAGGACATTCTCTCAAGTTGGTACAACTTAACTTGATGATCATTTTCTCTCACAAACTCACTTAAGGTGAATTACAAGTGTGAGGATTACAAGTTGTGTATTGTTCTTCTTGTTACTTATTGTGTTCAACCTTCACCATCTCCCCTCTATTTAGAGGGAGAATATGTCTCTTGGGTACATCACATTCGTTGCATGGAGAAGTCCAAAGGAAAAATTCGTTCATTCTTCCAAGATTCGTTCATCTATCATCAATGTTGCATGCAAGCTGAATGCATGCAAAATATGAATAGATAGGCTACTTCAGATGGTCATAACTTCTTCAATACACCTCCAAATGAACTGGTTCAAAGCCTGGATGAAAGAGAATATTTTTCAACAACTTTTGTATTGAAGACCGAGCCAAATAATGATTACAACAGCTTCGAAATAGCCTCCAAAAATTGAATCTTGTCACAGAAACTGTATCCAGAAAAATGGCTAAGTACTTGGCCGAACCCAACCATGGGTGACCGAGTTCCATGGATCAAATCCATGTTTATTTATCATGGGAATGTAACCCGTTTCCATCAATGTTGACATATTTATAATAAGGTTCACAGTATCGATGTCGAAATCAGATCATTCTTATGAGTATCAAGATTGATAGTTTCGGACTGGAGTATCAAATTTTTTTGGTATCGAAAAGGAAATAATTATTAATAAATATTTAACATTTTAGAAATATATATTTTATACATTTAGGTATAATTTTAAGTATTTTTAGTGTTGTTTTTTAGTAGTCTTGAAATTGAATGGAATAGTAGTCACCCTTATCGATTGGTTTACATACGATTCATAAGTTTTCTTCTTTGACATGCTTTTACAACCTTACTATGCATTTATATCCTTACTGATTGGTATTTTTTGTTCAATTTTTGTGTGCCAATTGATCGGAAAAGAGCCTCCAATGTCGATATCGGTCAGTATCGGTCAGTAACGAATCGGAACATGACAAACCGTATCGGTATCGACGTATCGGATCGATATCAGCCGATACTGCAAACTATGGTTTATAATATACGTACATAATAATAAAAATACCATTTTGGAGAGGATTTACTTCTTTAGCATGTTTATAATACATTTATCAGTTAGTTGTAATTGTAAAGTTTTTTTTTGATAATACATATCAGTTAGTAGCATCCACAGATACAGTCACTATAACATTATCAATTTAGATGACATTGAACATTAAGTACTAACAATTCTGACGATGTTCAATATGAAGTATATTGTATTCAAATTAAGCGGAAATCCTCTGCACTGCAATCAGAAAGATCTGAAATCACCAAATGAAGTTCTCAACTTCCCATACTGATGAACATAAGATAGTCAAAGTGAGTGAAATAAATATTTCAGGACTGCACAAGTGCACAAGATCAATATAACTAATACATTGCAAAATTTCCTTATAAAAGTTAGGAGGGCCAACAAGAATCATACACATGATTTTTTCAAGGTTCATAATATCGGTATCGGACAATTCCTATGAGTATCGTGATCGATACTGATCGACATGATCGGTGGTTTCAGATTGGAGTATCGAATTTTTTTGTATCGGAAACCAAATAATTATTAATAAATTATTAACATTTTTGAAAATATATTTTATACAATTATGAATAATTTTAATTATTTTCAATATTTTTTCTTAGCAGTTTTGAAATTGAATGAAATAATAGTTACCCTTACCGATTGGTTTACATGCGATAAATATATTTTCTTCTTTTACATGCTTTTACAAATTAACTATGCTTTTACACTCTTGTTGATTGGTCTTTTTTCGTTCAATTTTCTTTGCCAAATTGATCGTAAAAAAGACCTCCAATGTCGGTATCGGTCTCGGTATCATGCCAAAACGCGGTATCGATCGTATCGAAGATATCGGTCGATACTGCAAACTATGAATTTTTTTGTAGACAAGTGGTTTTTGAAAGGTCTACATACATCTTTTTCTACTGCAAAGGGTGGTACTTCAGAAAACGTAAAGTGTTGGAGTGGGTGGGGTTCCCAATCTATGTGAAAAATATTCCAGAGTAGGATTGAGTATTTCTACATATAATAGGAATACCTCAATTTATTTGGATTGGATATTCCTAAATATAATAGGAATATCTCAATGGATATGGATTGGATATTCCTACATATAATAGGAATATGTCAATGGATTTGGATTGGATATTCCTACATATAATAGGAATATGTCAATGGATTTGGATTGTATATTCTTATCTATAATATGAATGCTAGTTGTGGGTTTGAGGCTATATATATGTGTCTCCTGGCCCTAAAATATATCACTCTCTCTCTCTTAAAAAAAATAGCAATAAGGAAAAAAAATGAGACAAGAGTGTCATTGCAACATTGGAGAGAAGAAAAAAGGATTGTGGGCCGTTTCGAAGAAGGAGATCAGTTTCGGATATTTTTCGTTGTCTTTCTTCTTCGTGGTTATAATCTATTTTATATTCCAAAAGATTTGTGGTGATCCGTTTGGATCGATGAGGAGTTTGTAAGGAGCCAGTGTATTTCTTATTCCATTAGTGGAGGCTTTTCAGGGTTGGGTACTCCGATCGTCCCGTAGTTTTTTCCGCAAGGATTTTTCACGTCAAAAATCTCCGTGTCTGCATTTGTGTTTGACATTTTTGGTTTGTGCATTTTGCTCGGTTCCCTCGTAGGTACTCTCTGGTTTGGGGAACAATTTTCGCACTTTTGTTCCCAACAAAGTGGTATCAGAGCTAGGTTCTGGAATTTCAGAAGGGTGTCAGGAGTTGACAGAAAAACCAGAGAGGAGAGATGGACGCAAAGCCGGTGTGCATGGTAAACTTGAACGGTACCAACTATCATTACTAGAGGAGCAAGATGAAAGATCTGTTATTTGTCAAGAAGTTGCATTTGCTGGTATTTTCTTCCGAGAGGCCCAGTGACAAATCTGAAGAGGAGTAAAATTTCGAGCATATACAGGTGTGTGGGTACATCAGGCAGTTCGTTGACGAGAACGAGTACAACCATGTTGCCAGTATTGAGCATGCGAGGACACTGTGGGATAAGCTGGAATTTTTGTATGCGAAGAAGACCGAAGTAAATAAATTATTCCTGATCCAGATGATGATGGGTCTGCGGTACAAAGATGAGACATCTATTACGGATCACTTGATTGAGTTCCAGGACGTGGTTGACCAGCTATCCTCGATGGAAGTCAAGTTCGACGACGAGGTTCAGGGACTATGGCTGTTGTGTACATTTCCAGACTTGTGGGAGACCGTACGAGTGTCTATGATAGCTTCTACTCTGGAAGGCATGTCCAGTCTGGAGTTTGCCAAAAGCGGGGTACTGAATGAAGAGATGCGAAGACGTTCTCAGATACTTCATCCACATCCCACTCAGAGGTGCTTGTTTCAGAGAGCCGCAGAAGGGGTAAGCAGGGGTCCAGGCGGTGGCAGAGACAAAAGCAGGAAAAGGTCCAAGGGTCGGTACGAGGACTCGGAGTGTTACCATTGTGGCTAGAAGGGCCACATCAAGTGGAACTGTTTCGCTTGGAAGAGAGAGAAGAAGGGCGACAAGGGAAAGCAAAGTGAGAATACTACAGCGGTGGCATCGACACATGGAGGCAACATGATCATTGTAGGTGATGAGGTAGTTATGAACCTCGCCTGCGATGACAACTCTTGGCTGGTGGACTCAGGTGCTTCAACGCACGTATCTCACGACATGACACTATTTGCTACATACACAACAGACAACTGTGGAGTGTTGAAGATGGGTAATGGAGATGTGTCGAAGGCGGTTGTCATTGGAGATGTGCATTTGAGGACAAAGACAGGTGCAGTTCTTGTTCTCAAAGATATTCGTCATGTCCCTGATATCCGTTTCAACCTGGTATCGGGTGAAAGGTTGGATGTCGAGGGTTTCTTCAGTCTCTTCGAGAATAATCAGTGGAAGCTTTCCAGAGGTTCTATGGTGATTGCCAGAGGAAGCAAGAGGTCTGGACTCTACTATATGGAAGGGAGCGCACAGGGGGTACATGAGGTTAACGCAGCTACTGATGCGTCTACTGAGTTATGGCACATACGGCTCAGCCATATCAGCGAGAAGGGGATGAGCTACTTGGTGAACAAGATGGTGATTCCAGGACTAAATTCTATAAAGTTGGAGAAGTGCATGCACTGTTTGACGGGGAAGCAAAATATGGTGTCTTTCCAAAGTCATCTAAGTTCAAGGAAGCCGACGTTGCTCGAGTTGATTCACTCGAATGTCTGCGGTCCTATGAAGGTAAAATCCAATGGTGGTGCTTCTTATTTTGTAACATTTATTGATGACTGTTCCAGGAAGGTTTGAGTCTATGCCTTAAAGACCAAGGATCAGGTGTTGCCTACTTTCAAGGAATTTCAGGCCTCCGTTGAAAAAAAGACGGGCAAGAAGCTACTTTGTGTTCGGTCGGACAATGGTGACGAGTATATCGGTCCCTTTGATGCTTATTACAGAGATCAAGGGATATGACACCAGAAGACTCCACCAAAGACACCGCAGCTCAACGGTGTAGCAGAGCAGAAGAACATGACGCCAATGGAGAGGGTACAGTGTTTCCTGTTAGAAGCAAACTTGCCAGGCAGCTATTGGGGTGAGGCACTTTACACAACTGCTTATGTTATTAATTTATCTTCTAGTGTTCCTTTGCAGGGTGATGTGCCTGACAAAGTATGGTACGACAAAGAGCCGTCATACAATCACCTGCAAGTGTTTGGTTGTAAGGCCTTCGTCCATGTACCGAAGGATGAGAGATCCAAACTTGAGTCAAAGATGAGGCGGTCCATCTTTGTCGGCTACGGTCGGGATGAGTTTGGCTATAGACTATACTATCCAGTGGGAAGAAAGCTTTATAGAAGCAGGGACGTGGTATTCGTCGAGGATCAGACCATGACCAACACTCAAGATTTTGAGATGCCTTCTGAGGCTGAGAAATTGCCTGAGTTAGAGTCATTTCGCTTCGAGCATTTTCTAGAGGACATCGCAGAGGATCCAGTTATGGGAGAGCCAGTACATAAAGTTGCTCCCAACCTTGATCATCAGCCTGCTGATAATTTTTAGGGTGACCCTCAGGAGGATGAGCATGCCGAGGAGGCAGTTCCTGGAGGGGAGAAGGCTGTAGATATACAGCCAACACCAGTGGTTCCATTGAGGAGGAGCGAAAGAGAGCGTCGACCATCTACGAGATACTCACCGGGTGAGTATGTGCTACTGACTAACGGGGGAGAACCCGAAAGTTTTGTAAAGGCTACGGAAGATGAACACAGGCAGGAGTGGATGGAGGCCATGCAGGAGGAGATGAGTTCCTTGGAGGCCAACTCTACTTATGATCTGGTACGTTTTCCAAAGGGCAAGAAGGCTTTTAAGAATCGATGGGTGTTCAGAGTGAAGCAGACAGATGATGCTACTCGCCCTCGATACAAAGCGAGGTTGGTAGTTAAATGCTACGGTCAGCGGAAAGGCATAGATTATGATGAAATCTTTTCGCCAGTCGTCAGGTAGTCGTCTATACGGGTGGTACTAGCATTGACAACCAGTTTCGACTTGGAGGTTGAGCAAATGGACGTGAAGACGACATTACTCCACGATGATCTTGAGGAGGAGTTGTACATGGAGCAGCCAGAGGGATTATCTGAGAAGGGCAAGTCACATTTCGTCTGCCGGTTGAGGAAGAGCTTGTATGGTCTGAAATAGGCTCCGAGGCAGTGGTGCAGGAAGTTTGAGTCGTTTATGGGGGATCATGGCTATGTACGGACGACGTCGGATCATTGTGTTTTTGTGAGGTACTTCGCCGAGGATGATTTTATCATTTTGTTGCTTTATGTTGATGACATGCTGTTGGTGGGTCGGAATACCACCAGGATAGCAGACTTGAAGTGCCAACCGGGCGCGACCTTCTCTATGAAGGATTTGGGCGCAGCAAAGACTATTCTTGGAATGGAGATCAACCGAGAGAGAGAGGGTCCAAGCTTCTACACTTGTCCCAAAAGAAGTACATTCACCGGGTACTTCAGCATTTCGGGATGGACGGGTCAAAGAAAGTGAGTAACCCCCTTACGGCTCACTTTAAGTTCACTGAGGAGCAATGTCTATCTACCAAGGACGAGAAGGAAGACATGGAGCGAGTTCCATATGCCTCAGTCGTGGGAAGTCTTATGTATGCTATGGTATGTACGAGGCCAGACATTGCTCACGCAGTCGGCACAGTTAGCAAGTACACTTTCAATCATGGAAGGGTACATTGGAGTGGGGTCAAGTGAATTCTACGATATCTTCAGGGTACTGCCGATTGGAGACTTTTATTTGGTGGTGACGAGCCGAAGCTAGTTGGATATACCGATGCTGATATGGCTGGAGATGTGGAGATGAGGTGATCGACTTTTGGCTATGTGATGATGTTTAATGGTGGACTAGTATCGTGGCAGTCGCGTTTACAGAAGTGTGTTACATTGTCGACGACAGAGGCAGAATACATTGCGGCGACGGAGGCTTGCAAGGAGTTATTGTGGATGAAGATGCTGCTGCAGAAAATTGGGCTAAAGCAGGAGCAATATCCTTTGCTTTGCGATAGTCAGAGTGCTATTCACCTTGTGAAGAACCAGATATTTCATAGCCGGTCCAAGCACATTGATACCCGGTATCATTGGATACGAGATATGGTTGACAAGAAGGAAGCGACGCTTGAGAAGGTTCATACAGATGACAACGGAGCAGATATGTTCACAAAGGTTCTACCAAGGAAAAAATTTGAGTACTTCAGGCGGATCATCGGGATGACGACCCCCTCCACATAGTTGTGAAGGGGAAGATTTGTTGGAGTGGGTGGGGTTCCCAACCTATGTGAAAAATATCTCGGAGTAGGATTGAGTATTTCTACATATAATAGGAATATCTCAATTTATTTGGATTGGATATTCCTAAATATAATAGGAATATCTCAATGGATATGGATTAGATATTCCTACATATAATAGGAATATGTCAATGGATTTGGATTGGATATTTCTATCTATAATAGAAATGCTAGTTGTGGGTTTGAGGCTATATATATGTCTCCTAGCCCTAAAATATATCACTCTATCTCTAAAAAAATATAGCAACAAGGAGAGAAAATAAGGCAAGAGTGCCATTGCAACATTAGAGAGGAGAAAGAATGATTAGAGGTCGTTTCGAAGAAGGAGATCAGTTTCGGGTATTTCTCGTTGTCTTTCTTTTTCGTTGTTATAATCTATTTTCTGTTCCAAAAGAGTTGTGATGATCCGTTTGGATCGGTGAGAAGTTTTTAACGAGTCGGTGTATTTCTTATTCCATTAGTGGAGGCTTTTCAGAGTTGGACTCCGATCGTCCCGTGGTTTTTACCGCAAGAATTTTTCACGTCATAAATATCTGTGTCAGCGATTTGTGAGTATCTTCTTAACATTGACACACAATGACATACTTCAAATAACATATCAAATATATACTCTAAATTAACCTCATCTTTTTTCTTCCTTTTTATTTTTCTTTAGCTGGTGAACCAGATGGGTTACTATTCACTTGTTATAGCACTCTCGAAATTTGAAACGCCTCTGGCTTGCTAGCAATTTTTAAGTATGGTAAAGAGTCCACTACAGCCCTCAACTGCTATAAATTTTGACTAAAATAAAAATATAGTACTTGATACCATTTCCACTATGCGAAGTGTTTGCTTTCGTGGACCATCAATTCTGAGATGACAACAAAAACATCTAGTATGCCTCAAACTTAATTTGAGATGACAATAAAAAACGCCAAAATTTACAACTTATTAGATCATCATTATTAGTTGGGACTCTCCAATGCAATTTGAGGTCCAAAATTTCAAAAAAAAAAGTAATTGTAGAATGGGTTGGGTTTGTATGAGAATAGTAGGAAATGATAAAGTGAGCTCCAGCTCCTAAGATTGTGTGGTCAAAATTTAATGTGAGAAAAAAATAATATAAAATTTAGAATTTAGAAAGTTGGATTTCAAATTGGAACTTACTACTCTACAAAATGAGTTTCTATAATCTAGAATCTAGAAATTGGGAGGACCAACCCTTAATACATATGGATGAGATGAGAGCAAAAATCTAGAAATTAAAACTAAAAATAAGACTTACTTTCTATAAAATGAGCTCCTACATTTTAAATTTAGGATATAGAATATGAGATGGACGTTACTAGCGATGCTCAGGGGCTATTATATTTAGAGAACATGGTAGATATTTTAGCCCAACTGCTTCACAAATCAATGTACAAGCTCACTACTTGGCAGACATCAACACTTGACCAGACAGGACTAGCATTATATTGCTGCATGTAAAAACAAACAAACATCAGATATGCACACTAATTTTTTTTTTTTTTTTTTATTTAGATATCTGACTATACGCATGTTGTGTTGCATGTCGTTTGAATTCACTGTTCCACATCTCTTCTGCGATTTGATTTCGAGACCTCCGTCCAGCCAGAAAAGTTATATCTTTTCTCACTGACCATAAGTGTCAGTTTTTTTTCTTTTGATATACCTAGTTCCGCCACCAACTGACAAAATGAAGATTCGAATCTTAGTCTACTCCAAAGTGACCTGTCACATTATCACTAAGATAATGCTTTCGATATCATAAGAGCCAGTTAAGTTCGGTAGATATACATACAACTTAATTACTCTGTCCTCGTCATATGCACATTAGATGTCACACGAAAGAAACTTACACAAACTGATGAAATTTTCTTCAAGGGAGAAGGAAGCGGTTAGGGCAATGTTGTCATGCCTCTAGCCAAGAAGAGAAAGAAGGCACTAAGAAACATATACCAGTGGGATGTTTTGGCGGATCAAGTACCAACCATTATATTTGAACCTTATCATGATCTATTTTTCTCATCCTTCAATCTTTATATATGTTCAACGGAGTATAAAAAATTGCTAGGAATTCTTCCAATTATATATATATATATATATATATATATATATATATATATATATATATATATATATATATTTTAAACAAATTTATAATATTAATTTTATTAATGGATGTTGTAAAAGAACAATACAACTATAAATATATATAGATGGAAAACGGATTCATATCTGTATAGAAGTAGGAGAAAAAATATGTATCCTTAGAGGAAAAGAAATCCAATCCTAAATCTAATTAGTATATAATCCTAAATCTAATTTAATTAATCTTAACACCCCCTTCAAACTCATGGTGGATCAAAAAATATGAGTTTGTCCAATAGAAACTGAAGTCACATAGTGCCTTTCAAAAATTAAAATATGTGTTGTTAACGGGTTGGCTTGCGTGCAGTGGGAGCTGAAGGTGGAAGTTGTAGAGTTGTGGGAGAGTGTATGATCCTTCTGCATGGGCTGTAGGATATTATGCGTACGTTGGTCGATGGGCCTGCATTGGCAACTGAAAGCCTGCCCTCTAATTTTACATGGTGTATCCCATGTAGGGGTAAATATACGCTTGCGGACGAACAATAGATATTGAAGTTGTTCTGTACATCTTATTGTACTAATGTGATATCATTTGAGGATTATAAACGCCTTGTTGGTATGCATAATCACTTGGGTAGGCCATGTACCTAAATGGGATGAGATACATGACTGGATAGGGAGGAGGGGGCATCTGAGCCGACACTTGGCTATATTATGGGCCCGTTGCTTGTGGTAGGCCCTGTTGAATGCTTCCAACTTTATTCCGGCCAGTTGAAACAGAAAAAGCACATGCAGAGGAGCCAACGAAGGCAGGCTGACGCTGGAGCTCTAACTGAGTAAGACGATGTTGAATATCTGCCGATGTCTAAGTACTATCAACAATGTGAGCCTGAGGTACTGGAGAACGAGACAAGGAGGAACCCTTTGTCTTCATCCGCTTGAGAAATTGAGTTTTAAAATATGGGTGAAGCAGAAAACAATCATCCACTGAGTGTCCAGGCTTTTGAGAGTGAGTACATATCATACCAGACCACTGACGAGCATAACAAGCGGCAGCGGAATGAACAAGTTTCCCGTAATAGGTACATGAAGGACGAAGAGAAGTGGGAGCATGAGCCTTCTTGAAAGTGGTAGACGGATGACGCAGAGCAACAACAAGGACAGTCCCAGAACACGAAGTCGGTGTAGAGATGTTAGTAGAAAGAGAACACAAACGAGTCTCCTCAGCTGTAACACTACCAGAAAAAGTCAAATTAGCGACGTAAATAAACGTCGCTAAATGACCAATAAACGTCGTTAATCACTTTTAGCGACGTAATTAGCAACGTTTTACAGAAGTCGGAACTCAGCTAGTCGCTGAAAGGAAAAATGTCGCTAAACGTCGCTATACCGACATTTTTTAGCGACGTAAATGTGTCGCTAGATTAGCGACGTTTAGCGACGCAACGTCGCTAATTAGCGACGTGCTCATCTGTCGCTAAACGTCGCTAATTAGCGACTTATATAGCGACGTTACAACGACGTCTTTAATGACCTGACAAAACTGCCATGTCAGCAAAATTAGCGATGTATTCAGCGACGTATTTAGCGACGTATTCAGCCACGTATAACAACGTCGCTAAACGACGCTAAATTTTCAGTAAAAAAAAATGTTAAAAATTACCAATTTTCCTGCAATTTATGAATTTCTAATTATAAATAGACCCGGAGCAACCCTCCGTTGAATTCTCTGGGTTCGCCGACCCCTTCGGTGGAACACTCAACACTGATAAATTAACATACATTTAATATGAATAAAAAATATCACAGTCACACAATACACACAAATATTTTGAAATCGACAGATGGAAAAAAAATCAAAACTGATCCCTAATTAACGAAATTTTAGCAACGTTTAGCGATGTCAAACAAAAACGTCGCTAAAATAAATATTTAGCGACGTCACAGACGTCGCTAAACACGTTGCTAAATATTTTTAATATAAACGTCGCTAAATACGTCACTAAACATCGCTAAATTATAAAATTCAGCGACGTTTAGCGACCTAAGATAACTTATAGCGACTATTCTTTAAAAAAATTGAATTATAGTCGCTAAACGTCGCTATATGTCGCCAAACAGCGACGTATAGCGATGTTAATATTCGGAGTCGCTGAATTAGCGACGTTTTAATTTACTGTCGCTAAAACGTCGCTAATTCCGCAATTTTTAGTGGTGTAAGCTCAAAGATAGCAGCGTCTAGAGTGGTATTATTCTGAATGATCCGACCGCTTGCGGACTGAAATTTGGGACGCAGGACTATGAGAAACTGAAAAAGCTGTCGACGTTCCCGAAGAGTGCGTGCGCGTACGGAATCATGATCAGTACCCTCAAATTTTAGTAGCTCACGCCAGGAACCCCAATCAGTGTGGCGAACTCCTGAATAGTGCGATCCTCCTGTCTGGCGGTAGAAGCTTGGGTGATCAACTGATACTCCCGAGCACTACTCGACTGAACAAACTGAGTAGTCAAATGGTCCCATAATAAAGATCAGACTGGATATCTTCAAGATCTGGACGAAGTGACCGATCAACAGAAGAGATGATGAAAGCAACAATCCGCTCACCGTGGTCGTCCCAAGTATCCTGAGCAACGCGAATAGTATTTCGAGTCTCTGTTTTATCATCAGCAGCGGGTTCATGAGGCCTTGGGATAGAACCATCAAGATGACCAAGAAAACGACGACCACGTAGAGTGGTCCAAACTGAGGCAACCTACTCAGTCCAATCATGAGAAGAAATCAACGAAAAATCTGTGGAAGTCGAAAGAAAATCTCAGAATTGTTTCGATGAAGGCATTTTTTTCTTTTCTTAAAGAAAGAAAACCTGAAACTACATATTCTTTTCTTCTTTTGATGAGTATTCATGCCTGCAGTTATGAAGCTTTCAGAAAAAGCTAAGCTCGAGGATAGCAAATCAACTAAGCAAATTGTTGCACTTCTTCTTTTTACTAAATTGAACAGTACTATTGGAAATGTGTCTTCGACCTCCTGTATCTTCTGCTGAGCGATTAACTACAATGAGATCAACTAAGCAAATTGAATGTCTTCGACCACAGATGGCGCCAGACAACGTCCACAGACGACGGTCTAAAATTTTGGCCGGTGAAGAAAAAGTAGAGAAATTGAGGATTGAAAAATCATAGGCTCTGATACCAAGAAACAAATTTACAATATTAAATTTTATTAATAGATGTTGTAAAAGAGCAATACAACTATGAATACATATAGATTGAAAACAGATTCATATCCGGATAGAAGTAGAAGAAGAAAAATGTATCCTAAGAGCAGAAAAAATTCAATCCTAAATCTAATTAGTATCTAATCCTAAATCTAACATAATTAATCTTAACACACACACACACACACACCCCCCCACACACACACATATATATATATATATATATATATATATATATATATATATAGGGTTTAGTCTACTGGTAGGGTGGAGGGTCCCAGAGGGTGGTTGTTCGGTTCGAGTACTCCTTCCGTTCCAGATGACTGAGTAACCGTTCTAAAAATAAATAAATAAATAAAAATATTATGACCAACAATTTTTGATAAGCTGCAATACCAAACTCGTTGTAAGAAGGATAATTTACTTTCTTTGTTATATACGAGATGATGAAGTATAGAGTTCATAAAGAATATGCAAGTGAGGACCACATTGAGTAGTTCATTGTCAATGTAGGCACAATCAAAGGTGGGGGCATGCCTTGGTTTCATAATTGTACTATGGGCCTGGATAATGGGAAACCATGATGGAATGGTCATGATCACATTGGCATAGTCCTTGCTTCTGGTTGATGATTAAAAATGATCAAAGGTTTTCACCAAGCAACAATACTTGACTCTACTCTCTTGTCATAGCCTATTTGGTATATTTAAAGGGCAACGTTATTGTTTTCTTCAGAAAAAGTGAGGTTCTTGGCTGATGACTACATGTTTGGAATAGAAAGAGAAATGTTTGGAATGGAAAGAGAAAGTAGTGGTGTATGCATTAACAAATTACCTACCATTCATATTTTTATTGATTTTGGTTTATCATTTTAGCAAATACATGAATATGCCTATTGATTGTTATGTCTATGATAGTTCATATCTTCTACTTGAGCTAAATCCTTAGTGTTGGTTTTGGGTGGGTTCCCAATCAACGTGGAGAATGTTAGTGTTGTTTTGACTTTACTTTGGAAGCAACTCATATAACTCAATAAAGACAACTCCTCTTTTGTTAGTCCCACATGGGCCTTTTCATATATTATTTTACCCCTCTTAGTGGGTAAGTAAATTTTGTGGGGGATGGACTAGATCTCATCCAACCCGCGAGCGGGTGCACGATTTAATGCGCATTTTTACCCATTTTTTAGTCGTGCATGTAATCTCCCTGATTTTTAAGAAAATTTTAATTTTTGGATTTTTACATTTTTCTGGAATTTCTGGAATTTTCCGAGAATTTTCTCTAATTAAATTAAGGTATTTTAATTATTAAAGGATTTTTAACTATTATTATATAATATTAAAATATTATGAAAATAATATTTTATGGTGTAAAATAGAAAATCAGACATATGGTAATTTTCCGGGAATTTATTGGACCCCGGATGGATTTTTAAAGCCCTAAATACTAAATAATTAATTAAACCAAAATAAACCGGGTTTTATTTAAATAAACCGAACCAAACCCATCTGAACCGGACCGGATTCACTGACCCAAACCGCCCTAGGCCTAACGGGTCGGATCCGGATTCAATCCGACCCGGCCCGCATCAAACCCAACCCGCATTTCTTTTCGGATCGGGTCGGATCCGCAGACCCGACCCGACCCGGCCACCCGCAACCCGCTTCCAATCATCTTCCCCAGACCCCGACCCCTGAGCTCCCGCCGCCGGTAACGGCCGCCGCCCGCTCGTCTACCCGCGCCGCCTCGCAGCTGCGTAACGCCCGCCGCCACCGCTCTCCATCTTCCCCGACCCTCCGCCTCCTCTCCCCGCAACGGCCTCCGCCTGTCTTCCTCCTCCTCCCTATATAAAGCCCCAGCCGGCCATAGCTCCTCTCCCCTCCGCCGACGCTCACCTCCCCGCCGTGCCGCGCGCCACCCAGCACGCCGTCCTCCGCCTGACGCCACTCGGCCCCTCGCCTGAACCCGCCTCCCTCTCCTGGCCCAGCCACCACCCGCAGAGTCGCAGCCGTCCCCGCCGAGCACCGCCACCCTCGAGCCGGAGTTGCTCAGCCTCCGCTCAGCCACGGCGAGCCCTCCGGCGGAGCTCCGGCCAAGCGCAGATGACTCCAGGACACCCTGACACAGGAGCCTCGGACACGGACAGCAGGACTCGACACAGAGGATTCGACACAGAAGCCCCTAACCCTAACCCTAGTTTCTGTGGCGCGTGTCGGACACGAGTCGGACACGATTTACTCGTTGTTTTCAGACCCTGTTCAGGTATTCATAACTTTTTGCTCGTAGCTCGGAATTCGATTCCGTAAATTGTATCGCGTAGCCTGTATTACCCTCTCGGTGCCCGGACAAACTGCTCGGGGCATCGCGTCCTGTGGTGATCGCACACCGCGATCCAAAAACAGGAAAAACTAGACCTTGTTTTACCCCGGAATCGAGTACGCCCCGCCAAACGGGACGACTTGGTCGTGTGCGGTCTTTACCGATACGTGCGCGTCGTTGATACGGACGTACGAGATTTCGCAGAAGCTGATTCGGATGTGCGTGCACACCGGAATCAGTGCGTATCCGCGGACATCGCCCCGTATCCGACCATTCTGATTCTTGCTGTAACTTAGTGTACACACGTCGGATCGAGACGAAACTTGCGCCATCGGACTCGTAGCAATACGCTGGTCCTGTGGGTCAAGTTTGGTTCGATTCTGAGAACGTTGACAAAATCGCGTGTCGTGGGCCCCACAGGTTCCACCTGACGGGCGATTTTGAGAACGGCTCATCGGAATCCAATTCTGGAAGTTCCGTTGGGTTCGTATCATCGTTCCTGACTTGTTGACACTAAGTTGGACTGATTTGGAGATCTTTGACCCTGACGCATTTTTGGTGCAAAGCGGCCCACATCTGTACCCAGTTTTGACCCGAAATTGTCATTTTTGTCCTTGTCTCCAAATTGGACTCAAGGGCAGACATTTCTAACTGATTGATATTTTCTGGACCTGATGGTGATGTCTGTTTCAGCAACCGGAGTACTGCCGACAAACCCCGCTGAAGTCAGAGCTAAATTGGAGACAGAACCCAGGCAAGTATACCTTGCCAAATCCTGCAGTTTTGATACTTGTCTCCTGGTTTTACTTTTCATTATCGTGCAAGATACTTGTACAATATTTGCATGTTTTTCAGTTGATACTTTCTTGTCATATATATAGTTCTTGATACTTGTTGATTTATTCCTGCTGCTCTAGTTTTATTTCCTCGTTTTGCGTGCATGTACATTATTTGCTCTTTTCCTTGGATCACTACTTGTTCCATAAACATATTGTTTACTCTGCATTCCTGGAGTTGACTTGACTGATTTCTCAGTTCCTAGATGATTGTTATTGGGCATTGACTACACTTGAGCAAACCTCGATTGTGAGTACCCATAGTACTGCAATAGAGAATTGTTCATTTGACTACCTCCTTCGTGAGCTCCCGTTGGGCTGCGAAAGAGACATACTATAGACTATGAGTCCCCGTTGGACTGCTTTCTATAGGATCGTGATCTCCCATTGAGATGCGATTACCCCGATTGCTAGTAGTCATGTCTGATAGCATCACTGGCATGCCACTGTCTTAGATATAGTGATTTCTCGTGTCTTATTTGCTTGTGTTTACTTTCTTCTCTATCTTGCATGTCATTTACTATATTTGGCTCGTATTCTTTTGTTTCTTGCTATGTCCCCTGAGGACCTGGTTTTGTTCTCCAGATTTAGCAGACGAGGAGTACCGCAGCTTACGGACCAACGCCAGATGAGAGTTTGATTGCAGTTGATGGCCCTGCTTCTTAGTTACTGTCTAGCATGTTTTAGTTATCTATTCCTTGTCTTTATTTTCTTGTTTGTCGGTAGTGGATTTGTCTCCACCCGACTTAGTATTAATTCTTGCTGGATATTCGATAGTGACTTTACTTTCAGCATTTAATTCAGTTTTGATTTAGTTCATGCTGTTCTGTGGATGAGATAGTAAACCCTGCCTAATATAATACAGCTTAAGTACACTCTGAAGGATCCATTAAATTGGGTTTGTCCATCGGTGTGTGCTGCTGGCCATTATCACGCGTCCAGTCCCTCGGTATTTTGGGACTGGGGCGTAACAGTGCACTTAGTTTTTACGCGTTTATTAGTCGCACTTTTACACAGAACGGACATGAGTACAAAGGTAATTTCACAACTTATTTTATTTTCGTTGGTTTGGTCTGGTGGGTTGCTGGTCTTCCGCGAAACCGTTCTCAAGTAATACCGTTACGAAAAGAGTGAAAAATATTACGTGAGAGATATACCCAGGATACGATCCTGAGATCTTAGAACCAGAATCTGTTTTTCTCTTTTTTCTCTCTCTCTGTTCGGAACGAAAGAAAAAATCGTACAAAGATGGAAAAGAAAACCACCAGAACCTAAATTTCTCCAAAAACTCCTCCGTCCAATCTCTCTTCTTCGGGCAAGGCTGTGATCATTGGTGGGATTCACCACCTGGTGCACGATGCAGTGGATCGAAGGTATTCGTTGTATCTCGAGAATATATCGCCAGGAACCCGCTGGACTGTTCGTGGGGGCGAAATTCTATTCTAAGGACAACAAGTAGCGTGCCTCGAATCGTCTACATATTTTCTGTCTTTAATTTTATATCTTTCAATTTGCATTCTTTAGGAGTTTTTCCAACAATCTTAGAATAGAAGTTTGTAGCTTCTGCCTATTTTCTGTTTGTAAATTTTTTTATCTGCATGATGAACACTACCGTAGAAGAACTATCCAGCAACATTCATAACTCCTCCAAACCAGAGAAGTTTGATGGCATGAACTTTAAGAGATGGCAGCGTAGGATGACCTACTGGTTGACTTGTTTGAAACTGTTTAAGGTTCTCAAAGAACCAAAAATTCTACCTGACTTACACGAACCTGCCAGGACCTATGAATTAAAGTCCTACAATGAGACAAACTTTATCTGTCACGGTAAAATTCTCAGTTGTCTTTCTGACACGCTTTATGATATATATTGTACTACCTCTACGTCCAGAGAGCTTTGGGAAGCTCTCGATAAAAAAATACTCCAATGAAGGAGCGGGTTCTGAGATTTACATTATAGACAGATTTTTAGAGTTTAAAATGGTAGATGAGAAGTCTGTTGTTGAACAGACTAATACCCTTCAGACTATCATACACGAGATATCTCAGAAAGATATGACATTTGCTGATAAGTTTCTAATTACTACCTTCATTAATCAACTTTTTCCATCCTGGAAAGAATTTGATTTAAAACTAAAATATAATAAGGAACCCATGTCCTTAGACGACCTGTTCGTATCCTTCCGCATTGAGGAAGAAGGTAGAACTAGAGACAAAGAACCTCTAAGTACTGAATTCGAGGCAAAGTTACACATTGTTGAAACCAAGGGAAAGCCTAAGGGCCAATCCCATCAACAGAGGAACAACCCCCATAACAGGAACCCTGCAAAGAAACAGTTTCTTAAGCCAAAAGCTGTGATTGGAAAAGACAATAGACCTAAGCGGGAATGTTACGACTGTGGTAAACCTGGTCACTTTGCTAGGCAATGCCGCCACAGGAAGAAGGGTCAGGGATTTCAGAATCATGATCGTCAAACTCCTGCAGACGCTCCTGTTGTTCCACAGGCTCTGTTATCATAGCTGGGACCGAATCTGTCGGTACCGATGATCAGAGGTTTGTAACCGTATGTTCTGTTTTTGAGTCCTCGTATCAGCCTACTGACTGGTGGGTTGATACAGGGACAAATGTCCATGTATGCCCTAATATTGATTCTTTTTCCTCCTACTGACAGGTTGAGGAAGACGAATCAGTATCTATGGGAAACTCGAGTGCTGCCAGAGTGCATGTACAGGAAAGAGTGAACCTCAAGTTATCTTTGGATAAGATTCTCCCTTTGTATAATGTGCATCACGTACCAGACGTCAACAAGAACTTAATTTCTGATTATTTACTAAATAAACATGGTTACAAACTTGTATTTGAGTCTGATCGAGTTATATTCTCCCTGAACGGTAACTTTATTGGGAAAGACTATGTATGTAGGGGTCTATTTAAACTTTCTATAGACATGCCTTACATTACTTAAAATTCTTGTTTAATAATATTGCATCTACTTCTACTTCTGATTCGAATGCTCTTTTTTATAATACTGATAGTTGTGATATTTGGCATGGTCGTTTGGGATATGTTAATTTTAACTCTTTAAAGAGAATGTCTAAGTTGCAATTAATTCCTAAGATTCATATGAGCATGAATGGAAAATATGAGATATGTACACAAGCCAAACAATCCAGAAAATTATTTCATTCTGTTGAAAAGAGTTCTCAGCTATTGGAGCTTATTCACATCGATATTTGTGAATTGAAAGATATTCTTACTCGTAGTGGTAAACAATATTTTATTACTTTTATAGATAATTATTCAAAATACTGCCATGTTTACTTGCTTAGAACTAAAAATGAAGCTTTCAGTAAGTTTGTATCTTTTAAAGCTGAAGTTGAAAACCAGCTTGAAAAGAAAATTAAAATTCTTAGGTCTGATCATGGGGGTGAATACACCTCTTCCGAATTTAACTCTTTTTGTGAATTGCATGGCATTATACATGAGGTAACTGCTCCTTATTCTCTTCAGCAGAATGGGGTAGCAGAAAGAAAAAAATAGAATATTTTTTGATATGATTAATGCTATGTTAGGTAGCTATGGTTTATCTGATAATTTGTGGGGGGGGGGGGGGGGAGGGAAGCTCTTCTTTCTGCATGTCATATTTTAAATAAGTTCCTTTCAAAAAGACTGATAAGACCCCTTATGAACTTTGGAAAGATATAAAACCATCTTTGAAATATTTCAAAGTGTGGAGGTGCCTTGCTAAAGTTTCTGTCCCTCCTACTAATAAAAACCCAAGACCGTAGATTGTGTATTTTTGGGATATTTCTAAAATAGTATTGCTTATATATTTCTTGTAATTAAGAGTAAGATAAATGGTATTGATGCTAACACAGTCATAAAATCTAGGGATGCTATATTTTCAAAAAATATTTTTTCATTAAAAAATAGAATTCCTAGATCTTCTATTTCTACACAAGTCCCTGATGTAACCTCTAGTTCACAACCAGAGGAGATTACCCCAGTAGAACCCAAGAGAAGTAAAAGAACAAGACGAGAACCAGACCTAGGTGAAAGTTTTTTCACCTACCTTGTCGAAGAGGACCCTATATCTTTTCAAGGGGCTATGTCCTCAGTTGATTCCTTATTTTGGAAAGAGGCTATAAATAGTGAAATAGATTCTATTATATCAAATAGAACAGGAATTTGGTTAACCTTCCTGTAGGTTGCAAACCAATAGGTTGCAAATTGATCTTCAGAAAGAAGTTAAGACCTGATGAGTCTATTGAGAAATTCAAAGCCAGGTTGGTGGCTAAAGGGTTCAAACAAAGAGAAGGGGTAGACTTTTTTGACACTTACTCTCCTGTTACTAGAATTGCTACAATTAGAATGTTAATAGCTATTGCATCTGTTCATAAACTGTTTATTCATCAAATGGATGTAAAAACTACTTTTCTGAATGGAGATTTATAGGAAGAGATTTATATGGAACAACCTGAAGGGTTTATTATTTCAGGGCAAGAACGCAAGGTATACAAATTAATTAAATCTCTTTATGGGCTGAAATAAGCGTCAAAGCAATGGCAAGATAAATTTGATAAGGTAATTCTATCATATGGTTTTGCTATTAATGATTCTGATAAATGTGTATATAACAAAACTGTTGGTAGTTCTTGTGTAATATTATGTCTGTATGTTGATGACATTTTTATTTTTGGTTCTGACATTGATATTATTTATGATATCAAATCATTCATGTCTCAAAATTTTGATATAAAAGATTTAGGACCTGTTGATATAATTTTAGGACTTAAATTAAGTCGCACTTCTGAGGGAATTGGTATCTCCCAATCTCACTATATAGAAAATATTCTAAAAAGATTTAACTATTTTGATTCTAAACATGTAAGCACTCCATATGATGCAAGTATCAGGTTGAAGAAGAATAAATGAGACAATATGGCTCAGTTGAAGTATTATCAGCAAATTAGATGCCTGAACTATATTGCTAATCGTACCAGGCTTGATATTTCTTACGCAGAATGAAAGCTTAGTCGTTACACTAGTAATCCGAATAGTTCACATTGAACTGCCTTAGAACGGGTAATAAGATACCTAAAGGGCACGATATCCCATGGATTATTCTATGGAGGATACCCATCTGTATTAGAAGGGTATACTGATGCAAACTGGATCTTCGATACAGATGAGACCAAAGCCACAAGTGGATATGTATTCACATTGGGTGGAGCTGCTGTTGATTGGAACTCTACCAGGCAGACCTGTATTTCTAAATCTACTATGGAGGCAGAATTCATAGCTCTTGAGCTCACCAGTGAGGAAGCAGACTGGCTTAGGAATCTGGTAACAGATATTCCTCTTTGGAGCAAACCAGTTAATGCTATCCCTATACAATATGACAGCCAAGCTACAATAGCAAAGGCTCAAAGGACAAGTTATAATAGAAAATTTAGACATATACGTCTGAGGTATAATCGGATGAAGCAATTACGATCCAGTGGAGTAATTGCAATTGACTTCGTCAGATCAAAGAACAATAGATCATCTAACTAAAGGGCTCTCAAGGAGACTAGTGTTGGAGACGGCAAAAGGAATGGGGTTAAAGCCCATAGATTGAGTCACCTCAAAGGCAACCCGACCTTCGACTGAAAGCACCAAGAAAAGGTTCAATGGGTAACAACAAAATTGATGTGTGACTGAAAACACTATATGATAGTAATTGTAAAGAACCATTCCTCTACTGTATAGTGTTAATCTACAATAAATAAAATGGTGATTATAAAATATTAATGAATCTGTGGCTTGTAAAGCATGGTATATAAATTACAGAATATCTAGAAAGATTCACCTATTTAAGAGTGAAAGTGGGGCCACTTTCTATGGAAACTCGGACTGTTCTCTAGAGCTCTTAAGAAATTGAGACAACACATAGCCGAAAAGTGCACAACTGTTGATGCGATCAAATGCCTATAATATGTTTGTGTGTATGTTGAGTCTGTACAAGTAAGATCCTAAGTTAAAGACTTATGTCACTTTGGGTCTGTATAGATGAGATGTATAACACTAAAGGGAGGTTCAAGTCCGAAAGACACCTTCCTCTGATACACAGTGTGATTGCCCATATCTTATTTTTTTCCCTATATATCCTATCGGGCTATACCTTCTTTGTTCTCTTATTGAATCATGTGGGGGATTGTTAGAGTTGTTTTGGCTTTACTTTGGAAGCAACCCATGTGATTCAATAAAGGCATCTCCTCTTTTATTAGTCCCACATGGGTAAGGAGAATTCATTCTCCTTTCCATATATTGCTTTACACCTCTTAGTGGGTAAGTGGATTCTGTGGAGGATGGACTAGATCTCATCCAACCCGTGAGCGGGTGCACAATTTAATGCGTATTTTTACGTATTTATTAGTCGCGCACTTAGCACTTTGCACGCATGCACGCAGCGGAACAGACATGAATACAAAGGTAAATTTATAACTTATTTTATTTTCGTTGGTTTGGTCTGGTGGGTTGCTGGTTTCCGCAAAACCGTTCTCACGTAATCCCGTTACGAAAAGAGTGGGAAAGGTTATGTGAGAGATATATCCAGGACACGATCCTGAGATCTTAGAACCAAAATCTATTTTTTTTTCTCTCGCTCTGTTTGGAACGAAAGAAAAAATTGTACAGAGACGGAAAAGAAAACCACCAGAACCTAAATTCCTCCAAAAATTCCTTCGTCCAATCTCTCTTTTTTGGGCAAGGCTGTGATCGTTCGTGGAATTCGCCACCGGGTGCACGGTGCAGTGGATCGAAGGGATTCGTTGTATCTTGGAAACAGATCGCCAGAAATCCGCTGCACTGTTCGTGGAGAAAAAATTCTATTCTAAGGACAACGTGTAACGTGCCTCGAATCCTCTACATATTTTTTGTCTTTAATTTTACATCTTCCAATTTGCATTCTTTAGGAGTTTTTCTAACAGCGAACACGTCGGAGAGCGATGAGCGTCATCAGTGTGTCGGAGAAGTTCAAATAGTTGAAGGCGATGAAGGTGACATGATTTGAGCATATGTCAGACTCAAGACATAGCTGTATCAGTGCCAATGGTACACCGTTAGTATACCTTCGGTACACTGTTGATACAATATTTTGTTCCAGAACGCTTCAGACACAAAGTGTCCATTTTTTGGTATACCAGTGTCGGAACTGAAAGTAAAAATAAGATATTTTATTAACACCATTGAATCAAACTCAATGATCTAGATCTTTTCGGGTTTGAGGTGGTTTAAGTAGGATTTTTCCAACCCTAAATTCCCATGCATAACAAACTAAAAAGTTTTCTCAAGGGTGCAATTATTTAACCAAGAGGATTGAAGGAGTTGTGATTGTTGAACAAAGGTTCTTTCGAGGAGTTCTAAATCGGTTCTTTCTTGTTTCGGTAATCCCCTACTTGCTTTATACTCATTTTCCATTATTATTTAAAGAGTTGTGGTATTCCATGTGCATCGGTGGAAGAGTATGTAATGAGTCGGTGTATTCTTTTTATTCATTTAGTGGAGACTTTTTCGGGTTGGACTCCGATCGTCTCATAATTTTTTTGTCATAATTTTCTACGTAAAGATCGCTGTATTTGTGTTGTACTTTTGTATGATTGTGAATTTTGGAATCGTATTTTGGTTGTGCATATTTTCTTCAGTCCTCAATAAGTTCTTCCGGTTTAGAAAACAATATTTTCATGTTTGTTTCCAACAGATTGGTATTAGAGATTATGGTTACAAGATGTCATAAGATTGATAGAAAAATCGGGCAGTAGAGTTGGACACGAAGCCAATGTGCATGATAAACCTGAACGGTTTCAACTATCACTATTGGTGGAGCAAGATAAATGATTTGATGTTCGTCAAGAAGCAGTACCTACTGGCTCATCAAGGAGTCCATAGAAGGTAGAGGAAATGTCCTCGTCATTGCCTAATATGTCACTGTATTCAGTCAGTATTAGATCAAAGTATAGTATACATAGTATTAACCAAAACATAATAGAATCCATAATGGCAATTGCTAGAATTGATAAAGTAAAGGTATGAACTGATTAGATTAAAAATAGGCTAAACATGGTTAGATAAGATAAGCAAGGTATGATAGAAAATAAAAAAATGCAATACAGCTACACCAAGTGAATCAAATATTAGGTTCGTCATATAAACAACTAGGGGGTAAATACAACATGTCGTACGTGAAGTGTACGACTACTATTATTCTTGTTAAGACCATAAAATATTTCTGAGTAGTCTATATATTTACTTAGGTATTTTCTTATCGGACTAGTATTCATAGATCGAGTCACAAAAATATATCACGAAGAATCACGAATATAGATCTATAGAGAATCTCTCACTCTTGTATAAAGTGATTGTGTCAAGGTCATTTACGGGCTAACTAGAACATGCAATTATAACGGCTATAAAGTAATGGAAAATAGTAAGGGTTTGATTGGCATAAGAGTTCTTCATCAATTTTGGGGAGTTTTTGAGACGTTCGTTTATGAAGTATTTAAAAAAAATTCTACTAGGTAATTTTTTCAGGTACTGGTATTAATCGACTCAAAACTCTCTCGTAACAAGTATAGTATAATTTTGGGTGTCTTTATAAAACCCCAAATTGGTGGATTTTAAGAGATATTATTATTTTATTTTGTTTATATCCTCACCATAAATATATAATTATAACTACTAATACCCTATCATATTTACTCTTTCTCATATTTGTTTCTCTTATACTTCCTCCAAACTATGGCTACTTCCTCCGGTGAGATTTTTAAATTTTATTTTTCTATAGTCTCTTATACCTTCATCGAGACGATCATTCTTATAATGACTATTTTTATCCAGACGATCATTCTAGTAAATCCTTAATCTATCTAGATTACTGATTTCATGACAAACTCATCTAGATTGTTATAAATAATGAGTTTGCCATAATGTTGTTGGTCGGGTTTGCCTTTACATGATTTGGACTTAGAGTTATTTAATATACTCTAATATGGCAAACTCATGAAACCACTTGTAGAGTAACAAGATTAAATCTTAGCTTGATTAAGAGTATAAGATGAAGTCATATAAGACTTAATCTGACATTGGTGGGTACTTTTAGGTTAGCATTAAATGTTGCAATGGCTGTAAAACTAGTTGTTTATAGTCGTTACTGTGCAGAGGTATACTTGTATGATAGTTTTGGCCCTAATAGAAAGGTTCCGTAAAAAAAATGCTTCACCAGTGTACGACATTAAACTGGTAGAAAAGTTTGGCTCAGTTTGGTATTCTGTTTATTTTTTTAGTTTTAGTTGTAACTTCCATTTGGTACAACAATAAAGAAAGATTACAGTGAGCGCGAAGTCTTGCTAGCTTGGCTTCTTCCTTTGTTTGAATGTGACTTTTTCTTCTGATGACAGTTGTCCAAAGCTAACCAGATCTGAAAATCTGAATAGCTTTCGGGAGCTTCTCCCCTGTACCCCCACGAAAGTCATTGTCCCCTCGATCCCTGTATGCTAACCAGACAGTGGATCACTCGTGTGCGTGACCCCGGAGATGTCGTGGATGGTTTACAAAAATCTTCGGTCTAGCATATCATTGGCCTATCATGATTTCTTTATTGCATATGTACATGATTAATCTTGCTTATTTTTTCTACAAATACATGTTAGATGAATAAAGCAATATACAATATATCATTAATGCACACTAGGACAATATCAAGTTTATGTATAAATACTACACTGATTGTTGGAGTGGGTGGGGTTCCCAACCTATGTAAAAAATATTCTGGAGTAGGATTGGGTATTTATACATATAATAGGAATACCTTAATTTATTTGGATTGGATATTTCTAAATATAATAGGAATATATCAATGGATTTGGATGATTTGGATTTGGATTGGATATTTTTATCTGAAATAGGAATGCTAGTTATGGGTTTAAGGATATATATAGGTGTCTCCTAGCCCTAAAATAGATCTCTCTCTCTAAAAAAAAAATAGCAACAAGAAGAGAAAATGAGGCAAGAATGCCATTGTAATATTAGAGAGAAGAAAGAAGGATTGGAGGCCATTTCGAAGAAGGAGATCTGTTTCGGGTATTTCTCGTTGTCTTTCTTCTTCGTGGTTATAATCTATTTTTTGTTCCAAAAGAGTTGTGGTGATCCGTTTGGATCGGTGAGAAGTTTGTAGGGAGTCAGTGTATTTCTTATTCCATTATTAGAGGCTTTTCAGGGTTGGACTCCGATCGTCCCTTAATTTTTCCCGCAAGGGTTTTTCACGTCAAAAATCTCTGTATCTGTGATTTGTGTTTGACATTTTTTGTTTGTGCATTTTACACGGTTCTCTCGAAGGTACTCTCTGGTTTGGAGAACGGTTTTCGCACTTTTGCTCCCAACAAAGTGGTATCAGAGCCATGTTTTGGAATTTAGAATGGTGTTAGGAGTTGAAAGACAAACCAGGGAGAAGAGATGGATACGAAGTCGGTGCGCATGGTAAACCTAAACGGTACCAACTATCATTACTGGAGGAGCAAGATGAAGGATCTGCTATTTGTCAAGAAGCTGTATCTGCCGGTATTTGCTTCCGAGAGACCCAATGATAAATCCGAAGAGGACTAAAATTTTGAGCATATACATGTGTGTGGGTACATCAGGCAGTTCGTTGACGAGAACGTGTACAACCATGTTGCCAGTATTGAGCACGCGAGGACGCTGTGGGATAAGCTAAAATCTTTGTATGTAAAGAAGACCGGAGTAAATAAATTATTCCTGATCCGGATGATGATGGGTCTGCAGTACAAAGATGGGGCATCTATTACAGATTACTTGAGTGAGTTCCAGGGCATGGTTGACCAACTATCCTCGATGGGAGTCAAGTTCGATGACGAGGTTCAGGGACTATGGCTGCTGTGTATATTGAACGGATATCAGGTACATGATAAACATCTTTTAGAACAAGAATTGCAGTCTTTGTCCTCAAATGCACATCTCCAATGGCAACCACCTTCGACACATCTCCATTGCCTATCTTCAATACTCCACAGTCGTCTATTGTGTATATAGCAAATAGTAACATGTTGTGAGAAACGTGCGCTGAAGAACCTGAGTCCACCAGCCAAGAGTTGTCATCGTAGGCGAGGTTCATAACTATATCATTACCTACAATAATCACGTTACCTCCATGTGTCGAGGCAGTGGTTGTATTGTTCTCACTTTGCTTCCCCTTGTTGCCCTTCTTCTCTCTTTCAAGCAAAACAGTTTCGCTTGATGTGACCCTTCTTGCCATAATGGTAACACTCCGAGTCCTCGTACCTACCCTTCGACCTTCCTCTGCTTTTGTCTCTGCCACTGCCTGGACCCCTGCTTTTACCCCTTACGCGGCTCTCTGAAATAAGCACCTCTGAGTAGGATGTAGATGAAGTGCCATGAGAATATCTCCGAATCTCTTCGTTCAGTACCCCACCCTTAGCAAACTCCAGACTGACCACGTCTTTCGGGGCAGAAGCGATCATAGACACTCGTACGGTTGGAAGGTTGGATGACGAGGGTTTCTTCAGTCTCTTCGGGAACAATCAGTGGAAGCTTTTCAGAGGTTCGATGGTGATTTCCATAGGAAGCAAGAGGTTCAAACTCTACTATATGGAAGTGAGTGCACGGGGGGCACATGAGGTTAACGTAGCTACTTATGAGTCTACTGAGTTATGGCACAGGAAGCTCAGCCATATCAGCGAGAAGGGGATGAGCTACTTGGTGAAAAGAAAGGTGATTCCATGTCTAAAGTATATAAAGTTGGAGAAGTGAACGCATTGTTTGGCAGAAAAGCAAAATAGGGTATCTTTCCAAAGTCACCCAAGTTCAAGGAAGCCGGCGTTGCTCGAGTTGATTCACTCGGATATCTGCGGTCCTATGAAGATAAAATCCATTAGTGGTGCTTCTTATTTTATAATATTTATTAATAATTATTCCAGAAAGGTTTGGGTTTATACCTTAAAGACCAAGGATCAGGTGCTGCCCACTTTTAAGGAGTTTCAGGCCTCCGTTGAAAGGGAGACGAGAAAGAAGCTGCTTTGTGTTCGGTCGGACAATGGTGATGAGTATATCGGTCTCTTTGATGCTTATTTCAGAGAGAAAGAGATACGACACCAGAAGACTCCACCAAAGATACCACAGCTCAACGGTGTAGCAGAGGGGATGAACATGACACTAATAGAGAGGGTACGATGTTTGCTGTCAGAAGCAAACTTATCAGGCAGCTATTGGGGTGAGGCACTTTATACAGCTTCTTATGTTATTAATTTATCTTATAGTGCTCCTTTGCATGGTGATGTGCCTGACAAAGTATGGTACAATAAATAGCCGTCATACAATTACCCACGAGTGTTTGGTTGTAAGGCCTTCGTGCATGTACCGAAGGACGAGAGATCCAAACTTGAGCCAAAGACGAGGCGGCGCATCTTTGTCGGCTACGGTCGGGATGAGTTTGGCTATAGACTCTACGATCCAGTGGAAAAAAAGCTCTACAGAAGCAGGGACGTGGTATTCGTTGAGGATGACCAACACTCAGGATTCTGAGATGCCTTCTGAGGCTGAGGAGTTGATTGAGTTAGAGTCATTTCGCTTCAAACAGTTTTCAGAGGACATCGCAGAGG
Source organism: Iris macrosiphon (assembly GCA_036927795.1). Lineage (NCBI taxonomy): Eukaryota > Viridiplantae > Streptophyta > Magnoliopsida > Asparagales > Iridaceae > Iris > Iris macrosiphon. Next base: position 189,582,206 of record JAYESA010000007.1, read on the forward strand.
ATCCAGTTATGTGGGAGCCAATACATGGAGTTGCTCCCAACCTTGATCATCAGCCTACTGATAGTGGCTAGGATGACCCTCAGGAGGATGAGCATGCCGATGAGGCAGTTTCTAGAGGGGAGGAGACTGTAGATATACAGCCAACACCAATGGTTCCGTTGAGGAGGAGCGATAAAGAGCGTCGACCATCTACAAGATACTCACCGGATGAGTATGTGCTACTGACTGACAGGGGAGAACCTGAAAGTTTTGCAAAGGCTATGGAAGACGAACACAAGCAGAAGTGGATGGAGGCCATACAGGAGGTAATGAGTTCCTTGGAGGCCAACTCTACTTATGATCTGGTGTGGTTGCCAAAGGGCAAGAAGGCTTTGAAGAATCGATAGGTGTTCAGAGTGAAGCAGACAGACGATGTTACTCGCCCTCAATACAAAGCAATGCTGGTATTTAAAGGATATGGTCAGTGGAAAGGCGTAGATTATGATGAGATCTTTTTGCTAGTCGTAAAGCAATCATCTATACGGGTGGTGCTAGCATTGGCAGCCAGTTTTGACTTAGAATCTTGAGTGTTGGTCATGGTCTGATCCTCGACGAATACCATATCCCTACTTCTGTAGAGCTTTCTTCCCACTAGATTATAGAGTCATTTCGCTTCGAGCAGTTTTCAGAGGACATCGCAGAGGATCCAGTTATGGGGGAGCCAGCACATGGAGTTGCTCCTAACCTTGATCATCAGCCTACTGATGGTGGTCAGGGTGACCCTCAGGAGGGTGAGCATGTCGAGGAGGCAGTTTCTGGAAGGAAAAAGACTGTAGATATACAGCCAGCACCAATGGTTCTGTTGAGGAAGAGCGATAGAGAGCGTCGATCATCTACGAGATACTCACCGGATGAGTATGTGCTACTGACAGGGGAGAACCCGAAAGTTTTTGTGAAGGCTATGGAAGAAGAACACAGACAAGAGTGGATGGAGGCCGTGTAGGAGGAGATGAGTTTCTTGGAGGCCAACTCTACTTATGATCTGGTACGGTTGCCAAAGGGCAATAAGGCTTTGAAGAATCGATGGGTATTCATAGTGAAGAAGACAGATGATACTACTCACCCTTGATACAAAGTGAGGCTGGTAGTTAAAGGCTACGGTCAGCGAAAAGGCATAGATTATGATGAGGTTTTTTGCCAGTCGTCAAGCAGTCGTCTATACGGGTGGTGCTAACATTGACAGCCAGTTTTGACTTAGAGGTCGAGCAAATAGACGTGAAGACGACATTCTTCCACGATGATCATGAGGAGGAGTTGTACATGGAGCAGCCAGAGGGATTCTGTGAGAAGGGCAAGTCACATTTGGTCTGCCGGTTGAGAAAGAGCTTGTATGGTCTAAACCAGGCTCCGAGACAGTAGTACAGGAAGTTTGAGTCGTTTATGGGGGAGCATGGCTATGCATAGACGATGTTGAATTATTATGTTTTTTTGAGGTACTTTCCTGATGATGATTTCATTATTTTGTTGCTTTATGTTGATGATATGCTGTTGGTGGGTCAGAATGCCACCAGGATAGCAGAGTTAAAGCGCCAAATAGCACGGCCTTCTCTATGAAGGATTTGGGTGCAGCGAATACTATTCTTGGGATGGAGATCAGCCGAGAGAGAGAGAGAGAGTCCAAGATGCTACACTTGCCCCAAAAGAAGTATATTCACCGGGTACTTCAATATTTTGGAATGGACAGGTCGAAGAAAGTGAGTAACCCCCTTGCGGCTCACTTTAAGTTCACTGAGGAGCAGTGTCCATCTACCGAGGATGAGAAGAAAGATACGGAGCGAGTTTCATATACCTTAGCCATGGGGAGTCTTATGTATGCTATGGTATATACGAGACCAGACATTGCTCACGCACTCGGCACAGTTAACTGGTACACTTCTAATTCTGGAAAGGTACATTGGAGTGGATTCTACGATATTTTTATGGTACTGTCGATTGGAGACTTTCATTTGGTGGTGACGAGCCGAAGCTGGTTGGATATACCGACGCTGATATTGCTGGAGATGTAGAGACGAGACGATCGACTTCGGGATATGTGATAATATTTACTGGTGGAGTAGTATCGTGGTAGTCACATTTACAGAAGTTTGTTACCTTTTCGATAACAGAGGCAGAATATATTGCGACGATGGAGGCTTGCAAGGAGTTGCTGTGGATGAAGAAGCTGTTGCAGAAAATTGGACTAAAGCAGGAGCAGTATCCTTTGCTTTGCAATAGTCAGAGTGCTATTCACCTTGTGAAGAACCAGACATTTTATAGCCGGTCCAAGCATATTGATACCCGGTATCATTGGATACGGGATATGGTTGACAAGAAGGAAGCGACGCTTGAGAAGGTTCATACAGATGACAACAGAGCGATATATTCACAAAGGTTCTACCGAGGGAAAAGTTTGAGTGCTGCAGGTAGATCGTCGGGATAACGATCCCCTCTATATCGTTGTGATGGGGGGATTTATGGGAGTAGATGGGGTTCCCAGCCTATGTGAAAAATATCCCGGAGTAGGATTGAGTATTTCTACATATAATAGGAATACCTCAATTTATTTGGATTGGATATTCCTAAATATAATAGAAATATGTTAATGGATTTGGATTTGGATTTATATTTGGATTAGATATTCCTATCTATAATAGGAATTCTAGTTGTAGGTTTGAGGCTATATGTGTGTCTCCTGGCCCTAAAATAGATCGTTTTCTCTAAAAAAACAAAACAAAATATAGCAACATAGAGAGAAAAGGAGACAAGAGTGTCATTGCAACATTGGAGAGGAGAAATAATGATTGGAGGCCATTTCGAAGAAGGAGATCAGTTTTAGGTATTTCTCGTTGTCTTTCTTCTTCGTGGTTATAATCTATTTTCTGTTCCAAAAGAGTTATGGTAATCCATTTGGATCGGTGAGAAGTTTGTAAGTAGTCGGTGTATTTCTTATTCTATTAGTGGAGATTTTCCAGGGTTGGACTCCGATCGTCCTGTGGTTTTTCCCGTAAGGGTTTTCCACGTCAAAATTTTTTGTGTCTGCGATTTTTGTTTGGCATTTTTTGTTTGTGCGTTTTGCTCAGTTCACTCGCAAGTACTCTCTGGTTTGGAGAACGGTTTTCGTACTTTCGCTCCCAACATTGATTGCATGACCATTATTGATATCATAATACTAAACTTAGTTGATCAACCATAATCAAAATATTAATTTAATTGATTAACCATAATAAAAAATTTAATAGGTTAGTTAAGGGATTAGTTAGTGAGGAGAATTCCAAGAAGCTTCCTCTTTGCCCATTTTGTATATCTAGCCCCCCTTCTAAAATTGTACCCTAGTGAGTAGTTTTCCATTATTCATTCTAGAAATTTGTGTCCGCTCTCATCCATACTCTCTCACTCCTATTTCTATACCCACTCTCCACCGGCAAGCCATCCCTTCCACGCCGTCTCCCCGGCCATCACCATACTCTCTACCCACAGTAGCTTGGTCCCGACCCCTTTCCTCAACACCAATATCCACTCAATGCAAACTTTCACCAAGCAACCCCCCGTGCTCCGCCTAGTGCCGACCCAACTCACCTGATCTCACCAACCTACACCCCACAAAAATCCTTCTCAAGCAACTCCATCTACCACCATCAGTGATCGGACAATACCCACCGTCCCACTCCAGCTCCCCAACCTCCCTACTTTCGGCTGCCCAGCGATGTCGACCATCCATTTCTCGAAGTCGCGTACCCACCAATTTTTCATCCCCTAATCGCCGACTCCAGACCAGATCTCTCCGTGGAAACAATCCTTACTCATACTACTACATTTCCAAGAGTATAAGGTTTTTATTTTTTGGTTCCTACGATAGCACACCAAATTTTTGCACCACTGTCAGTGAATAATTTTTGTGCTTTTGTGATCTTTCTTTATTTCTTATAAGTAGTAAATTTTCTTTAAAAAAAAAAATTGAATTTCAACTGATTTTGAATTTTCTAGACCAGAATTTTTCTGTCTAATTTGTTGTTGTGGAAAGCCTTCTGCTTTTTCTTGGACTCTCTAGCATGCACCATGTTTACCTTAGCAAACTGCGTGGACATAGTATCCATTTTGATTTTACTTCTAGCTTCTTCTGTTGTACCCCGCTCCATGATGACACTATGTACAAGAGATATCGGTTTGCTAGCTTAAGAGAAAGCCTTTCGGAAGAGCTCCCTGTTGGGACACAAGACTATTTATCTGGGTGGGTGGGCAGAACATCATTCTCTGATTTTTTCATGCCTAATAAAAAATCTAATTTTATAAATGCTTGTGCTAAGATTAGTGTTCATAAGAAGAATGATATAACCTAACTCTACATGCTTAATTAGAGAACTGTATATGCTTTAAGAATGCTTGCCTACTTGCTTAATAAGAAGAATAATCATTTCTATGTTTAACAAGAGAACTCGTATTGTTTGTTAAATGAAAGAACCTTGCCATGCTAAGTCAAGATAAAAATGTACATGCTATAGTTACATTCTCACTGCTTTTGGAATGAACCTCTGCTATGCTAATAAGAAGAGTAAAATAATATTTAAACATATTTCTTTATCATATGCCAATCAAGAGTAGAACTGCATACTTAGTTAAAAGAGATAGTAGAACTGCTGCCATGCTAACAAACTAGAGTAAAAAAGAATAAATGATACGAGCCAGTACTAGATGGTTACGTGCCCTGTACATCTAATAAGAAGATAGAGAATTGATGGTTACGATCCCGTATATCGATTGTTACGTTTCTCGTACATCGATGGTTATGTGCCCCGTACATCAATATAGACTGATTTAAGTAGAGTTAATTAGAAGAGTTGCTTGTTCATTGTTGGCTTGCATCAAATATTTTATCTGATAGAAGCACATTCATGCATCTGTCTGGACAAACTTGTGCACAAGGACGTAACCTCTTAATCGGTTCCTCGGGTACTGGGAATCGTTCGGCTTGGGAGAGGACATGACACCCAGAGGCTATATGACTTCATAATTAAGGAAGTGTGTCAGTCTATTAGTGAAATAGGCTTGTACGTCCCAACTGGTAATCATGGGTTTTCATAGACCATATGTAGTTAGGTTGCATGCTAGGATAGCCTTCTTGCATACCTATCATTTGATGCAGAGACGAACAAAAAATAGTACCTATATGTTTATGTAAATTATTGCTAACTTGTATATCTATTGCAGGGATAACAGTTTGACGAAGAGTAAGAATAACTGAATAAGTGATGTACTCATTATTGATTTTGCTTACTATCGTGTGTCACGCCCCGATCTCCCGCAGGCAAATCAGCCGTTCCCGCTAGGCGGGAATCACCCTCGCCAGCGCTCCCGCGGAACGATCGCTTAACCTATCCGGGCGTGATGCCGCACGAGCGTGATCCACGCCCGTGCAAGGCCATGGTTCATTGGCTGGCGGCAAGAGTTCTAAGCCACAGAGTCGCACAGATTGTCCGAGTGCAGCGGAGTTTAGGAACGCATAGCGATCGGTAACAGGTTCACTGAGTCGACAATAGTAGCAGAAGCATCGAAACAAGTAAAGTAATCTCTTTATTGATATGAAACATGTATTACAGGCGGCGTATAGCCGAGATTACAAGTCGCTCAAGCCTCTCTCTCTGAAACAGTAAAAGCGTGCCAAGTGGCTACAACTGTGGAATGAATATACAGGCGATGGTCAGGCGATGTTCACAACTTATGTCTTGTATATGTGCTTCAGTCCCGGACGCACCGTTGCAAGGCTTCAGAGGGAACTCCTGGCCTTAGCACGCACGAAGGAGGCGTCCGCACCGAACGAGGTTCTCCCGCACCCTGCATACAAACTGGTGGATTATCAGTACATTGAATGCACTGGTGGGGAAGCTACTCGCCCGCTCGACAAATCCAAACACGTAATACAGGTTCCGTGCACAACTATTCAGTTGTCTTTCTAGTTGCCTTAGGATCAGTTTCATGCAGATATTGAATAGCCTAACGTGTCGGGCAGTGCGCCGTGTGATGTTAGAGAAAACACGGCGAGACTTACCAACTTACCATCTCCTTCCCTGTCCAAGGCAACCATTTAGGCAAACAGTATAAATTCGAGCAGAGGCATGTATAAACATTCAGGAGGCAAGCATATGCAAACAGGAGGGTCGTTTTAACATGATCGTTCAGGTGTTCAGTTGTTTTCTTGATGCGATGCAATGACTCGCACGCGGATAGCCGCTAAGCGAGGATGACTTATCTATATGAACACGGTCGCTGGCAAAGCCATTATGGACGTAGTCGAGGACAAGGATAGCATGCTACGCGTGTACACGAGGCACACGAACACGATGCGTTGCAAGCTATCCTCCCTGCACACGAGACTACACACGAGCTCCATCCGGACCGGATCGGCCCCAGTGCCCCGGTGACCGTCCGTGAAACTAGTCCGCGACATGCAAGTCAGGGTTAACCAATCTCAGGCAACACGATTTAACCAATCTCAGGCAACACGATTTAACCAATCTCAGGCAACACGATTTAACCAATCTCAGGCAACACGATTACACGAGATACACGGGAACACGCGTGCACTAGAACACGAGAACACGAGAACACGAGTGCACGGGAACACAAGTACACGAGTATACGGGATACTTGAATCTTGGTTCTGTACAATAACTTCTCTTGATGCATTCCCCTGGTTCGGGGCTGCCTTGGTGACCTAACGGTCCCGGATACTTGCAGGTTCGTTCAGGCACGGAACGACTACATAGTAGTCTTCCGGGGTTTGGATGAAAACACGATAATATACAAACAGACAAGCATGCGTTTCTAAGGAACATAAGCAGGCACGTTGCTCGGACCCGAAGGTAAGCCGAGAGCTAAAACCGTTAGGGGACTTAGTATGCGAGGGTCTCAATACAAGCAGTATTTCATTTTCCATGTTCTAGCAAGCAATACAAATTGGGATTATTCCCTTAGCTAGGTGCGTTGGATTTATTAGCATGCAGGGGTGAATCACCTAGCGACTAGCATGAATATTCTAGATTTTATGTGTGCTGGCTAAGCAAAGACAAGTTCACCGTAGCCACGCACCTTAGCGATGATTCGCCTCGGTAGAGCGATACGCCAGAGCGAGCCTCTGAAAGCCTAAGCCGGATTCCTGTAGGGGCAAGTCTGGATATCCTTTGCTTCTTGATCGAGGCAAAGCGGGTTGGGACAGCTGCACGATTGCCGATTGAGACGGCAGTCCGCTTGAGCGGAACAGGGTGTTACATCGTGTACTGCTCCTAGACTTACATGCTTTGCTTGAATATGATGATGCCCTTATGATAAGAAGAATAGTCCACTAGATGATGCTAACGTCCTTAGAGTTAGTGGATATAGCTTACAAGATATACTGCGCACACTAGATAGTATTTGAATCTGTATATCGTATATGAAATACTTGTCCTGTAGGCTTAATTGTATTGAACTGAACTTTGATTTCAAAGATGTTTCCAAAAAGAAGTAATATGACTCTGTTCATGTACTGCATGAAATGAACATAGGTAAATATTACGACCCGTACCCGGTATAGGGGTACAAGTACGTGGGTACGTCCAACCTACGCCACAGCATCGGCGGTAGAATGCTGTCTCGGTCTATTATACTATCTAACATCTCACACAATATATAAAATACCTATCATGACATCTTAACTCCAAATGAAGGAGCAATATGATGATATAATAAAGAGTAGCCAATACTCAATCACATATAAAAACTAAAGGAAGATGTAAGCACGATATGGAATAGAAGAAAAGAAATACAAGTCTCAATACATCACAGGTCTAACTCAATGTCTAAACATAACTCAAGATCTCAAAACAATAATATAATCCGAAATCTTACTAGAAACAACTACTCCAAGATATGGAAATCTAAATGGGCTAAGTATCTAGCACTACATCCTCCGGTGATACTCTATCTGTAAGCCCGTAGTACATGGGACACATCCTCACTAATCAGTCATCTGAAAAATATATCCAGTCATGATTAGAGCGAAGTACAACCCAATAGCAGTTCCAATTAAATTGATAATGACTACAAACAGAAATAGAGAATATAATACAATACAAGAAACAATGAGCAATATCATACTATGGTAGAAGAAACAGGTAAACAAGAGCAATATGGTATACACTGATCAAAATAAAATAGAACAAGACGATGAAAATAGAATATGTGAAGAACTGTAACTACTAAGTGTTTGAAATACTAGTCAGATATATGATCGGCTTTGGTTGAACATTGTCTACTTAACGTTGAATAAATATTGTCTAATTTAAACATTGAACATTGAACATTGTCTAGACTTTGATCATATATCTAGCTAACACTTCCCCTGCCCCCAACCAATACTCATGGATCTGAGCACGACATGTCACGAACACAAATATAATATGAGTACACGAAGAACATGAATGTACACGAATGAACATGAGCACAAAAAATATCCGATGCACATGATAAGATACATATGAAGGTACATGTAAAGGAGTATCCAAAGTACATGATAATGGGATGACGTCTCCTGACATGATCCATATAGTACCAGTCCGTGTAACCACTGTGTCGGTATCAAGTAAATTTTTTTCAAATGCTTGTATTATAGTAATTATCAAATAATAAAAACTATCAGAGAATGTACTCGCCTCTGGTCCTGAGCAAGGTATGAGGATCAATGTCCAAGCTGGAGTCACAAAGTCCTAAATATGAAATAATAGTGTTAATTGGTGAAAATAAAGGATATGCATGATTAACTAACCAATGTCAATGTTTCTAGGCCATTTCTAGGTTCATACTATGTCTTTGAAGTTAACTAGGTTTATACCTTGCTACTATAGATTTTCTAGGTCGTACCAAGTTATTCTAGCCAATATAATACACTAATATATCATATCCATAACTTAGGTTTATATATATATACCATTGCCTAATAATACCTTAGTCTATAACTACCCTACTTTAATATTGTAAATACTTACCCTATCATTTATACTCAATACTTACCATTTACTTAGACCAATATTGATACCTAGCCATAACTCATTACTAGTACCAATACGCCAAACAATACCAACACTCGACACTTTCTGATACTTTGATATCAGTCTCATAATATACCTGATACACCCTAATATCTAGTACCCTATCCTGACTCCTAACCTTCTGACATTAATACATATCATGCATATACCTTAGTTAATAGACTCAACTTACATAACTCAAACTAACATACTTACAACTAGTATAACTAACAATGAACTAAAACTCTAACAACTCTAGTACATACCTACTGGCATAGCTGATACATCAAACTCATTCATCAATTGATGACCCTGCACACAGAACCTAAAGTCAAGAACACCCCTACTACAGAACCACTTCCTTATCACTTGGGCACTCATGTGTATATATCACAGCTACCCGAGCCCCACTGTACAAGTAGATATCCCCAACTGATACCCATAACTGCATATTACGCTATTGTAACTGGCACATCCCTAAAAAATGCAACAATCTATAAGATGAATCTAAACCCCCTTAACTGACACTCTAGATATACCCCCTCCATGTCTTGGGTGCCTGAACTCCCATAACTGTAGTTGCTATTGCAACTGTTAGCATAGGTTCTACACAGTGTAGCAGTGCTTGAACTGTGCATTGGTACCTATCCAATGCAGCTCACACATGGTTCACATAAATGGGCAAAGCCTGCACACATTGTTGCTCACTGCCTCCGTGCTAAGTGCACTATTTTGTACCCTTATTGATGTTGCCTTTGCAACTTCATGTTGTTGTTCTCATCCTTGGTACTGATACTGCAGTCCACTAACACCAACATCAGGTGCAACCCGATCCCCACTGCTTGGACTTGAGGCTCCCCTAACTGCACACTGCATGCTTCCTTACTTGTTGTCCTCATTCCAGACATTCACTAATACTAATACACATCTCACTGATACACGTATCACACAATGATACCCAAAATCCTGAACACTGTCACCGTATATGTAAACTGTTAGAGAACAAGCTCCTCCTCTCATCTATACAATCTCATAAGTACCCTAACATCTAACATATACTCATTTTCTTGAACTTGAGATATATTCTCTCCAACTTGAGCTTCATGCTTGCACACAAGCCCAACCAAAACATATTGTAACATGCCTTACCTACATGCTGCACATACATTATAATAGAATCACTATATTGCTGTATCAGGCCTACATGTTCTCAGATCTCTATACCTGGTACCCAAGCTCAACACTTGCTCCCTGCATACAGCAGACCCGACCACTCAGTTGTAGTACAACATATTGTTTCACATCAACCCGAGCCCTTGGTGTTCAGTCACTTGATTTCAGCAAGAACACCCCTCTGTACCACTTTACAGACCACTCTTAACCCCCACGCACACTCACATGCCATGTACCACTGCACACTGCTACCACTGCTCTAATTTCCTTCTCCACACCCAAGCACGTATACTTTCACACTCGAAAACACACTTAAGAATCAATACACTATCATAGCCCAACTAACTACAGTCACTCCCAACTTACACTATAAGATACACATAAAGATACACCTATTAAATATATGACATAGACACCCATAGGCATATACTCGTATACACTTAATGATATATTGATAAAGTAAGTATATATACATAGTATAACACTAATATTCATTTTCCCAAATAGCTTGAGTGCACCACATCAAGATACATAAGGTGTCATGATACACTATCCAATTGAAATACCAAAACTCCCAAATTCTTCTCAACAATCATTCCTACCTAACAATTGCATATAATAATAGTTATTAAAACTAGTTACCATAGGTATTAAAGAGGATTGCACAAAATCACCCAAAATGAGTCCCGTGTCGTACCGTATCATAAGATACCTTGATACGGCCTACACGTATTCAATTGTGGATACGACATAAGTCTCACAAAACCAAACACATGTCAATTTGGTCTAATTGACCTATTGACAAACATATGATGTGCCAATCTCGAAATTCTCCCAAAATTGACACAAAATACCACGTAAAACTCACAATATATAGTCAAATAGCCTAGAACTTATTCCTATAGGTAGTCCTATGCCATTGAGTTATTCCTAATGGTCAAATGCATAATTAAGAAGCTACAATGAGAGAGAAATTCATGAATTACCAATTGGGAGATGGATTCCCAATAAAAATATAATTGGACACGTTTCGGACACGATCTCCTTGCCAAAGCTCCTTCTCCTATTGTGCTCCTTAAAATTTTAAGCTCCAATGCTCCTTGAGTGATGATAAGGGGAGAAAATAGAATAAATTTGGGAAAAATTGATGAAGAAATTGTGTAAAAAATCAAAGGAGGAAAAATAGGAAATTGGGGATCTAGAATTTGAGATATAGAATGAATGAGCAAATGAGAGGAGTGAGAGAGGAGACTCTCTATATGTGGCCGGCCCCTCATTACCCCCTCTCCAAGCAATGTACAAGGACCACTATGCCCCTATATGCTAATATGAGAAATAATTAAGAAAGGGTATTTTAGGAAGTCTCTAACTAATTATAATTTAAACTAATTATCCTTAGTTAATTAGTGGGAATGGGTTCATTGGGCCTAGTCCATGTTGGCTCACTATTTGTCATGACAAGTCTAATTTAGGTCCATTAATGTCAAGTCAAATTAAATAGGCTATTCCACTAACTAAATTAAATGCTACAAGCCTCTAATTAAATATAGCACTCTAATAATTAAATAACTAATATAAACATCAAATAAATATACATGGCCGACTAATATTAATATTATATTCCTAAAATTAAATAACTAGCTCAAATTATTAAATTATCCCTAGCTAAAAAAGTGAGGGTGACAGTAAAAGTAGCAAGATCACTAGTAAAGTAATATTTTCTCACATGATTACTTAGTATTGGTTTCAGGGAGTGTTGCTTCTGTTCATTACTTTTTACTCACTAGTACTTTCCCAAAAGTGCTGACCCCCCACCAGTTTGTTTCTCAAGTGCTGGATTATTGGAGGAAGCGATAACAAATTCTCATCCTCAGGAGCCAGAAATCTGGAGTCGATGCCTTGATATGTATCGAGATATTTTGAGATATTTATGTATAAAGGGATGTAATATATGGGACGGTGTCATTGTATTTCTGTATTGCTCTATAGAGATGTAAGCCAATTGGCAAGTCTTGTAATAATTTCAGTTATCAATAAAGGGACGGTTTTCTTATACCATGTGTTCATTTACTTTTCTGTAATGTTATGTCCCTGCTTCTTACTTCTGATAGATTATTTTGTTCTTATTCAAGCCCTGGCTGTGGTGTCCCATCCCCCCTTTTCGGGGAGCACAACTAAGAAATACTTTCGATATCGTTCGATCGGGATAGATTGAATCAAGACCATTTCCTCGTTATGGATTGGATTCTTCATATTCGATTTTCTTATTCAGTAGACCAAGTCCCAAGGACGGACTAAGCGACAGAGTCAAAAGGGACCTTTTTGCTGCAAGCTTTCTTGCCTAGTTTTTGCTGTCATATTGTTGCTTTCGTGCTCTCGAGTTGGTTTTCAGATTTACATTTTCTTGAACGGTTTTGATGTATTTTATTGCTTTCATTCGTTGAACTGCACTTTTGTTTCGAGCTTGGAAAGAGGAGAAGAGGTATTGATCGTCTGTTTATGGCAATGCAGGTGATCGTGCAGTAGGTGTCGTGCGAGCGGAGTCATGAAGCACCTCTTTCCTTTCCTCTCCCCAACCAACTTGTGAGTGGCTATACTTCGATTAAGTTGGCCTTTCTTCCAAGTCTTCACATATAAAATCTTTTTCTCTTGATTGTTCCGATCAGACGATACCAAAATAACTAAAAAGATGTCAATATAAAGAAAATAAATAGACTTGAATTACTTTATGCTTGTCAATCAACTTGTGAACGGTTACCTTATTGTATGCTAGTTCGCTTAGAATTTTCTTTCATCATGTTTCAATTCTAGTTAGAATATATACTTTTTTTATTATTTTGCTATGTATAGAACACATATTGTTATGAAATAAACTGATCAGAAAGACTATGTAAAATAGACCATGCCATGTTACTTGTCTCGTGCTTGTGTTGCCTTAAACTGTCTCGATTGATAACTTAGTTAGACTTCGTTTGGTCACGGATAACTTGTGCACAAGGTCTTAGTTCATGCGAACAGTCGCTGGGGCACTAGCACCGATCCGATCTGGACGAAACTACCTGATAGTCGCCTGCTTCGGACGGGATGGCCTGTAATGCCCCTGTTCCATGCATTGCATGTCATTACATACCAAGACTATAACTCGTCCACTATGGCAATGTGTCAGTGACATCCCTCGTATATTTAAACTGTGCAAGCTAACTATGTCTTCATGTCAGGGAAGGTCATGGTAAGTGTTGTGCAGGTGGTCCAGACGGACAGATAAAAGTCACCGGACGGTAGCATATTTATTTCAGTAAATTTCTATATCTATTTCTTGATTGTAAATTGAACTAAGGCAAGATAGAAAGACCACATAATAACTTGCATGATTCACATAAACAACGTATTGATTGGTATAGTTGGGTTAGCTGGCCTTCACCAGTGTATTTCAACGTACCGACCCTCGTTGCAATAGGTTTCCCGCGCCAAGGAGATCCTTCAAGAAGCTAGAGCGATATCTTAATCCACTCCACCTACCGGCACACCCTGATCGTGCCCTTGAAGCGACGTTTTGAAGTTCCAAGAGCTCCTGCACATACCTTATGTAGCTCTGTGGAAAGAAAATAGCTTCGCCCAAAGGTGTCTATAGCTTTTAAAGTTTTAGTAAAATGATATAATGTACTGGACGACTATCTCATTTTGCGTCCACTTTTGTAAGCCCATGCGACAACCTTTTGTACTTGTTCAAGAGTTTGTAAAGAATGTTCATTATCAATAAATAGAACTTTTCTTATTTCAATATTGTGTTCAATTATCTGCATACTCTGAATATGTGCTCATTATATAAAATATCTTGGCCTTGTGCGTTTTACAACCTAGGCACGCACGTAATCACGCCCGGGGGACGACCATCGATTCCACGAAATTGGGACGTGATACTTCCCTTTTGCAAGCGCAACTTAGGCTTACACGACATCACGCCCAAGCGAGCATGATCCGTTCCGCAAGGTGTCAAGCAAGGACGATCGTCCCCTTGCAGGATCGGGGCATGACATCATCTTTAACATGAATCCAGTACAGTAGATCTTCTATCTTGATCTCCATCTACTTATGGTACATGCCGGTAGAAATTTCGTTCTACCCAGGAGGAAGTTTGGAGACGAAGGCGCCACCATGAATTTCTTCTCCACCTTCATACTTTTCTTCTCAATTTTTTGTTGCAACTTGAGAAATTCCTTCACTTGTGGCAGCATAGTCTTCCCATCTTCAAATTAAAATTTTCTCGAGATGAATCTTGGACATTTTCTCGTCGTTCTCGTAGTGATTCTCAAGAGACTCTTAGACATCTCTTTCTTTAACCTTTTTCCGGTATGATTCAGCCATGAAATCATTTACTTCGTTGAGAATCAATGTAGTGATCGCTCCGCATTGGCACTATATACAAGAAAGATTGGTTTCCTGGCTCAAGAGGTGTCACGTCCCGATCTTCCGTAGGAATAGACCGTCCCCGCTGGGTGCAAATTACCGTGCCAGTGCTCCCGTGGGACGATCGTTTCCATCGGGACGCGATGTCGCGCAAGCATGGAGTTGCGTCCGTACGACGCAAATACCGAAACGACCTTTGATAACTAGTTCACAGAGTCATCATAGCGAAAACATAGAATAAACACAAGTATTGAATCTAAATCAAGCTCTTTATTGATATGAAATAAAGATTATAAGCGGTGCTAGGCCGATATTACAAATCGCTCATGCTCTCTCTCTCTCTACAATGAATATGCCCTTAGACTTAGAACTGATTCAAACAATATGGATGATGATGTTGCCATACATTATGTCTCGTATATGTGAGCTCCAGGTCTGCGCGTCACGCTCTAAGACGCCAAGTGCGGTCCGGTGCCTCATTGCGTTAAGCGATCTCCGAATCCGTACGAGTTCCCCCTGCACCCTGCATGCAATTTGGTTGGGTATTAGTACATTGAATGCACTGGTGGGGAGGCCTCTCACCCACGCCACAAAACAAGCACGTTCATTAGTTATGTGAACCGACTAATTTTGTTATCTTTCTAGTCTTTTGCCTTAGGATCAGTTATATGGCAATATAATGAAAGTAATATCCGTGTCTGCTCAAAAGTGTCATAATAATGAACAACTGAGTTCGTCTTACCATTTCTTACTATTATGCCTTTCCTGTCATATGCAGCAATATAAATAATGATCTACTGAAAAACAAAGAACATCTATGAAATCCAAGTATTATGTTTGTGTCTCTGCCTCAGGCCCATTCTACTCGAACTATGTTTGTTACCGTGCATCCATTCTAAATATGCAAAATATTATGCAAATGTACTCCTTCATGTTACCCCTCTTCTGAATGCGAATAACCTCTATGCAAGCATGACTTATCTATATGAAGGTCATTGGCTCTGTTAGACATATTGGACATGATCTGCGATGGAACGACTGTCTTTCCAGCTCGGTTGCTAGCCTTGCTGGGCCTCCCGAACCATTTGATGAGTCGGCGACCATCCAGGTCGGTAGAAAGCCTTGCTGGATGTCCCGTTCTTGCCCGCTAGTTATCAACTAGCGTATTACCAGGACTACACTAGCACTGTCCTCTGGGGCCGACACGATTCGGATGCCTCAACAATCGTGTCAAGGACTCATCTCAACCTGGTGCGCAACCAGTTGTCCGTGACCATGCAACTACTCCCCCAATTCCAATCTATCACGACCCGCACCCGGATATTCGGGCACGAGTGCGTGGGCACGTCCAGCCTACGCCGCAGTGTCGGCGGTAGTACGCTGTCTAGGTCATTTTTACAGGTAATTAAAATCTATCTCATCCACAGTAAAGTAAATAGGCAAGGAAAATAACAGGGAATAGAAATGTTAAGTTTTCATAAGACAAATTGTGATATACAAATCCATGGTTTAATACAGAATCAGAAGATAAATCGGGGACAAACCCGAGCGCTGTGCTGAAAGAAAATATACTAGATAACTGGCTACTACTCCTCAAAGTATCTCCTGAGTAGGAACCGGCTTCTCAACTGTATCACCTGCTACCTTATCTGGGCCATAAAGGTGGGGGCAAAGTTCTCATCATCGCCTAAAACAACGGATCCAGTCAGGAAAGGAGCAAAGTACACAATGCACAACAAGATTTAAACTAAATATTTGTGACAGGTAGAAAAGAACTGACTAAGAATCATGATCAGAATATGCATAATATTTAGTAAAGATTAACTGAGAATTAATGCTATAAATCAGGACTATAAGTAAAACATGATAAATTGCTTTAAACCAGGAATATGAGTAAAACAGGAATAAAATATGACAGGAAATGTAACTGTAATAAGACAACAAGAACTGCAACACGACAAGAACTATGTGCGTGAACTTGTGTATTTAGAATACATAGTTGGCATGTAGGGGTTTATAAGGCTAATCCGGCCGTCATAGACGGCTATTAAACATGAATAATCGAGATCCGGCTGAGGGTACAGTCGCGTACCAACAGCTATTAGACACGGCAAGGGGAAGGGTAAACTACATGCCTTCTAGTATTCTCCCACCCGATACGAAAAACAAGACATGAACTCCAGTATTCAAGATATGAAATCCAGTATTCTAACACTACGTGTAATCATCAATGGTACTAGTAAAGCAAGGAATTAATTCTCACAATATAAAGATTAAACTTTGAAGTGCAGGTACTTGCCTGTTGTTTGGATCCAATTATAGTTTGTATCTCGGGGAAATTTTCAGAAATGACTTCGGATGCTGAAATAAATATTACTATCGTGCTCAGAAAATATCAAATAGCTAGAAATGCCTGTCCTTGAGTCCAATTTGGAGACAAGGGCAAAAACGACAGTTTCGTGTCAAAACGGGGTCCACATGTGGGCCCGCTTCGCACCGAAAAACGTGTCAGGGTCAAAGGTCTCCAAATTCACCAAACTTAGTGTCAACAGGTCAGGAACGATGATACGAACCCAACGGAACTTCCAGAATTGAATTCCGATGAGCCGATCACAAAATCGTCCGTCGAGCGAGGCTTGTGGGGCCCACGACACGCGATTTCGTCAACGTTCTCAGAATCGAACCAAACTTGGGTCACAGGACCAGCGTATCACTACGAGTCCGATGGTGCAAGTTTCATTTCAATCCGAAGTGTACACAGAAAGTTAGGGTGAATTGTAAAAAAGTCGGATACGGGGCGATGTCCGCGGATACGCGTTGTTTCCGGTGTGCACGCACACCCGAATCAGCTTCCACGAAATCTCACACGTCCGTATCAACGACGCACACGCATCTGTGAAGACCGCACGCGACCAAGTCATCCCGTTTGGCGGGACGTACCCAGTTCCGGGGTGAATTGGGTCGATATTTTTCCTATTTTTGGATCGCGGTGTGCGATCACCACAGGACGCGATGTCCCGAGCGGTTTGTCCGGGCACCGAGAGGGTCATACAGGCTTCGCAACGCAATTTACGGAATTGAAAATGGGACAGCGAGGAGAAAGTTACATGTACCTTAACAGGGCTCGAGAAACAGAAAATTTTCGTGTCCGTGTCGTGTCCGACACGACACGACGAATTGGGGATTAGGGTTTTCGGGTTGCTGGCCGTAGACGGCGGTGGCCGGCCGGAGATACGCCGGAGAGGGAGGGAGAAGGTTCACCGAGGTGAGGCGGAGCTGCTGGCGGGGTCGAGGGCGGCGCCGGAATGGAGGGGCGGCCGGAGGCGGCTGCTCGCGGCTGCTGCGGGGGAGGAGGAAAGAGGAGGAGAGGGAGGCGGCGCAGCGGGCTTCATCGACGGGGCGGCGAGGCGGAGACGGTGGTGGCGCAGGGAGGTGGGGCTCTGCGGGGCGTCGGCCAGGCACGGGGAGAAGAGCGGTGGAGAGGGGATGGCCGGCTGGGCTTAAATAGGGAAAGGAGGGCGGAGGGGAGGCCGGGTTAGGCGGCGACGAGGCGGGGAAAGCGGAGGCGAGGGCGGGGAAGGCCGAGCGAAGCGGCGACGTGGGCTGGCCGCCGGAGGCGGCGGCAGACTCGGGTGCCGGAGGCCACGCGGGGAAGAACGGGGTGGCTGACTGGGTCAGCGGGTCGGGCAGGAGGCGGGTCGGGTCCGGGCAGACCCGACCCGACCCGGTAGGGGAGCGGGCTGGGCCTGGCACTGGGCTGGGCCGGATCAGGCCCAGTGGGCGGGATAAATAATAATAAAAAATAATAATAATAATAATAATATAAATCAGTTAATTAAATAAGTAATTAATTAAATAGTTTTTAGGCATTTAAAAATAGGTCTGAGGCCCAATAAATTCCAGAAAATTACCCTAAGTCCAGTTTTTCATTTTACACCCAAACATATTATTTCTATAATATTTTAATATTATTTATTAACAATAAAAATCATTTAATAAAAAAACCCTGATTTTAATTACAGAAAATTCCCAGAAAATTCCAGAAAATTGTGAAAAATCCCAATTTAAAATTCTTGCAAAATCTGGGGGTTTACACAATCCTAGCCAGAAATTACTCGGTTCAATCTTGCCGAGGACTACACTCGAATCTTTCTTCTGTACGCAGCTTCCTGATTAGAGACTGCCTCGGTGATCTGGATATCTCGAGTACTTTCTTTTCTTTCCTTCTCCTGACTCGGAACGACTACTTGATAGTCTTTCTCGTCTATATATGCAACATGATTATACTCTATCCCGTGTCATTTTCCGTGTGGTGCAACGCCTCAGTATGAACTCAAACTACTTTTGTGGCATATATACATATATATATGAAGCTACTATATTTGATCTCAATAGCCCGATTACGCAAATAACAAGTAAGATCTCCATGTTCTATGCAATGATAAGGCAGGGTTATCCCCATAGCTATGTGCGCTTATCTCTTTTATTAGCATTCAAAGGTTATCGCCTGAAAACTAGCATGTATCATTCATTTTTTTAGTGCACAGCTAAGTAGGGACATGTTCACCGGGGCCACCCACCTTAGCGATGAATTGCATCGGTCGAGCGAGACTCCGAGCGCGCCTCTGAAAATCTAAGTCTGACTCCATTTGAAGATCCAAGTATGAATGCCTTTGCATCGAACGAGCCATCTCGATGAGCAAGGCGGGTCAGTTCGCTACACTTGTGCCATTTGAATCGGCTCTCCAGGTTGAGGATAGCGGGTTGTTACAAGAGAAAGCCTTCATGAAGAGCTCCCTGTTGGGACACAAGACGATTGATCTAGGTGAGTGGACACAACTTTATTCTCTGATTCTTTCACGCCTAATAATGAATCTGGTTTTATAACTGCTAGTGCTAAGAATATAGTGTTCATAAAAAGAGTAATAGAAGATAAACCTGCATGGTTAATAAGAGAACTCGTATTTCTTGTCTAAAGAACGAACACTTGCCATGCTAAGCATAGAAATAGTATTGCCATGCTAAGTAAAAGAGTTGAATGTTCATGCTAAGTTACACGGTCACCGCTATCGAACGAACCATTGCCATGCTAATAAGAAAAGTAAAAAAGACTGCTTGAACATGTTTCTTTATCATATGCTAAAGATAAAATAGAATTACTTGCTTAGTTAAAAGAGAGAAATAACTGTTACCATGCTTGCTAATAGAAAACTGCTTGAATATATTTCATTGATCGCACTGCAAAAAGATATAATTGTATGAATAACTCGTACTGTGTGCTATTGAACCTATTGATCGATTGAAAAGAAGATCGAACCTACCAAATTGATTGAATATAAGGGATTGATAAGCTATTGGCTCTATTGCTTGATTAAAAACTCTGCTTGTTTCTGGACATGTGCATCATATAGTCTTTATCTGATAGAATTGTATTCATGCATTGTTCTGCTAACTTGTGCACAAGGTTCTGGTCTCACAGATGGTTCCTGGGGTACTAGGGATCGTCCGTCCTAGGAGAGATAATTGAACACCCTGAGGTTTGTAGTCATCACGATTAGGGGGGTATGGTTATGAGTGTAATGTTGAACTATGAGTCCCGACTGCTATTTTGATCGTATTTTAGTGCAGAGCAACCATGTGTCTCAGCAGCTATTAGCTGATCTGTGTCATTAGTGAGATGGGCTTGTATGTCCCAACTGCTAATCCCAGGGATCCAACACTCGGGGGCCATCATAGTTAGGTCGCATGCTAGAACTTTAGCCTTATTGTATATCTAACTGTTTGATGTAGAGACGAACAAGGAATAGAACATTTATGATTATGCAAATTGTTGCTAACCTGTACGTGTGTTGCAGGGATAACCGTTCGACCGTGGGTAAGAAATCACTGAATAAGTGATGTATTCGTTATTGATTATGTTTACTATCAAATGCTGTGTTCCTTTAATATGAGATAAATAGTCCACTAGAGATAGCTTATGTTCCTAGATAGTTAATGAATATTGCTCACGATATATGTTGCGCACTATATGCTAGAGTAAATAAGTATTGTGCATGAACACGTCCCTACTGTCTGCTTGATGTATTGAATATACAAACTGTTTTCAAATTTATGTTTTTCGAAAGCAGTAATAAATCTGACTTGATCCTGTATAGCATAAAATGAACCTAGGTAAAAGTAGCAAGATCACTAGTAATGTAATATTTTATTATCACATGCTTACTTAGTGTTGGTTTTAGAGAGTGTTGCTTCTATTCATTGCTTTATACTCATCAGTACTTTTTCCAAAGTGCTGACCCCCACCAGTTCTGTTCGCATGTGCTGGATTGTTCAAAGAAGCGATAGCCGATTCTCATCATCAGGAGCCGGTCATCTGGAGTCGATGCCTTGAGCTGCATTGAGATGTTTAGAGATATTTTCTGTATAAAAGAATGTAATGTACGAAATGATGTCATTGTATTATGAGAGATGTAAGCCAATTGGCAAGCTTTGTAATCGTTTCAGATATCAATAAAGAGTTTATTTTCTTATACCTTTGTGTTCACTGCAATATTGTGCCACTGCTTCCATCTTGAATAGCTAACTTGTCCTTGTTCAAAGTCTTGGCCTTGTGCAAACACAACTTAGACTTGCATGGTATCACACCCATGCGAGGACGATCGGTTTCGCAAGACACTAAAGTGAGGACGATCGGCCCTTGCGGGAATCGAGACGTGACAATCAACAACTTGCAAAGGTTGTCTTTTTTCTATTTATACTGCTTATCAATAGCGTTAGCAATCACAACTATATCTCCAGTTTCTGGAATGGTAGGCTCGAGATCAATAAACACATATTGAACGTTAACAAGTTGAAGATTGAGATCAATCTTTCTCTTTCATATATTGCAGTATTCTCCATCGAACTTGTCAAGTTTGTTGAAACTTGTGTTGGGAGAGAAGTACAATTTTCCATCTCCGTAGCTAGATATTTTTTTGGATCTTACTTTGAGATAAGTATTCCCGAAGTTACAATAAATGTATGAAGTACGTGATAACCGAAATATTACAACCCTTACAACGACTCTTGTAAGAACAGAAAATGAAGATTACAAATAGACTAAATAAATCAACTATCAATGCAACCAAGTTTCTATAGGAAGAAGACAACAACAACAAAAAAGCTCGCTTGGGTGATCAAAACCACCGTTGCTTAAAGCAATATTCAGCCTATATTCCGTCGATCTACTCACAAGCACCAGCAAGTTCAGAATCTTGAACTTCTGGAACGCTCCTCTGTCACTCTTGCACGAACTCCTCGAACAACACTTGAACTCCTTTAACGGGCAACACTTCCTTGCTCCAACTCTGATCTAGCATCTCTCTCTCGCACTATGTATATTCTGTTGTTCAATATACAAAAACAGAGAACACACAAATATATAGGAGAGCCAGACCCTTAAGCAGTCCACTACCCTATTATGGACACTTAATTCGGAGTTAACTGCTCGTTATGTAGGCCTCATAATGGACAGTTAGTTCAAAATTAACTGCTCATTATGTGAGCGATTATAATAGTAACATCCAGACTAAAGGGACAGTTACTCCTTTGGAGTAACCGAATAGTCACGCGTAGTAGATCTACGCAGCAATAACCCCGTGCTACACCAGAACAGACTGTCCAGTGCACGCTCAAAGTGCGCCACTTTGCGTCCGAGTTGCTAAGCCCCGCACATACCGCCCAGTGCACGCACAATTGAAGGTCAAAATTTCTAAGAATAGCTTGACCCCATGACCTTCTGTTATCCCTCACCAATCACATGTTGACAATTATAAATTACTTTGCTGACTTTGTAACAAGCACATTTGCACACGACTCTATTTTTGGGTTTTTGGAAGTTCGCAGTTAGCTTCAATAACACAAAGAGTATAAATTTGCAAACCAAGAAATATATTTCTTGGCAGACTGTCTGGATTTAGATTATTTGTCTACTGACATCGTAAACTCAAACAATTGTGTTTATTAAAAGATGAAATTTGGGATAGAAGATTTATTAGTTTCTTTGGCTAGCATTTTTTTTTTTTTTTTTGAAAAGTAGTCTTAGCAGTGTCACAAAATAAGAATTTTAAGGGAAGAATTGCCAACATGTAATTCTGCGAAATATTTACAGTTTCATTTTATCTTTGGAAATAAGTTGGGAGAAATAAATAGAAGGTCAAAAAACAGTAGCAGCGTCCATCGATAAGCCGCTTGTGCATTTTCATCAAACCAAACACAGAAAGTTCAAAAAGTAAGAAGTTGATAAGTTGCGATCAAATAGACCGTTAGGTTCAAGAGGTATGTATGCCAACAAACAATAAATTCAGTCAATCCTTTCTCATCTTTCCAAGTCATACAGTTCTTACTATGTCCTACCGGGTTAAGAACTAAATTTTTTAGGAGAAATTCGAATCATGTCTATCCCATGAAGCCCTCCATTGTTTAAACAAAAGAGAAAAAAAAAAAGTCATTCGGTTCTTGATATATCTTTTCTATCGAGTTATGAGCTAAATTTTTCAGAAGAAATTCGAATCGTGCCCATCCCATGGAGCCCTCCATCGTTGAAAAAAGAAAAAAGAAAAAAAGTCAATACAGTTCTTGAAGTTTCTATGCCCTATGTACTCTTTCTAATTCCATCCTCCCCCATCTAACTACAAAAAAGTCATAAAAAAAAAATATTTGATGTGGCTATGCATTTATTATTTGGACAGAAATACTGTTCTGAGTCAAGCCAATAAAATCCCTCATGGGCTTTGCTTGTTCTGTTTCTATTCACCAGTTCTTGAACCAAGATCCTATAGTATTTCCTTTCGAAAGGGTTATAATTATTCAAAAAAAAAAAAATTAAATGGATCATCGGTAACGAAAATTAGGAATATCCGAGCAAAGTCCCAGATTTTATCTTAAAATCCAACCAAGGTAAGAAAATGGTATTATAAGCTATTTCTTCAACAAATAAATCTTCCAATAAATCAGACTAAATACTAAAATTTTCGGTTAAAAAACAACTTATAGTAGAAAATACGTCGAAAAGGAAAAGGGGATGAGAGTAGAGGGGCACCATACTTCAGAGCCACTTCCGCACATATATGATCAGAGGTAGGGATGGCATTTTTTTCCAAATCCGACGAGGATCTGATTTTTTTTCCGAAGGAGATGAGTTTGGGGATTTGAAAATGGAAATGTGGATGAAGATTACAAAAAAAATTCTGGTCGGATTTAGAACCGAATATGGATTTAATACTTCCAGATCCGATAAATCTCAGATTCTCATTACTTATACCCATATTTTTGTTGCTGTATGCAATTTTAGATCTCTATTTGGAATATGTCTTTGTAGGTTTAATATTATTGTATTGTAGACTTTTATTTAGTATTTGTATATTTTTGTTGGATTAATATAATTTTTTTTTGTATTGTATCATTTTTTTTATTTAGTAGTATATATCTTTTTGATGGAAATCATATTTTATTAACATGTCTTATATATATCTTTGAAATAAAAAGAGTTTTCTAATCTTATAATGTACAAAAAAAAATTGTTATTCGACGGGGGACGAAAACGGAAAAATTCATCCCGAAAGTGTTATTGGGATGGGGCGGGGACGTGAACGAGGAATGCATTATTTAACGAAAATTGAGATGAAAGTAAAAAATTGAACCTGAACGAAAATGTAGATGTAGACGGATATTCGAACACTACTCAGAAACAAAGATGGAAGGTATGGTCCCCAGTCCCAACTCATTCCGTTGTCATCCCTAAAAATAGACAATTAATGGCAGACAAGAAATACTCATTTCTTCTCACTTCTGACTAGGGGTGAGCGTTCGGTTTATTCGGTTTCAACCGAATCGAAATAGTCAAAACCGAATATACCAAAATTCTAAAAATCCAAAATCGAAATCGAACCGAAATTAGCCAAAACCGAAACCAAATCGAATAAGCAATTCGGTTTATTCTGTTTGAATATTTCTATTGTTTAATAGGCCGAATTCAAAGTTAGGATCGTAGTTAAATTATAATTTTTATATACTCATTTGTTGTATTTTAAAGTTACATTCAAAATTGGACTAGTCGTTAAATTATCAAAGTTATACTTTAAAATATATACACGAAATTATTGTTTACAAAATAAATACATTCTTAATCACAAAATATTTATAAAATTAAAAATATTTACATAACTCTATAAGTTTTATTAGATTTTTGATTTTGAATCGAAATCGAATCCGAATAGTTATTTTTTAGTATTTTTAAAACAAAAATCGGACCGATTAGATTTAAATTTTTTTTATAAAATCGAATAATGCACACCAGCTTTGCACAAAACAACCAACCGGCTGAAATAGAGAACTTCGGAACAAATTTAAATCCGGCACCCAACTCCATATATATATATATATATATATATATATATATATATATATATATATATATATATACCTTCCTTCCCGTTCGTGTTCCATAAATACCCTTGCTTTCGAAGATAACAACGACGAAGGAAGGAACCAGAAAGAAAAGAGACAAAAGTGGCTGTCACCGTAAATAACCCGATTACTTAGGGGGTAAACCCGACAATAATCCATCCAAACTTAATATTCCCGCGATATCCGGGGGGCGTTTGTGGAAAACCACATAGCCCAAGGACGGACACGCGTAAGCATCGTGGGTCAGCAGCGTACCTGAACCGCTCCACACGCGACGCCACGTAGCTCCCAACTGAGGATCATCCGCCGTCACCTCGGAGTCATGGGCCCCACACACCACTCCCACTACCACTCCCACCAGTAGCTTCGTTCTATAAGTAGTAGCTCAAGTGCTCCTTTTGATCGCCTTAACGGATCTCCGATTATGGAACCCGCATCCAAACCCGCATCAGCATAGAAGTTTCCCGAAATGCCCTTTCCGGCGAAGATCCACCCGGCGTCTGCGGCGCCCGGGAAGACTCCGACGAGGTCGCGGCTGAAGCGTCTCTTCGAGAAGAAGCGAACCGCCGGCGAGCCTGAGCCGGAGCCGGATCCGGCGAGCACCGTCGACCTCGACCGCATGCTGCTGAGCTTCATGGAGGGGAGCAACGGCGGACGGAGGCGCTGCAACTGCTTCAACGGCAACTACGACGACAGCTCCGACGATGACTTCTCCGACGATCCGCCGCCGATCGCCGGCGAAGCGGCCGAAGTCCTCAAGGTCGGCACCATCAGCAATTTTTATTTTTATTTTTTAAAAATTTTCAGTTGTATTTAAATTTTTTATCTTAATTAAAGGTACATCCCACTTAGAAAATTTATTTATTTTTGAGTTGCATCTAACTTGTTTTGCCATGATACATAAAATCTTTGATCAAAATACTCTCACGTGTGGACCCTTTTGAGACCAAAAGTCCTTGGCCTCAGGTTGCTTTTGAGAGTAAAAAAATGGAGGGTTTCTGTAACAAGTGTATCTTAGAATTATGGTAATAAAAAGTGGGATGTAACCATTTTTTTTTTCTTTCTTTCTAAAATTAGTCCGTGTTTGTAATTTTTTTAGGGTTTGTCCCCGTGTGAGAGCGTAGCCGAGCGGAACCTCCTCGCCGACGTTTCGAGAATCGTCGAGCAAACGAATAATAGCAAGATCGCGAAGAGCAAGAACGAGCTGATCGCTATCGTAGCCGAGTCTCTCCGGAACCTCGGACACGACGCGTCGGTCTGCAGGTCCCGATGGGAGAAAACCCCCAAAATTCCGGCTGGAGAGTACGACTACGTCGACGTCGTCGTCGGCGTAGGCGGCGCCGATCGCTTCGTAGTCGACGTCGACTTCATCTCGGAGTTCGAGATCGCCCGATCCACGAAAGCCTACCGATCGCTGCTGCAGTCGCTCCCGTCCGTCTTTGTTGGGAGGCCCGACCGCGTCGAGAGGATCGTCGCGGTCGTGTCGGACTCGGCCAGGGCGAGCCTGAGGAAGAAGGGGCTCCACGTGCCGCCGTGGCGGAGGGCGGAGTACATGAGGGCGAAGTGGCTGTCGCCGCACGTCCGGCTGTCCAACGCCGACGGAGGGGCGATCTCGGCCGCCAATTTTATCGGCGGGTTCGAGATGCGGAAGGAGCGGGAGAAGATCACGGTGGTGATCTCGCCGTGGCGTCCGCCGGCGGTGAGGCCGAAGTTGCCGTCGGCGGCGGTCGTAGCCGGACTTTCGTCGGTGCTCACAGAGAAGCCCCGTTCACTGCCGTGATGTTTTTTTTTTTACTTTTCTTTTTGGGGTGGATTTTGGTTTTCGTTTAGCACGTTGGTGTTTGCTAATTTTGTATGGAGGGGTTGGTAATTTGTAAGAAGAGGAACGGAAAAAATACTTGTATTAGTTGGGTACTCTACTGCTAATATAACCACCTGTTAGTATTAATAAATAAATAATGGATAATGTTTTCTTCTGAAATTTGGTTTTTAATTTTGCTTATAATAATGTTTCCTAGTATCGTACTTACAAGTATGCACTGAAATTATTTATTATTATATTATGCATACATGAATGTAATGAAGAAAGGAAAATGTCTATATTATCTTAATGGTTTTTCAACTATAATATTGGCATTTTTGGTAACTTAATGTAAATACGGTTTGATTTTGGGATTCTAATTTTATAAATTGCTCTATTATTATTTTCAAGTGTGTTTTTTTATCAATTTTGTAGCACATTGTTATTACTTTAAAAATATATTTTGTTTTGTAGTACAAAATTATAATTTAAAATATTTATATTATCATATATTATTTGAAGTGATCTGGATGTATTTTAAAATTGATAAAATATATTTAAAAAGAATAATTTATTAAATTATGATGTTAAAATCAAACATTGACGTGAGAAGTTAAATGTGTCAAAATATCTGATAGCTATATTTGGGATGAGATGCCAAAAATTTAAGATCCCAATTAACGTTATAATTGGGGTACTATCATAATAATTTACATGAGAAGGTTTTGATTGAGAGAGAGAGAGAAGTTTTGATTGTGAGGGAAAATGAAGATAATTTACATGAGAAGGTTTTGTTTCATTCATACGATCTTGAATGGACCTTTTGAGAGCCTATGTCTATTATCTAACAAAGTCTTGCCTACTGCTTGCTTTTGTTACAACTTTATGCTTAGCTAGCGCTTATTTTATTTGTTGCTGGGTCAGGAGATATTCATAATTTTTTAATTGATACCGAGATATTCATAATTTTTTAAAAAATTTCCAAGAAATGGTCCCAACCGTATGAATGGAAGTTAATCGGTCATTTTTCTTGCGATGTCTGACAATACGGACCGAATTTTGTATATTTTATGAGCGTTGCATTGGATGTTATTTTGGTCTATTGTTTTCAATTTTAACATATGCATATTTATAAATTTTTTTTAGCAGTTTGATTTCGAAATCGTTGGTCTAAGCCAAAAATATTATATATATTTACATTGATCACAAGAATCAGCTCGATGAAAATGAGACTATTTTGGTGGACTCTCCTGTTGGTCTTGCGACAAATAGAGTTTCAGATGAAAAAGTCTTTAACTTTAATCTAAATAATTAGGGAGCTTTCTAAAATTATGAAAGCTTTAAGGGACTTTCCTGCAAAACAATGACGACGGTTTCTTCAAGGGGAACAGAGAATTATTTATCCGTAAAATTTTAAATTCGTGCAATAATAATAGAATACGTCAGTACTCGTGGCGTCTCGATCGGCGCGCGGGAGAAGTAACTAGGAAGGGAAATGCATGTTTTTATTTTAAATTTTTTTACTTTTTTACTTTTTTAAGATTCTACAACTGGTTAGACTAAAATGCCCTTGGGGTTTGTGGTTGATTTTGATGCTTTTTTGGGTCGCGGGGAATTCTTGGGAGCAATGGTGACGCTTTTTCTAAGTTTGGGAAGAACATCAATTTTGAGGTCTTGAAGGGAGTTGTGAACGAATGTTGTTCTTTGTGCTGTAACTCTAGTTCTTGTGTAAGAAGACTTATCGGTATATATACCGATTGAATTTGACAAGTGGTTTAGTCTATGGGCTCTCTTTGTGTGGCTAGATTGAGCGCTTCTTGTTCAACCACTGAGCCAAACTTGGTCAAAAAATGTGCATTTTTCAACTCATGAAATTTGGATGTACTTGAAACATATATGGATCAAATATGGATATTATTATAGCTGTCTTCTATTTTAAGAATAATATAATTATAGATGGAGTATACGTTCTTCATACAGAAGACCAAGTCACACATACACATTGGATATGATTATATTTTGGTAGTTTAAATTCTGATTTTGTTGTTACATCATGATAAATTTAGTTTGTTATTTTAAAATTTTGATTTTATTGTTACATCTTGATAGGTTTAGTTTGTATTTTTAGTTTAGATTCTGATTTTGTAATTATCTTTTAGTTTCAAATCATGTAACCTTTTATCTATATATAAATACAAATTATATCATCTCTCACGTAGAGAGCAAGAAACATTATCAATCTTCTCCATTCTTAATTTTTTTTTTGAAAAGTCCGACGATATGCACGGGACTTTGTGCACGTTGCGTTGCATGCCATTTGGGCCCACTGTCCCACACCTCTCCCGCGTTTTGATCCTGAGATCATCCACTCAGCCATGGAGGTTATACCTCTTCTCACTGACCACAAGAGCCAGTTGAGTTCACCTTCACAAATGATTTTCCAACAAAGGACTCATTCTTAGAAAATACTACTTTATTGGCTTCCATTACAATCTTGTATCCAGAAGCTACAAGAAGGGATCTATTAACTAAATTTTTTTCTAACTAACGGTACATGAAGTACATCATGAAGAGGCATAATTTTCTCTGATGTCATCTTCAGATTTATTCTTCCGCTTCCTACAATCTGTGTCGTTGAGCCATATCCTTGGATTTGAAAAACATGAGCGATCAAATGAAACATGATCGATCAAATGAAACATGAACAATAGCTCCAGAATCCAACCAGAAATATTAACTAAAGGTTGATAAGTCACAGACCTAAAGTAACTAGAAGACTGAATCATGTTAGCTTCTGGTTTTTCTGGACCTTTCTCCTTATAAGGAGTCTTGACGGGTTCCTTCTTTCTTTTGAAACAGTTAAAAAAAGATGGTTCGTTCTCCCACACACCAAACAAAATTTATGTTGATCCTGAGTGTGAGTGAAGTTTCTAGGTCTATGGTTCTGGTGGTGAGGCTGAAAGTTCTTCACTCCTCCAACTTTTCCTCCACGTCATGCTCCAGTGTTTGCAAAGGTGGATCCTTATCTCATCCACCTTTCTGAAAGTCCAGCCACAATCTTCTACTCTCCTCTTCTCCATGGGGACAACTACGCATCTTGGGAACACAGCATTTCAAAGGCCCTCAATGCGAAAGAAAAGCTAGCTTTCATTGATGGCTCTTTACCACCACCACCAACTGATCCTATCGAACTTAGTTGCTGGAAGTGTTGCGACGATCTTGTCGTTAGTTGGATACTCAACTTAGTCCACACCGACATCTTTCTAGTTGTCTCTATGCAGATTGTGCATACACTATTTGGAAAGATTTAAAGGTACATTTTTCGCAGGCCAATGCTCCTAAATTATATGAATTGAAAGCGACTATTTCTAACCTCAAACAAGAGGATTTATCGATCACTATCTACTATACTCGTCTTAAATCATTATGGGACGAGCTTGATTCCATCATTCCCGTCGAACCATGTATTTGCGATGCAAGTAAGCTCATGATCGAACATCATGCACGTGACCGAGCCATAAAATTCTTGCAAGGTCTCCATGATCGCTTTGCAAGTGTCCGCAGTCAAATTCTCTTAATCGAACCAACTCCACCTGCGAAAAAGAGATGTTCAACTTAGTCAAGCAGGAAGTGGTTCAACAATTTATCAACAACAGTTCCATGCCTTCTATTGATTCTGCTGCACTTCAAGTCCAACATCATGTTTCTCGGCCTTCTCGTTTCACTGCAAACAAGCGGAAACGACCATTTTGCGAGCATTGCAACAAATTTTGTCATACATATGCTACTTTTTATCAGATTCACGATTTTCCTCTAAACCGTCATAATCACGGCTGTGCTGCTGCCCTCGTGGCTAATGAGAACACCCACCTAGCTCAACCAACTGTTGCCGAACCTCAACCACATATGTTGACTTCCGACCAGTATCATCGTCTCCTTGCACTCATCAACCCACCAACAAATGACAGAGAATCCATTCTAAGGGTAAACCTAGTAGGTACTGATCTCTCCCTTCCTCCTTGGTATATAGATAGTGGTGCCACCCACCGCGTTTATTGCTCTTTATCTTCATTTTCTTCATATCAATCCATTGACCTTCCAATCAATGTTCAACTTCCAGATGGCCATTGCCACTGTGATGCATATTAGTTACCATTCTGGGTTTGTTCATGTTTTCTGAAATTTATTTGAGCTAGGTTTTAATTTCTTGATATCTCCTTAGTAGACTAAACTCGGTATCAAGAGAGATAAGGGAGTTACCATCATGGAAATTAGTTATATGTGTTATGTGAGACCCTACCTAGCTTGTACCCTAGTGGTTTTGAGTTTGATAGAAATTCGGACACGTTTCGGTTTTCCAAAAATCTATTTTTAGAGTATTTCGAGGAATTGATCTATCAAATCGTAAAATTTGTGAAATCTAATTATCCCATGTTGTAGAAAATTCGATTTTATTCAATTTTGACATTTGAAACGTCAATTTCCAAGTTAAAACAAAGTTTTTATGGTCATTACAAGTTTCCAAAAAATGCTGATTTTTGTCATCGTTGTCCCAAACTAGTATACCGACGGTATACTACAGTATACCGAAGGTATACCGTTTGTATATATGTACTCTATGTCTTTCATCCACTATACCACTGGTATGCCGGTTTTGGCAGTTTTTGCCTATTTTGGACTGTTTTTGCCCATTTTGTCCATTTTTTGATATATTCCTTGACATTATAGATTCTTTAACATAATATTATGACATTATATAGTTATAATGAGTTTGTACACAATATGTACTTGACACCATCATATGTCCTTTACTGACACCATGTCTTTATATTTACATGGTCCTTAAATTATCTTATTCCTATGGTGACTCGTAGTAGTGCACTCACGTCCATATATTGATTTATGTCTTACCTCTTGATAGTGACTCATCGTAGAGCACTCATGTCTTCTCATTGTTGTACATGCTTTATAGTGGCTCGTCGTCGCATACTCATCACTAAATTTCTTTGTTGTCCTTTATAATGGCTCGTAGTAGCGCACTCCTATTTTATGACTTATATATTTTCTGTTGTGTCTTGTCTTTACTTGTGGTTTTTAACTGTCAAATCATTGTCCGGTTTTGCATATCCCTTCGGGAGTACAAGTCTATGATGGATTTTACAGAATGCCAAACCCAGAATACTAAATAAAAATGTTAAGGTTTAATGACTAGATTGATAACATAGATGCATTGGGAGGGGAGATTTCCTGATTGCATGTAATCCCGTTATTCCGGTGCCACTTTATGGATGGATTTGGAGATCTCTTTCATGAGGGACACATTTTCGGCTCACCGTCGAGTGATGCATATTGTCACATATTGTGACTTACTGTACATATTGTCATAAATTTTGTTCGGAATAACCTTGATAGACTACAGTGCTTGTGACCTTAGGAAAACCTCAAAATACATTTGTTAGTAATTAGGATTTGTGATAACCCTAGTTATCTAATGATGGCAAGCCATAGAAAATGCTTGGCCGTGCTTCTTTGTTTGCGCACTATTTACTTTATGCTCGCGTATTGTCTTTTCTTTCTTCGTATGGTCATATGTGTCGGTGGGTGGTGTAACATCTCCTAATTTTCTAGGTTTGTTTTATATAATAATAGGAATAATAATGCGTATAATGACATCGTACCAATAAATGATAAAAAAAAAATAGAATGAAAATAAACTAATAATTATTTTATAAAAATAATAGTAATTATAATTAATAAGGATATTTTCATAAAAAAGAAGAATAAAAATGAAAAGAATAAATATATATATATATATATATATATATATATATATATATATATATATATATATATATATATATATATATAACATTAACAATCAATCAAGCAAAACATAACAATACCACTTATACTACAACCAACAACAATAACAATAGCCAACTTTTTTTCCTGCGGTTCACCAACCCAGGTAACTCTCGTATATATATATATATATATATATATATATATATATATATATATATATATATATATATATGTGTGTGTGTGTGTGTGTGTGTGTGTGTGTGTGTGTGTACGTAAACAAACGAAAATACTAACCAACGAGCAGTCATCCCAGACCTTCTCCCTCACCACCGTCACCGTCGCTCGACCGTCGAATACCAGAGCACTACCGCCACCGCCGCTAACCGGTACACGCGCACATCAAAACCGCGACAGAAACGAACACCGGGTACCCATCTTCCCCGTTGAATTTCTTTCTACATATCCGACCGAATTTCGATCCAATTGTTTAGATTCAACCACAATATGAACACCTTCTATTGTCTTCAAATAGTTTTATTCGAACCACAATATTTCTGATGTAAATTTATTCGAAACTTTTCAAAAAATCATTGTTTTAAATATATGTGAATTGACAGTTTTTGAAACCAACATGCTGTTTTGGAAAGCAATTTCCTTCCAATCGAACTCACTTAATTATGATCTTTTTTTTTCCTGATATCTAGTCTATATAACCAGGATCGCAACGACCTAATATTTATATACTTTGGATCTTTAATTCTGTGCTAAATTTAGTTTTAAAATCACAAAAAACAGTTTTTCAAGAACTTAGAAACTTGCGATACGGAGTGTATTCCGACAAACCGACCCACCACGACACGTACCAGTAGTACCGAAAGAAGCGTATGATATATCCTGACATGCAGACTTTTGGCGGAAGTTGATTTAGACGTGTGTGCGCGTCGGAATCAACCCGTATCCGTAAAAAGTTTTTACGTTTCGGCATTTTGCAATTTTTCTATTAGTTGGTACACGCTCGTCGGAACGCGACGAAACTTGCGCCATTAGATTCGTGGTATCACGCTGGTCCTGAGACCCAAGTTTTACGCAATTCTGAGACAGTTGACCGAGCAGGAACATCCCCCAACTCATGGTCCATACCAGGAACATGGTCGTAGAGAATAACGAGTGTGTTTTCTTCTTCCCTGCTCGTCATTGTACATTTACTTCTTTTGGGCGTTTAGCCGCCGACACTACTAAAAAAGCGGGATTAGCGACGTATTTTAGCAACGTCAAAAGAAACGTTGCTAATAATATATAAATTAGCGACTCCTTATAAAAATGTCGCTAGACGTCGCTAAATGGCGACATTTAGCGACTTTTATTAAGATTTTAAAAGATAAGTCGCTATAAGTTCAATTAATGTCGCTAAACGTCGCTAATATGTCTAAGTTAGCGACGTTTAGCGACGTATATAGCGACGTTTATATTAAAAATATTTAGCAACGTGTTTAGCGACGTTCTTGACGTCGCTAAAATTTAATTTAGCGATGTTTTTATTGGACGTCGCTAAACGTCGCTAAAATTTGGTTAATTAGGGTTCGGTTTCGTTTTTCCCCATCTGTCGAAATTTCAAAAAGAAAAAATTTCCCCCGCCCCCCCCCCCCGCTCCGTCGACCGGATCTCCACCGCGGCTACTCCGGCATCCCCCTCCTCCTCCTCGAGCTCTAGGTAAACCCTAACTCTCTCTCTCTCTCTCTCTCTCTCTCTCTCTCTCTCTCATAGGACACATGTGACACTGACACAGACACGACAAACACACAGACCCTGACACAGACACGGCACACACACACACTGATACAGACACTGATCAGGACCTAGGGTTAGGGTTAGGGCCGACTGGCCCGAGTCGACGAGCGATGGTGATTCATGTGCGACGACGGCGTCGACGAGGACATGGTTGGTACTCGAGTCTTGAGAATTGGAGGATGAATAAGGATTTGCTTTCTTCTTGAGGTAGGAGTTCCAGTGGTTCTTTATTTCGTTGTCGGTCCTTCATGGTAGGTGTGTTGCTATCTGTGACTACCATGGAGGGAAATACTTATGCTTAAGTAAACTACCATGGAGTTTTAAATCGATTGATTCAAGACAAAAGTGATTGCTTGGTTGATAACTTCTTTAAGAAGTATGTTTGAGAAACAAAAGCGCAGAGGTTTGCGCCATAGCTTTTGGTAAGTTAATTTGATATATATTTGGAAGTCATTTATATACCACAACAAATGGATAGGTGAAATAAAAATGAAATCAGTTAAGAGCTCTTGGACTAGTGCTTAAGATTTATTTCAAAAAGTTCATTGTTAAAGGAGAAAAAAAAGATGGTGTATCATGAGAGTATTTCTGCTTAAGGTTACATTTTTATTAAGGTAATTTTACATGTATTAGATCAACAGCAAGTTCTTGTTTGTCCCTTGACGATAGCTTACCCTGTCAGCTGACTATTATTAAAGTTATTTCTAATTAAGATAGATCATATAATACATTAATTTCGTAGGTATTCAACTTCCTTTAGACTTGTTGAGCATACCAAGACTTGTGCGAATTTTTTGAATTAGGACATTTCAGTCTCGGGGATATGCAACCTTTGATCCCTTAAGGTGTTTTATAAGCTATATTTATTTTCCTCAACTTTCTATATTCATAAGTGCACCAGCAGGTGGAAATTAATGTGTCCCCGAGCAAGGTAGAGCATTGCAACTGAAGATATCCTGCCACATATTTTATGACTGATTGCTTGTTATCCATTGTTTGAACATGGTTGGAGGAGGTTCCATTTGAATGCCAAGTTCTTCATGATTGCATGTTCTAGAGGGTGCACATAACTACATTGTTAAGCCATCAAAGCTGTTTTAGAAGCTAATATTTTGTTTTCTCTCTTATTCCTATATTCATAAGAACAGCAAAGAGGAAGACATTAGTTAGTCTCTTGGTAAGATACCTCATCCCAGCTAGAAGAGTATCCTGCCTACTTTTCTGAAGATTGCTCATCATCTGGCCTAAGGATGGATGTAGGAGATGACGTTAGAATGTTAAAGTCATTTCTTATTACAGTTTCTATACGGTGCATATCATCATATTCATTAGGCAACCTATAAATATCTTTGACAAAATCATTACTTTTGTGCTTGAAAATATCTTTTCCAAGAGCTTGCATTTTACATATTAAGCCAACAATATCATAAAAGTGCCACTATACGCCATAGTTGTGGGCTTATTTTTGCAACTAGTTGATACACTGTAAAGGCGACTTCAAGGT
The DNA here is from genome assembly GCA_036927795.1 of Iris macrosiphon. Taxonomy (NCBI): domain Eukaryota; kingdom Viridiplantae; phylum Streptophyta; class Magnoliopsida; order Asparagales; family Iridaceae; genus Iris; species Iris macrosiphon. The sequence continues at coordinate 189,618,207 of JAYESA010000007.1, forward strand.
GAGATGACTTTATATTGCTTTAGGCAAGTGTAAAAGAAGAGGCCAGTTTTTGAGTCTTGACTGAAGCAAGTTGCTAAATATATAAGTTCCAAGTATACTGAAAACTTAGTCGTAATGCCAAGTAGGGATTAAATAGCAGCACATTTTACACTTCATTACCACAAAGGATTACAATGAAGGCGGCTATTGATTGAAGTGAGGAACTACCAGTAAATGTTTGTGTTCACAGCCTATATTTTAAAAGGGGTGAGGCGCACTCGAGGCACTAGGTTACTATGGAGCCTAGGTGCAAGATTCTCATAGAGGTGTGCGCTTCAACGAAGTGAGGTACACATTTTTGAATTTTTTGAATAATATATAGTTTTAAATAAAGAAAGTCATATTATATCTAATCAATTCATAACACCATTATTTTTTTTAATTTGAGAACATAAAATCCTAAAGATAAAACTAAGAGTTAACCATTATCAAACTCACAAGAAACTACCGCAGGCTAATAAAATAGAAGACTTGACAAAACCCTAATAATCATCATCATTTTTATTATCATCAACACTACCAATAGATTTGTATCCGTTATCGCCGTCATCGTCGTCCTATGCATCATCATTGTCATCATACTATACATTTTGTCATCATCATCCTATACAAGATCTATCAATTAAATAGAAACATTAGTTGGTTGACTAGATACATCTTATAGTGTTTTTATTGTTAGGCCAAAATGTTGAGCAATAGATATTATGGTATGGAAGAGGAATAAGATAGTAGTTAAAGGGAGATGCTAGGAGTAGAATTAGACCTAAACAGACATGGGGTGAAGATTTAAAGAAATATAAAAAAAAACTATTCATACAGGGGAGTTGGCCCTTATCAAAGCCAAATGGAAAATGAAGATTCAAATAACCGCAAGTTGTTTTATTATTACTATCATTATTATACTACAACAAATAATTTATAGGCAGGGCTGCTGAGGGTATGTCTTAAGTAATATATGTTATCAATTATATTCTTTGTGAGTCATCTAATTCTTCCATTCCGCATTATTAAGGGTATGTCTTAAGTAATATATGTTATCAATTATATTCTTTGTTTTCATCTATCTTACCAGATGGCACCCAAGAGAGAGACACCTCCTACTGTTAAGGAGGAAGTGATGCCTCCTACTGTTAAGGAGGAAGAGATACCACCTGCTGTATCTCAGACGGGGAGTTCCAGTCACCCAGCACCTATAGCGGCTGTATCTCAGACAGGGAGTTCCAGTCACCCAGCACCTATAGCGGCTGTATCTCAGACGGGGAGTTCTAGTCACCGAGCACCCATAGCGGAGATTGATCACATAGACGCTGTTTATGCGCAGTATCTGAGGGACTGGTATGTGCCCCAGCGTATTGGATATCCTCGAGATTGATACTGTAATATTTTATAAACTTTTATTGTGGTTATTGTGTGATTGTGATACTTATATATTATGTCCATTTTATGACTGTGATACTTATATTATGCATTTTGTGTGACTGTGATACTTTTATTTTGTGTGTACTGTTTGACTGTGATATTTTATATATTTTTGTGTTATTTCGTACGCAAAAATTAAATGGATGGTTGCTCCAGGTCTGTGTATAATATTTGTGTGTATTAATTGTATGACTGTGATACTTTTTATTCATATTAAATGATGTTAATATACCGGTGTTGAGTGTTCCACCGAAGGGGTCGGCGAACCCAGAAAATTCAACGGAGGGTTGCTCCGGGTCTATTTTTAATTAGAAACTTATAAATTACAGGAATAATAGTTTGGAACAATTCAGTATTTTTTTTCTGTAAAGACGTATTTAGCGACGTTTAGCGACGTTTATACACGTTGCTAAATACGTCGCTAATTAGCGACGTTAATAGCCATCGCTAAATACGTCGCTAATTAGCGACGTTAATAGTCGTCGCTAATGACGTCGCTAAACATCGATAAGTACGTCGCTGTACGTCGCAAATTGCTGACATGGCAGTACTTCCAGGTCATTAAAGACGTCGCTGTCACGTCGCTATATAAGTCGCTAATTAGCGACGTTTAGCGACGTTTGATTACGTCGCTAATTAGTGACGCTAAACGTCGCTAAGTTAGCGACACATTTAAGTCGCTAAAAAATGTCGGTATAGCGATGTTTAGCGACGTTTTTCCTTTCAGCGACGTGATGATTACCGACTTCTGTAAAACGTCGCTAATTACTTCGCTACACGTGATTAGCGACATTTTTTGTCATTTAGCGACGTTTTTGGACGTCGCTAATTTGATTTTTTCTGGTAGTGCGACACCTCTTAGCCGGCATGTCTGGACATTTAGTCTCCTTAAATTATTGTATTAAATCGGACTGCAGCTGATCATTATCATGTACTTTTGTTCCTCTACCAGCTTCTTATTTGGCACTGTTGGTCTAAGAATATTTTTAGAAAGCATTTGGAATGCCTTATTTCTTTATCATATATGCTCTATATTTATTGTTTCTTGTTTGAATGATTGAGACGTAGAAGTTCTTGACCATAGGAGACTTGATTGTAGCATGTACCTCATTGTCTTATTACAGCCGTGATCGTCGTACGACGTATAGTACCATGAACGGGGTAGCTGGCCATGTCCGTCTCCGTATTCTGTTATTGGGGTGTGACAAGGTTTTAGTGGTAGCTCATGCATGTCTGTTCTTCAGACTTGTCGGGTCTCATGGTCATAAGAGTCTCAATAAAAAATGATCCATCTTGAAATTCTGAATTCATCATCTTCGATACTCAGCTTGAAATTTTCCAGATTGGTTGCTTCCTTGTTCCTTCTCGTCCGGTACTTGATTATTTCTTGTGCTCTTTCTTAGGGCTTCACTTTCCCTCGATGCTGAAGCAACAAGAGAGGCAAAATTGCCAGTGGAACGAGATCCTGTAGAACCCCAGCCAAGGATCCGAGTTGAGCCCATGATAAATGGGACATAACAGCAGGATCCAGGTATTCCCGTACCTTCCGCGGTGCCGACAATACTGGATACTTCGGCCTTGCTAGAGATTATCCGTAGATTGTTAGCTGCCCAACAACACCAGAAGGTGGTGCAGCAACAACAACAATAGCAACATCAGCTACAACAACAATAGCTCAGCAGGAGGAATAAAATGTCCTGATAAACCAAGGATTGTAGACGGCCCTAAAACGAGGCGGGAGAACAGATTCTGGGGATCTGTTAGATTTTGCAAACTGAACCCCAGATATTTTGATGGCATGGAGGACGCAATCACGATAGATGATTGGCTCCAGGATATTAAGACCATTCTAGCAGCAGCTAAAGTTTCGGCCGTGGAACAGGTTGACCTGGTTCGCCTACAACTCCAAGATCTGGCAAGGGATTGGTGGGCCACGATAGAGTTATGATTGAGGTATCCTATTTCATGGGATGATTTTAGGACCCGATTCAGGTCAAAATACTTTGGCATTGTGGCTCAGTGTGAGTTGCAGCAAAGGTTCACTAACCTCAAGCAGGATGTAGACGGCTACGCGGTAGAGTTTTGCCGACTAAGCAGGTTTTCTCCAACCATGGTGGCAACAGAGTTGGAGAGAGCAATGAGGTTCCAACATAGATTTTACTTAAAAATCTTACACATTGTGGAGGTGCATGACTACTAGACTTTTGAGGCAGTATTGATAGCAACCAAGAGGGTTGAGCTTACTTCTCTGAGGATGGCATTAAGAAGAGTAGATCGAAAGAGGCCTCATGGACAGAGCAACGAGGGAGGACCAGTACCGCAAATGTCAACACCATCCCCTGGAATTCGTATTCATAACGTGACATAAAGGAGGCTAGTGACCTCGACGGTGATGGCACCAACTCGGCAGCAGCAACCGAGGCAGTAGCAACAACAGCAACAGCTACGGATAGCACCGACAGATTATACCTGTTGTTGCAAAGGAGGTCATACCCGGGATGTTTGTCGGACAACTAACAGACTATGATTGATATGTGGGATCCATGATCACAAGGTTTTCACATGTCCATTGATACAGAGGCCAGGAGGGCCAGTACAACAGTATTTTGCATTGCCTGCTCAAAGGGTAGTGCAGCAAGGAGGACCAGCAACAACAGTATGACCCTTGTCTCAACGTTCGTTGCCATCCCAGGCCCAGCTTTATAGACAGCAGAATCAGTAGAAACCGCAACAACGGTAGCAAGAAAGACAATATTGGGAGCTCGACAAGGCCAAGGGCAGGCACCCACCTTGTCTTTGGAGGAAGCTATGGCGTCGGACGACGTAGTGGCAGATAATATTTTCGTTACAACCTTTCATGCCATAGCTTTAATTGATTCTGGAGCTTTGCACTCATTTATATATGTACAATATGCGACACGTATTGGATTAAAGTTTGAGCCATTGCGAGAGAGGCTGAATATACTCACTGGTAATGGGATCGTAGAAGTTAGTAGGGTGTGCCTAGCATGTCTAGTCATAGTATGTGGGCATTTATTACCTGTTATCTTAAATCAATCACCTGTATAATATCATCAGACCCAATCCTCAATCTCTAATATTCATCGTGATGTTTTTCAGTAGTTCAAGTCATGATCATCCTCAGATTTTTACCCTGGTATTCACCGACATTAATATGCACGTTTAAATATATCAACCTCTAATAAAAATAATTATTTATCATTTAAACCCTCGATTATACAAACCATTAATTTAATTATTTGAATGACGCTTTCCAATAACCTAGCTACTACTCAAATAAATTCATTATCAAAAATTAGTTTTTCAAGTAACCAATGTTTTGTTATTCCCACTTATTTTACTACTATTTAACCTGCTCCTCAATTAACCATCAAATGCTTGGAACAATCATATTAAACCCTAAAACCCAATGCATTCCTAAGCCCTAACTCCCATTTAGCATACATAAACCCTAACTCCAAAAGCATACGTAAACCCTAAATATGTTCTATATAACATTACACAACACAATAATACACAAGGAGAACTCAAGATAGAGGGAGAAGTATACCTAGGCGACGAGGTGGGTCACTGGCCGGAGCGAGGTGGTGCTGGCCGGACAGGATGGGTGTCGATGGTGGTGGTAGTGATCTCGTGGTGGTGGTGGTGGTGGTGATGATGGTGAGAGCTTGTGGTGGTGGTGATATGGAGGAGGTCGGATGAGGGAGGCCGGAGCAAGGTGGTGCTGCACTGGCCGGAGCGGGTCAGTCGACCGGAGGGAGACTGCACAGGCCGGAGAAGCTTCAGTCGGCCGGGCCGGAGACTGCACAGGCCGGAGAAGCTTCAGTCGGCCGGACCGGAGACTGCACAGGCCGGATTAGATGTGCAGGTCAGCAGTGCACAGTCGTCGGAGGGAGAACAGCGGGGTCGGCTGCACTGGCCGGAGTCAGAGCTGGATCAGTCGGCCGGCCGGAGTGCTCCTCTCCAGGAGGAAGAAGAAGAAGAAGAAGAAGAAGAAAGGAAGGAGAAGAAATTTGTATGGAAAAATATGGAGGAGGAAGGAGAGAGAGAGGGGGGATTTCCAATGCCTAGGGATTAGGGCCGGCTTGGGAGAAGTGAGGGGTGATGTTGATGTTTTATAGGGAGGTGTGTGAGGGATGTGTGGTGGGGATGTTCTCATTTAAATTGGAGGGCTAGGATTTAACATGGAGGATTGGGTTTCTCCATGCAAAGGAAGGGGGAAAAATGTTGACTAGGTCAAGGAATGGTAAGCTCTCCATTTGGTCATGGCCAATAAGGTGAGGACACCTAAATTAATAAATTGCAACTAAGCCCCTTAAATTCAGGAAATTGTACGAACACATGAAATGATGCAAAAATTGAGGGAAAAATGATGTTTGGTGATTTGCATGGTGAGGGGGTGTTGTGTGTGTGGCATAGATTTAATTAAATGGGCATTAGGATTAATTATGGATTAAAATAGGATTAGACAAAATTGGTATCTCCGATTTAAATAGAATTAAAGTGTCCCGCGCTTTTAAATTAAATGGGGGCACTTGGGGTCAAAATTCAAAAATGACACAAAGGTCAAAAATGGTGGGGGCTTGGAGTCAGTCTTGGACCCTTTAGTTGGTCCGGCTCAACGGGTTAAGTTGGTATCTCAAAATTAAGGATAACGACACAGGTGTCCGACACAGAATTAAATATGAATTTTAGGATACGGTAAGTTGTGCGATTAATTTAAGGCACAACGGATTTGATTTTTGTGTGACGAAAAGTCCAGTGCCTAAATTGGCGAGTCAAGACAGAAGTACAATAGTCCAATAGAATTTATGGGCTGATAATGGGCATCGAATAATTAAACAATAATAGGGCGTGCTAAGGGTTTAATTAAATGAAATAACAGACAACTCTACTCTAAACCTCAACATCTGCTGATAAATCCAAAATTTTCTAAATCCAAACCTGACTATCTATAGTATTAATCAGGGGGTTTATATTCTTCCCAACTTAGAAAAATTTTGTCCCCGAAATTAAAAGTAAAGTATGATAATAGCTAAGAGAATTTTAAAACAACTAGTAATCAAATGCAGTACGTAAATTCGTACCTTGCTCCTCAAATAAGTACGAGAACTGTTGTCGAATAGAATCCTCGCGCTCCCAAGTAGACTCTCCTGGCGAATAGTACTTCCATGCCACTCTGACCAGTCGAATCGTCTGCCCTCTCAAAGTCTTCTCGCTGTGATCGAGGATCTTAACTGGCTGCTCTACGTAAGATAGACTGGGCCCGACTGTAATATCCGAATGATCAAGCACATGGCTAGGGTCTGCGACATATCTCCTCAGCTGTGATACGTGAAATACGTCATGCACTCCCTATAATGATGGAGGCAATGCAATACGGTAAGCCACTTCGCCAACTCGTTCCAAGATGTCAAAAGGTCCGATGTACCTCGGACTCAGCTTGCCTCTGCCTCCGAATCTGATGGTACCCCGAGTAGGCGATATACTCAAAAATATATGGTCACCCTCCTTGAACTCCAATGGTCTGCGGTGCGCATCTGCCCATTGTTTGTCTGTCCTGTGCTGCACGCAGATGGCTCTGAATCTGCTTGACCTTCTCCACTGTCTGTGTCACCAACTCTGGACCAATTATCCGACGCTCTCCCACATCACTCCAACAAACTGGCGACCTGTATTTCCTGCCGTATAGTGCCTCATAAGGTGCCATATGTATGCTAGCCTGGTAACTGTTATTGTAAGAAAATTCTACCAAGTGTAGGTGGTCCTCCCAAGATCCTCCAAAATCAATCATGCACGCTCTTAACATATCCTCTAATATCTGTATCGTGAGCTCTGACTAACCATCAGTCTGTGGATGATATGCAGTGCTGAACTTGAGACGAGTTCCTAGTCTCTCCTGCATACTCCGCTAAAAATGCGACGTGAATCTGGAATCACGATCTGATACGATGCTGACAGGCACTCCATGTAATTGTACTATCTGCCTCATATACATGTCAACTAAAATCTTCGTGGATTGCCCAACTATGAAGGGCAAGAAATGTGCAGACTTGGTGAGTTTGTCTACGACAACCCAAACTGCATCCTTCCCGTTTGGGCTCTGCGGGAATCCTGTGACGAAGTCCATGGTAATGTGTTCCCACTTCCACTCAAAAATAGGAAGTGGCTGAATAATCCTACAGTCCTCTGATGTTCAGCCTTGACTTGCTGACAAACTAAACATTTCGCCACGAATCTTGCAATTTCTTTCTTCATCCCATTCCAACAGAAATGCTGCCTCAAGTCTCGGTATATCTTCGTACTCCCGGGATGAATGGAATAAATCAAGCTATGTGCCTCGGTCATCAACTCTTGGCGTAGCTCGCCACTCGGAACATATAGGCGATCTCCACACCTCAACGTTCCGTCTTCATGAATCCTGAGTCCCGTCTGTATGCCGGCCTCTGTCCTCTCTCGTAGACGTCAAAATCTCGCATTTGTAGGCAGGGCTGCCCTGATCCTCTCAATCAGTGTAGACTGAACCTCGAAACTGGCCATTTGTTTATCCGTGCCTGGCAATACAATCTCAATCCCAAGCTCCTGGAGGTCCTCTAGCAATTGCCGCTGAGTCATCAAAAAGTATGCCATGGGCTTCCTGCTTAAGGCATCTGCTACTACATTCGCCTTGCCAAGGTGGTACTGCAACTCAATGTCATAATCTGTCATCAACTCTAGCCAGCGCCTCTGCCTCATGTTAAGCTCCTTCTGTATGTAGACGTACTTCAGGCTTTTATTATCTGTGTAAATCTCAATACGCTCACCATAAATGTAATGTCTCCATAGCTTTAGTGCAAATATCACTGCAGCTAGCTCCAAATCGTGCGTCGGATAGTTCTTCTCATGAACTCTCAGCTGTCTAGATGCGTAGGCCATCACATTGCCGTGTTGCATCAGAACACATCCCAATCCGCTCCCAGACGCATCACTATACACTATAAATCCTCCTGATCCTGAAGGTAAAATCGGTGTTGATGTCAGACGCTTCTTCAGCTCATCGAAAGCCGCCTGACACTCGTCGGTCCAGATAAACTCCTCGCCTTTACGCGTCAGTCGCGTCATAGGCGCAGCTATCCTCGAGAAGTTTTCCACGAACCTCCGATAATATTCGGCAAGTCCGAGGAAACTCTTAACCTCTGTAACTGATGTAGGGGTAGGCCATGTCTCAACTACAGTTATCTTCTCCTGGTCAACTGCTAGTCCATCTCCGGTGATTATGTGCCCCATAAATGGTACTCTATCCAAGCAGAACTCATATTTATTGAGCTTGGTGTACAGCCTCTCATGTCTCGGCATCTCCATCACGATCCTGAGATGCCTCTCATGCTCCTCCTGGCTCTTGGAATATACCAAGATGTCGTCGATGAATACCACCATGAACTTATCTAAGTACTGGTGGAAGACATTGTTCATCAAACACATAAATACAGCTGCCGCGTTGGTTAAACCAAACGGCATGACTAAAAACTCATAGTGGCCATACTTCGTCCGAAAGGTCGTCTTCTGGATGTCCTCTCTCCGTACATTGATCTGATGATAACCGAATCTGAGATCGATCTTCGAGAATACACATGAACCGCTAAGCTGATCAAACAAATCATTGATGTGCGATAGTGGATACTTGTTCTTTATCGTTACAGTATTTAACGCCCTGTAATCGATGCACAAGCATACCGTCCCGTCCTTCTTCGGTACAAACAGAATGGATGCTCCCCATGGAGATACACTAGCCCGTATGAAACCCTTATCTAAGAGATCATCTACTTGGACTTTCAGCTCAACCAACTCCTTCGGTGCTAGTCTATAAACGGAGGAAGTAACTGGCTCGGCTCCTGGAGCCAACTCTATAGTGAACTCAATCTCTCTGTCAGGTGGCAGTCCTGGGAGATCCTCTGGGAACACATCCTCATACTCTGCTATAAAGTAAGGGTACATCTGTTCACCTTCTGCAATGTGTGTCGCTAGGGTAGGTTGGACACCATGCTCTCGCGCTCCCCGAAGAAACTCAAACTCTGGGTGATCTGGGGGTCTAAAGATGACACAACCACGACGACAATCTAGCGTTGCGTGGTATTGGCTCAACCAATCTATGCCTAGGACAATGTCATAGTCCGGCATGGAGAAGACCAAAAATCGGGCATGCATCTCTCGCCCGCAGACAACTACTGAACATGATCTACAAGTGTCGCTAACAGGTACTATTCCACCTCCTGTAAGAATCCTCTTGACTTTCAGAAGGGGTGCGGTGGCTATTCTATGGGTAGCCACAAAACTAGCAGCTATAAAAGAGTGTGTGGCACCAGAATCAAATAGGACTAATGCTGGTAATGAAGCTACTAAGATAGTACCTGCGATCACTTCTCCGGCTGTCTCTGCCTCTTCTACAGTCATCGCATAGGCCTGACCATATCTCAGTGCCGGTGCCCTCGGCTGATGTCGAGCCTGATGGAAGCGATCTTCCTGTGGAGCCAAGGGTAGCCTCCTCTGGTTTCCCCCTGGTGCTGGTGGTCGTTGTGCTCCTGCTCCTGCGTATGGCGGCCTCGGTCCAAGAGGCTGCTGATAAGGTCTCAATGCTGGCAAGGCTGGCCGATGAACCATCTGTACTGGATCTCTCTGGTTAGGGCAATCTCGGATGGCATGCTCGCCCGATCCACATCTTAAACATACGCCCAGTCTCCGTCGATAGTCCCTCAAGAAATGTCCCCTCTTGCCGCAGAAATGGCATATGGGAACCACTGCTCCTTGCAGGGGTGCTGCTCTCTGCTGCAACTGCTGTAATAGAGGGCGCTTCGCAGGTGCTCCCTGCGGGGCTCGAACTGCTGAAGATGACACACTGGAGCGCTTCAGGCTAGCCTCCATCTTGTTGATGCGGTCCTGGCGTCGTGTTGCCAGCAATACCTCGGAGTAAGAAGTGGGAGCTATGGAGCTATGGACCCGATAAACCTCTGGGTCTCGAAACTCAGGCCCTCATAAAACTTCTTGGCCTTCGCCTCCTCAATGGGGATCAGGTACGGTGCAAACCTGCTCAGGCGGAGGAACTCAGCATTGTATTCCTCAACAGTCATACTCCCCTGCCTGAGGTTCTAAAATCTGTCCCGAAGCTCTGCTCAGGCAGTGAAGGGTATGTACATCTCCTGGAAGAGCCTAAAGAACTCTTCCCATGTGGCACGATCTTGTCCCAAATGCTGCTCCTCGGAAAGCAACCAGTGATGCGCGTTGCCAGTGAGTTGCATCATGACGGCCGTCATCCATCGGTGTCAGGGGAGGTCGGTAGCCTCCAACTTGTGCTGAATGCTGGTGAGCCAAGCGTGAACCTCTGTCGGCTCCTCTATGCCAGCAAAAGGTTGTGGCATCAAACGACAGAAGTCTATGACAGACCCCCGCGTCGACTGGTATGCTAGTGGTGACGCCTGTCCCAGGGCCGCCACGATACTCTCTCTCAGGGTCTCAGCTTGGCGCTGCTGGGCCTGCTACTGAGTCTGCTGCTGGACCTGCTGCTGGGCCTGCATCATCGCATACATCATCTGGAACATCTGTGTCCCATCCATCGGTTGCCCTGCGGGGAATGGCATAAAGGGCATCTGGGGCGGGAATGGTGGAGGTGGTGGTAGCTGCTGCTCCTCCTAACTCGGGATCCTCTGATCCTCAGGTCATGCCTGATGTGGAGTCTGAAGCCCGTCTGAAGGCACCTCGGGCTGTCCTGATGACTGCCCCATGGGAGCTGGAGTCAGCAGAAGGACCTGCTCCAGTTCCGGTTCCCCGGATGATCCTGCGTCACGGGAAACATCGCCAGGCTGCGCGATGTGTCCACTGCGGAGGTTCATAACTCTGAAAAGAATTCATGACTGCGATCAGCGTTGAGGAAAAATAAACAAGATACAATTTGGTAAAAGATATCGAGATAGATGTGTCATGTGAAGGTTTCAAACTTTGCAGATGATATTCCTAATATCTAATCCTAATTTGCAGGCTCGCTTGGCACAGTCAGGTGACCAAAACAATTTAAATCTGACCTGCATAGGCCACCACAAAAACCTTGTCACGCCCCGGTTCCATAGGTAAGGAACCGAGTCACGTGGCAATGTCCAGCAGCGCACTTCGGCGGGCATTCCAATCTAATGGGCCCGTCGGAGTATACTTAAGCTGTAAAGTACAATGAATAACCCATCACATAACACATAAATAGTCAATCTAAATCTCATCCACATGCAGCAATATAAGAGCACAATAGAGGTAAATACAATAACTAATGTGCAGAAAGGAAATGTCCAAGATAAGTATCAAGTACAAATACTAGAGTAGTCACACGGGAACAAACCCGCTAGTACAAAATACTGGAATGAAAGTAAGCAATAAGATAACTTGGAACGGCATCAGGTAACTAGGTAATGATACCGTCCCAAGGAAAGAGTCACTACCAGCGATCAGGCGAAGTCCTCAGGGATGACCTCGTCCTCGGCAGTGAGTACAGTTGCTGGATATGTACCCGATCCGTACTCCTCCGGGTAATCCTCGTCTCCTACACATGGAAGGGAACCAGGACCTCAAAGAGACGTAACAAGGTACAAAAATATAGCTTGCCAAGTAAACAGAAAGTACAAGTGCAACGATAGGGTACTCTATCATAACCAAACAAGTGTGATACAGTTTGAAGACAACGTTCGACGCGTGGGCTATCTAAAATAAAACCGTAGCTCCGAACACAGAGACAAACGGGGCGTACCATAGCTCCGAGCACAGAGTCACACGGGTGATACACTACTGTAGAATACAGGAACACTACATATACATATATAAGCGCGTGCAGAGGAGCCCAAACGTCTAGTAACTGTCTTTCCCTTCCCAAGCGGTCAACGATGGTGCGCATAACCTGAACCTCTATCTAGCAGTCTCGACACACGATAATAACTCAACAAACGCGACCCTAAGGTCATCCCAGTCTCTGGTCATGATATCAGTATCAGGATACAGGAATCTGGCATGATCACAGTGTATGAGTGTGTCCTGGGGTGTCGATATACTCAGGTACGTACATCGAGTTGCTACGAAGCATCTATCAATTATTCTAAGACGTTACGACGAACGTCGACACCCGGTTGTGATCCGGACGCGAAGTATCGAACGTCAACATAAATACGCGCACAATGTACATAAAGAACAACAAATATCTGTAATCTGAAATACAGGGTGGCAAGGTACACTTGCCTGCGCGAGGCTGTTGATGACGGGGTCCCGGTACTGCGTCCAAGCCCTCAGGTCCCGCAGTACCTAGAGATGAGATACAAATCGATAATCAATAATCTATTCCATGACAGACAGGGATGCGACACACATCTACACCTAAACTCAGTCTCAATCACAAATAGTTAACTAATATTTCACAGTCCTCAGTCTCTGCCCCTTGATCCGAATAATACCTATCTCAAATCAATCACCTGTATAATATCATCAGACCCAATCCTCAATCTCTAATATTCATCGTGATATTTTTCAGTAGTTCAAGTCATGATCATCCTCAGATTTTTATCCTGGTATTCACCGACATTAATATGCACGTTTAAATATATCAACCTCGAATAAAAATAATTATTTATCATTTAAACCCTCGATTATACAAACCATTAATTTAATTATTTGAATGCCGCTTTCTAATAACCTAGCTACTACTCAAATAAATTCATTATCAAAAATTAGTTTTTCAAGTAACCAATGTTTTGTTATCCCCACATCATTTCACTACCATTTAACATGCTCCTCAATTAACCATCAAATGCTTGGAACAATCATATTAAACCCTAAAACCCAATGCATTCCTAAGCCATAACTCCCATTTAGCATACATAAACCCTAACTCCAAAAGCATAAGTAAACCCTAAATATGTTCTATATAACATTACATAACACAATATTACACAAGGAGAACTCAAGATAGGGGGAGAAGTATACCTAGGCGACGAGGTGGGTCACTGGCTGGAGCGAGATGGTGCTGGCCGGACAGGATGGGTGTCGATGGTGGTGGTAGTGATCTCGTGGTGGTGGTGATGGTGAGAGCTTGTGGTAGTGGTGATAGGGAGGAGGTCGAATGAGGGAGGCCGGAGCAAGGTGGTGCTGCACTGGCCGGAGCAGGTCAGTCGACCGGAGGGAGACTGCACAGGCCGGAGAAGCTTCAGTCGGCCGGACCGGAGACTGCACAGGCCGGATTAGATGTGCAGGTTAGCAGTACACAGTCGTCGGAGGGAGAACGGCGGGGTCGGCTGCACTGGTCGGAGTCGGAGCTGGATCAGTCGGCCGGCCGGAGTGCTCCTCTCCAAGAGGAAGAAGAAGAAGAAAAAGAAGAAGAAGAAGAAGAAAGGAAGGAGAAGAAATTTGTATGGAAAAATATGGAGGAAGGAGGAGAGAGAGAGGGGGGTTTCCAATGCCTAGGGATTAGGGCCGGCTTGGGAGAAGTGAGGGGTGATGTTGATGTTTTATAGGAAGGTGTGTGAGGGATGTGTGGTGGGGATATTCTCATTTAAATTGGAGGGCTAGGATTTAACATTGAGGATTGGGTTTCTCCATGCAAAGTAAGGGGGGGGGGGAGAAATGTTGAGTAGGTCAAAGAATGGTAAGCTCTCCATTTGGTCATGGCCAATAAGGTGAGAACACCTAAATTAATAAATTGCAACTAAGTCCCTTAAATTTGGGAAATTGTACGAGCACATGAAATGATGCAAAAATTGTGGGAAAAATGGTGTTTGGTGATTTGCATGGTGATGGGGGTGTTGTGTGTGTGGCATGGGTTTAATTAAATTGGTATTGGGATTAATTGGGGATTAAAATAGGATTAGACAAAATTGGTATCCCCGATTTAAATAGAATTAAAGTGTCCCGCACTTTTAAATTAAATGGGGGCACTTGGGGTCAAAATTCGGAAATGACACAAAGGTCAAAAATGGTGGGAGCTTGGAGTCAATCTTGGACCTTTTAGTTGGTCCGGCTCAACGGGTTAAGTTGGTATCTCAAAATTGAGGCTAACGACACAGGTGTCTGACACGAAATTAAATATGGATTTTAGGATACGAAAAGTTGTGCGATTAATTTAAGGCACAACGGATTTGATTTTTGTGTGACGAAAAGTCCAGTGCCTAAATTGGCGAGTCAAGACAGAAGTACAATAGTCCGAAGGAATTCATGGGCTAATAATGGGCTCCGAATAATTAAACAATGATAGGGCGCGCCAAGGGTTTAATTAAATGAAATAACAGACAACTCTACTCTAAACCTCAACATCTGCTGATAAATCCAAAATTTTCCAAATCCAAACCTGACTATCTATAGAATTAATCGAGGGGGTTTACAAACTTAAACTCTACTCATTTAAGGCATAAATTTAAACTCTTCTCCTTAAGATAGGAACACCCAACATGAAATTATTAACATGTCTCATTTATTTTGTAAATATAGAGAGGTTCCTGGTTTTGATTATGTTGTTTCCAAAATGGAAACAAAATTTCTAAAATATTGGAGTGATATACTTTTCTATATTGTTTCGCTTCATTTTTTTTTCTAAGATTAAATTAGATGGTGTATTTATATTGTTAGACGATTTTAATGGCAATTTAAATTTTGACGTAGGTATAAAAGTAGAAATTAAAGAAGTTTTAGATACTTTATATAAAAACAAAGTTGTATCAAGCTGATCCGGTACAACCGTTCAAGGTAGTAATAGCTTCGGTTTTATGTCTAAATTATTCCATGCTAAAAGTATACTGCAAAGGAACAAAAATAATCTTCCCTACCAGCTCAAGAATTTTTCATTTATTTAAATTCTTATGAAGAAGATGAAGATAAATCTGGATCGTATTTTTCAATTTTTAGAATGGTGGAAAAGACACAAAAAAATGTATCATATACTTTCTTCCCTAATATGTGATCTTCTAATGGTCCCGGTGTCCACGATAGAATCGAAATCTTAATTTAATGGAGGTTCAATGATGCTAAGCAAGAAGAGGGGCATCATACTGCCATATATTTTTGAATTATGCGTTCAAGATTGGGTTCGTACAAAAATGAACTCAAAACTCAAGAGATAAAAGTGTCGGCATCAGTGAGCTGGACTTGCACTCTCTTAATTTGGACGACGCTACTGGAGTAGAGCTGTGTAATAAACCAGGATGGAAGACGGATGCCAAAAAAAGCAGACATACATTTTATTACAAATTTTATGGAAATAAAATCTCAACTTTCAATTTTTTGGATAGTTATAAATAAATGTTATAGCATATTTAAATTATAATAATATTAATAAAGTTTTTCCTTCTCAAATTTTAGATTTATTTTTTGAATATAAAAGGGCCGGCCTGGACCCAAACCTGAACCGACCCAGACCCAGCCCGGTTCGTCCCGGACCGGCCCCGACCGAGTAATCGGTCCGGGCTGGGCTTCCATTTCTTTCTACCGCATCGGGTTGGCCGGGCCGGGCCCACTTCCTCTTCCGGGTTAAGCCTGATCCGGCCCAAAACTAGTCAAACCTGGTAACCGCGGGCCCTCAGTCGGCCCGGCCCATTACACACCATGAGATCCCCGGTGCCCCGACGAATCATTAGAGAAAACCAAATCTTGTCTACTGGTTATCCATGTCCATGACCATACAAATGCGTGAACAACTGACTATAAATACATGCTTGGTACCGTAAGGTAAGTAAAGCCATGTACACACCTATTCGCATATTTTATCATTCTCACGCTATCAACTTACTCTTTCAATGTTTTGATTGATGACCTACAGGTCCCAACATACCGAGACAACAAGCCACCACCGACAATTCTGGATACCGCGCCCCTTCCAGCAGTCTGTGATATCAAACCACATTGTTCACTTCACTAATGAAGCCTACCATCTCCATACCGACAGTTTTGTAGTATTGTGCCACAACTGGTTTCTTCGTTGACGAAGTAGCTTATGACATAAGTCTTGTGCACTGATGCACTCCCGATATAGTTACTCAATGTTCTATACTCAGTGTTTAACATGCATGATGATACTTATTTTATTAGGACAAGAAGGAGTAGAAAAAGGGCCAGTGTCCACCCGCCTATACAGATTTTTCTATCGCTCTGTCGAGATGATACTGTTTGATTCCTCAGCTACATTATTTGATGCGATGCATGATTTTCTTAACTGGTACACCATACGAGCATGTCGTGCTTCTCAATCATCTGACCCGACCTGAATAGCAAGACTGCACCATTATTCAAATCTCGTGAACTCTTGCACCGCTCTAAACTAACAAAATCGATTCGACTGACTCCTTGCCTCTGCCCGCAGCGGAACAAACACTGATCATAAGGAACTCCGCATGATACCTGCAGACGAAAACAAATTCGATCAATCCTTCTTCGAGTCAATGAACCATCGTAATGCACCATGCGGAAAGGAGAATTACCTACGGTACTGGGGATCAAACCCAGTCCGAACCCATTACAATAGTGGACCGGACCAGGTCGGCTCATTGACTGGGCCATGTCTAGCCCATTCTGGATTTGACCGTATCGGACCCGAACCGCATTTCGGATCACCCGACCTAACATACCTTGAGTACAAGTGAGTATTTGAATGAGGTCGTTGTGAACACAAGTTAGTAAAAGGAATGACAGTCCGAACAGTCCGAACCGTTACAATAGTGGACTAGACCAGATCCGCTCATTGACCGGGCCATGTCTAGTCCAGCCTAGGTTTGACCGTATCGGATCCGAACTGGATTTCGGATCACCCGACCTAACACACCTTGAGTACAAGTGAGTATTTGAATGAGGTCGTCGTGAACACAAGTTAGTAAAAGTAATGTGCGAGTGAGGAGACTTGAATAAAAGATAAATTGAGTCAATTAGCTAGAAGATGGGTGCACTGTAAACGAGTGAGCTGGTAAATTTAGTACGGGAAAATAGAAACTATGATCTCTTAATAAAATTTAATTAGCATGGTTAATAATTAAGTAATAGGAGGATAAACATGATTAGTATGAAATTAAGAGAAAATTATTAGGTTAAAATTAATAACAGATAATTATATAAAGAGTAATTCAATTTAGTAATAATGAAAAACAATTTTGTGGGTTCTTACAAAAAGTGTCTCAAACATTACTTTTTATTGAAGTTTAAATTATCCTTAATGTTTAAATGTTGATCTCCGATCATTTTGCAGTCTAGATAGTATAAAAAAATTGTTTCAAAAATTGTCACATCAGTGTTGTAGAAAAGTACGTACGAGCAAACATCCATTCCCTAATTGTAAACCTAATTTGTCATGAAAATTTAATACCGTTCTTACTAATAATTATCGTGTCGAGGACATGTATCATAAATTTAGAGTTTAGATAATATAAAAAAGTTTAACATTGTATCTAGACAACAAATTTTTAAATATGTCTACTCACATTTCAAGTGTGCTAAAAGTGGATTTTGTATTATTGTTGTTTTTCAAAAATAAATGCAAAAAAACACATTTTGAAACCTATAAAAAAAAAAAAAAATTTGGAGCAATACATCAGGAAAAAAAAATTATAATACCAAATAACTTTTGTTGTTATTTATCAAAAAAGTAACCAAAAAATAATTCAAATAAGTTGAAAGGCTTTAATATGTTTAGAAAAAAAAAACTCAAATATTATGTGAGTTATGAAATATCATTTCGCATTAGTTAGTGCGTCAAAATCATAATAATGCATTTAAAACCTAATTTGCCATTTCTTGCCAAAGGACAAGCCACCTGCCATGAACAAGTCCCCTCCCCAAGTAAAGTTGGATCCGTTTTCTACTTTTATGCAACAGAAACAGAGACATAATTAAATAAAGGGAATATTTGCTTAAAGCCCCTTCCAATTAAGTATATCGTGTAATAATGACAAAACAGTACTAATTATCACCAGACCCCCTAATAATTTACACTTTTCCATGAGAGCGACCCCCACCGACTCAGAACCACATCATTGCGTCCCAGACAAAGGAGGAAGATGGGGCCGGCCAATTTTATCCTTTAGCCCCTCTAAAAAAGCAAAAAGACAAAGGGAGGATGGTAAGAGGACACGTGTCCTTTATGAGGGAATCTTTTGGTACTTTGTCTTCTTTGTCTTCTTGTGATTTGGTGTCAGAACATCCTGAAGTTGCAAAACATTTTTTTCAATTCGACTACACAAACTTAAATAAGAACTCACCATAATAACTTACAATATAAATGCCACAAGTAAATTTTATTAACATTAAAATTAAGTGTAGTTACATTATTCTTCAGTCTCTTGAAAAAAAATTAAGAAATCAAATATATGTAATTCAACGACTTTTCGTAACCGAGTTTTAAAAATTATTAACTCGTCAGCTTCTCTTGAAATGTAAGTAGACTGCACTGGCATTCTTGGCCCACGTGTCCCTTTTGTACAATTTAAAAGTTTCAAAAAAAAAAATCACCCAGAAAAATAAAATTATAAAAAATTGCATATGGAAGAAAAAAAATTGCCAAAATTTTACGCAAAGAAACCAAATATCTATAATAAGGACGTTATAGTTGATTTCACATTACAAGCACCTAAATTCAAATAAACATCATTTAAATCCTGTAGTTTAAAAACAATTAATAGAAAAACAAATACCCTTGCTAAGGGTGTATATATCATTGTCAATGCAATAAATGTCCTTAGTAAGAACGTTTCCTTGTCAATGCAGAAAGCGTCCTTACTAAGGACGTTTTCTCTGTATCATGTATAGGGGGGGGGGGGGGGGGGCGTTGGAGGAGTTAAATGCTTGCTCTTATATATATATACATATATAGGGCAAACGGAATATGAGCCATAGTGCTCATTTTCTACATGAGTCATGCACATGTGGACCAATAGGAATAGACTTTCACATCATATGTGCAACCATGTGCACTAGTACTCTTTATTTCTATTGCTCCACATGTACATGGTTCATGTAGGAAAATGAGTACTATGGCTCATATACCGTTTACCAATATATATATATATATATATATGATTGGCTGGTAAATATTTTTTTAGGATTATTTTGTATAAGGGTACCAGGTTTATGACCTAATTAGACTTTGGGAACTGGATTTGTCCGTTGATGGATTTGGGTACTTAAAAAAATTTAGTGACACATTTTAGTGATGAACATTTGTCATTAAAGGACCATTGAAAGTCCAATTTTGTTACTAAAATATGTCACTAAAAATTTTTGAATTTTTAAATCCATGAACGGACAAATCTAGTACCCAAAGTCTAATTAGATTCTAAAGTTGGTACTCTTATACAAAATAATTATTTTTTACTATACAAGTTGTTGCTACCATGAGAAGAGAAGGAAGAACAAGAAGTAAACGATTAGAAGAACCTAGAAAAAAGAGCAAAGTTAAGAAGAGAAGAGCAATATAAAAAAAGGGGTTATTTTTTATTCTGGTTATATTAATTTTAAGAATTTTGGATAATTAATTAGTGTTATATTGTTAGTCATAATTATATAAATAATTAGTACTATATATTTAGATATAATTAGAGTTATTCGTTGTCAGCCCCCTTCCCAGCGCACTTTGGCGCATGTTGATTGCTTGGCCGACCTTTGTTTAGACCGGACCCAGGAGTTGTGGAGAAGAGTGGGTTTGGTTGGGTTGGTGTCATGTGTGTCTTGGATAGGTTTGAGTAATACAACGGTCCACATCTCAAACATAAACTATATATTTCTCCCTCTCTCTCTCTCTCTCTCTCTGCTCATTATTTCTTATTCATTTCTCTCTCTTAGGTTTTCTCTCCCTCCGTAGGCAAGTACACCTTGCACAAGAGAAGAATCATGAATTTATGCATATTTTTTAATTCTTAATAATTTTTGTTTGTTTCTAGCTCATACTGTTGGGACCGAGCACCCCTTCATCTTTAATACTTATTGTTCTTGATTTTCTTGGTTGGAATTACATGGACCGGAGTTTGGGTCTATGGGTTTCACTTTTGTTTTCTTGGGATTTGATCTCCCAAAATTTTTTGTTTTACAAAACTAATTAGCTCATAGTGTAGAGCACCATATTTTAAATAACTTTGCTTTTGGTCGTGCTTGATTTTGAGTCCAGCTAAGTTCAGTGTTGCAACTTGATACAATACGTGTACCAAAATGGCTGACTGGAGAAGAAGAACAGTGCTCTGTGAAGAGTATGTAAGAGAACCCCTTTGGCGTAGAAATAGGTATATTTTACTTTAGGCACATTGGTGTGTTGTCCCAACTCTTTGTACGTACTAATCATACTGCACTTACTCTCCTAGCAAAAGTGCGTCAGTCACACTTCTTGAGTCAGTGACACACTTTTGAGAGGAAACCCAGTTGGTGCACTTTGGTGCGTATTCCATCAAAGTTCTCTCTGGGAAAACGAGAGAAAGTATGCCACCGTCAGTTCACGCACTTTCTTCGCGTTGGCAAGACGGCGCACTTTTTTTTATGTTTCGTCAGCCAGCGCACTTTGCTTATGTTTGGTAGTTCGTGCACATTTTTCCATTATTTTTCTTAGGAACGAAAGCTTTGGTTGGTGTCTCGATTTTTGTGTTATCGATTTGTGTGCTCCTCGATTAACGAGTTTTTCGACTGTCGAGCTTTGACCTCGGATTGTATGTTTTATCTTGTAGCTAGCTTGCTCGTGCGCTTTCTTTGAAAGCGCACTTTATTCTGGCCCGCGCACTTTTGTCAAGTGTGCCGTGTTGGTTAACATGACAAAGTGTGCCACCCTTTGTAGCTCGTGCACTTTCTTGCGAAAGTGCGCCACTACCCAGTTTTGTTCGTTTGTGCGCCACTGCCTAATTTTGTTCGTTTGTGTGCCACAATCCAGTTTTGTTCGTTTGTGCGCCAAAACCCAGTTTGTGCATCAACCTTGCTTTTGTTCGTTTGTTCGCCACAATCCAGTTTCTTGTGCACGTTGAGCCCTGTAGATGTGGACCTATATACACTTGCTATTTTACTTGTTAATTACTTTTTTTTTCCTTGAACACCTTATTATACGTTGGGTAGAATAAGAGGCATAGTTCAACTCGAGTGACGTTCTGCAACCTCGGTCCTTATTTGGTTTAAGGGTTGTGGATCTGATCTCGAGGGGTTCTCGTACTACTCATATTCTCATTCATTAATATAATAAAGTGACAAATTAATGTGACCAGTATTAGATATCATGTCCTGAATAACTTGCTACCTGATAATTTGTCCATGATCTGGACACTAGAACTTGTTTTTGCCCTGACTATTGTATTCGTACTGATACACTTGATTGCACCGAGAGTGCTACTTGATATATATAGTGAGTCATCGTGCCAAATACTCCTGCTACGTAATATATGTAATTATTTTCATGCACGGATCTGGTAGTTGGACAATGACTTTAGTCGTGGCTAGTAAGTATTGATTATTGTATCACTCTTGGATGAATCCTGATTTAACTTTCGAGTGACAATATGGATTTGCATCAAGGGTGCCCGTACTTAAGGTACGACATCTAAGAAAGAATATTCTTGTGACCATGATATGAGATTCTAATTAACATATGGTTAATTAGGCAACTTAACTGGTAGAGCATTAATTGGGAGGGAACGATATCTCAAGATCGTGCATGTCGAACCACCCTAAATTAGCTGAAAGTAAAATCTGACTACCACAGATACTGTATATCATCTGCACTAGTGGAGTACAGTATCTGGTTTAATTACAAAACTGAGCCAGTATATTTTTTATAGAAAGCTTGGAACTGTTACTGATTATTAATTAGCTCAGGACCATTGCAAGGGACTGGTGCATCATTTACATATATTTTTGCTTGTATATCATTGGTTTAGTCAGCCCTGCTCGATTATGGCACAATATGAGGATACTCATATATTGCATCACTAGGATAACCCAGAGATCACATATCAAGCCGTAATACATGATTGGCTGTCTAATTTGCTTATATAGATGTCTAACAAAAAAAATGGGCTATCGTGGCATAATGATTCAACCCATGTCCTTGTTTGGTTGTTGGCTTGCATCGTTGTATTATAATACTCCAAGGACTGAAGCTATATTATTTCTCCTTATTGTATCTCTGCTTGTGTATTGTGCCTTCTGTTGAATGGAATTAGGGACACAGATTGTTATGGCATGATAGTTCAACTCATGTCCTTGTTTGGTTTTTGAGTTGCACTGTTGTGTTACGATAAACTGTGGACCAAAACTACGACGCAGAATATTTTAGCTTGACCATAATCAAGGGACGTATTTTATCTTGATATGATAGGGCACTTCCTATCCTAGTTTGGTGAAGGGGTGTCGTATTATTTCATGGATGGAATATATGCCATTGATTGTTGGCTCATGCATCTCATGCTATAAATCTGGTTTTGTTTCTTTATTTCGTGCTTCCTTTGTGGTACTTGTTATTTGGGGTCTGATCCAACTGGTTTTGCATAGCCAGATTTAGAGTCAACACCAAAGGATCAAGCTTACTTCACTCTCACTGATGGTATGCACCAGAAGGATGGCTGTTGAGGGTCACGAGTGGGTTTCTTGTTTTACTGCTCGTCTTTTATAAACTATATTCTTTTGGATGTTTAGCCAACTGGCACATGTTAGCCAGCAAATTTGGACACTAGTTCCCTATATGACTGTATTATATTCAAACTGCAACTGACTCGTGCCATATATACTTTTGATTGTGTATTTGGCATATCAACTTGTATTGCTAGATCTCTAGGACATTCTGATGCAGCGTTTGAGACGCCTTACTACTTATTCTGAAATGTTCTATTTTATTTTTACTTGATTGAATGATTGAGATATAGAAGCTCTTGACCCTAGGAGACTTGATTGTAGTATGCACCCTCTTGTCTCTAGACAACCTTAACATATTGTGGATTACTTCGGTATTCCGTAAGGTGCGTGGCTGAGTCATTTCTTCGCTCTCCAGTATTCTGGATCTGGGACATGACATTCGTATTCACCCCTTCCCCCAATTTACTATTCATGACTCTGTTAGATATAATTAATAATTCTATCCTAACCCAACCCTAAAACCTAAAACAAAAACTCTAACCTTATAACCCTAATCTAAACCTAAAGATAACCAGTAACCCAAACCATAGTCCTAATCCTAATACCATAACCCAAAAATACTAACCATAACCCTAAACCCTAACCTATCTATAAAACCCTAACCTAACCTAACATAACCCAAATATAAATTATAACACTAAAGCCAAAGCTTAATCCTTAAACCCAAACCCTAACCATAACTTAAACATTAACACTAAATCCTAACTCAAACCATAACTCTAAAACCCTAACCATATTAATTCTAGCCCAAATCTTAATCCCAACCCTAAAATACTAATCCTTGCCCTAATACTGACCCCTACCCCAACCCTAAAATTAATAGTTATTGACAACTATCATTCCCCATCCATCCTCATGATAGGAGCTGTTGGATGTTGTTTAAATCTAATTGAGCGCACAAGGTTCTGAAATAAATAGCAAGCAACTAAGAAAGTCGTTGCTATTAGCGCAACTGTTTTGAAGCTAGGGACCACAAGTTTGATCGAGGATTGGAGAGGAGAGATGGAATAAAAAGGCTCGGAATGGATGATGGAGTCTTTGTACGAGCCGTATGCGGTAAGAGTCGCACGTACGGTAACGAGGGGGTTCGCATCTATACGTGCCATAGCTTCTTTGTTAATGGTTAGGCCTGAACTCTGCAATGGAGCTCCACAAAAATTCATTTTTGAGTCAATCTACTACTTTTGTATTAACCCGAGGCTCTTTATTATTACTTTCTCAATATTAATGCTTTATTACACTGCCTTTTATGAGGTCTTTTCGGGAGCAGAGCAGTTACAGAATAAAAATGGAAATGATGAAGACTTATTCTTAACATTCGAATGGCTAATCCTCACAATCGCTTCTCGTGATGCTGCAAAATCAGTTATTTGTGATCTCTTGCTGGACTACCTTTCTACTGATCCCATTCTCCAACCTTCAAAACAATGCTGTTATTACGTCTCCATCTACCAAAATGACCCGGAATGTTTCAAAAAAAGTGGGCATACAACGTACAAAAAGCTCGCGCCCTTCTTTAACTCTAAAGACGGGGTGCCCTAACCACCCAACAGCTATTCCATCTCCGCTGTCCATTGATCCCACTCTGAATAGTCTCCCTTTTGCCCCGAGAGAGATATAGCTTGTCCCCCCCCCCCCCCAAACAACTATGCAGACCTGTCAAAGAAGAGAAAATCACGATAAAAAAAGAAGTTCTTTGAGATTAAAGGTAGTAGAGGTGCATAATAAAGTTTATAAGTCATTTTTAGATGTAATTAAAGGTAAAGAGGGGATATTTACACTCACAGCAGTAGAAGGAGAGGGACGCTATCGCCCTACGCAGCAAGCGCTGAATCAACACTTAAAAAAGAATGAATCTAAAGAACAAATAAAGAGTTTACATTCTGAATTCTGATCTAGCCCTGCCTTTCGAACCCGCCCGTCTTCAAAAGAAAGAAAAATGGGCTCGTTGGGAAGAAAGATTGAGTGCAGCCTGTAGAAATAGGTTGACTTCTATCTTTGTCTTGTTCCTATTTGAATGAAATGGGCTCAGCATCTTATTATAGTATGAAAATGGGAGTGGTTATTCGAGATCTACTTCACTGGCGGATAAATGCCTAGACTAGCTTCCTGCCTTAGCTAGCACAGGGCGTTGAATAGTCAGTTCGAGGGCAAGTGTCACGTCCCGCACCCGAAAATCGGACATGAGTCGTGGGTACGTCCAGCCTACGCCGCAGAATCGGCGGTAGAACGCTGTAAGGTCTGTTCTAGGTCAACCATCTATCTATATCTCACAAAAAAAATCTGCCATAACCTCTCCAAAAAGGAGGGCAACCACGCAATATATATATGAATAATCCTCTCCAAAAGGAGGGCAACTACGCAATATATATACGAACTCTCAATCATAAAATCTAGGGGAAGAGTAAAAGCACGATATGATAGCAAAAGGAAACAAAGAAACACAGAGCAAGACAATATCCAAAATATACAGTCCAAGTCTATAACAGTCTACAACATATCACAGCATCAAAAGAATAAGTACAATCATCCAGAAATAAACTACTGGGAATAACCCAGGAAACCCACCTAGCTAACTAGGGTGCTAACGGCGTCTCCTCGGCGCACTCCTCCTCAGTCTCGGGGTCACAACCCTCGTCAACACCCGGCCCGTAGAAAGTCGGACAGAAATCCTCAGGATCCTCTGGAAAAAATATATCCAGTCAGGACTGGAGCAAAGTACATAACTCTGAAAGCAAATCCAAATAATGGTAAGGTGTATATGACGAGCAATAGAAAAGTATACAAGATGCACAGAAAATAAATATATGCTGGAGCACAATAAGTAGCTGCAATGTAAACTAGAGAACAATACAAGTATTGAAAAAGTAACTGCAGGTGAGAAAACATGAATACTAGCTAAGTGCCTTGAGCACAAGTTCGTTATGTGATCGGCTTAGGTTGCACATGAAAAACACTACGATAACTCCGTTATGTGTGAGTTGCATAACCGACATACACATGAATATTGTTTGGCTTTGATCACATAACCAACTCCTACTCCCCTCCCCCACTAATACTCTTGGATCCAACCACAACACGCTACGTACATGATAATAGCTCGCGCACACGAAGGCGAGAGCACAAGAAGCACATGATAGCACATGAGAATCAATACTCGAAGCATATGATAAAATACACGTGATAGAGTACCCGCTGAACACGGTAAGGGGGATAGCATCTCATGACGGGACCCACTAGTACCAGCTCATGTAACAATGTGTCAGAATCAAGTATCACAGTTCTAGAACAAGTAATATAAACGCTATCATGAAATAAAAACTATCAGAGTTAGGTACTCGCCTGATGTCCTGAGCAACTGATGAGGATCGAGATCCTGACCGGTGTCGCAAGAACCTAATACAAAAAGGAGAATTAAACATGGTTTAAGGAGTTAAACTGATATAAAATAATTAAAAAATAGGCTTCTAGGGATATTCTAGGTCGAACGGGTCAAACCGGTGAAATTCGGATCAAAAAGTCAACACCGGGTCTAAAAAGTCAACTCTAGGTCAAAACTAGGTCAAACGTTGACTTTTATGGTCAACGAGGACAACTATGGTCAAAGCTAGGTCAAACTAGGGTGCCCGTAAAATTCTAGGTCAAACTGAGCTCATTAAGCTAGTTAACTCTCAAACTCGCCTCCTCGAGATACCGGGATACCCTCGGTATCCGATACCTCGCCCTAGGTGTAAAACCCCCTTCCTAGAAAATCGTATATACCCTTTTTATTTATTAATTATTAATTAAATTATAGTAATTAGGTCTAAATAAGAGAAATAGATTTTTAATAATTTTTATGTTAGGTGTTCGGGCACTTAGAGGACTTGTGGGACCATCAGGAATTTTTCGGAATTTATTCCATGTAGGAGACCCCTTAAGCAGTTGCTAGCATAACGATGTGTAATACCCTAATATATAAATTTTCTTATGAGTATATATATATAGGTATATACAAATATATATATATGTATATATATATTTTATAAAAAGAAAGAAAGAAAAAAGAAAAGAATTAAATAAGTATATAATAATAATACTACTAATAATAACAATACTAATAATATAATAATCTTAAGGCTACTTAAACTACTTGCTGTGCACAAGCAAATTAGTTGCTCCCAGCCTCTTCAGCGGATACGAAGGACCGCCCCCTTTGATTCCTTCACTCGACCTTTCACCCCATGACCCGCTCCATATCCCTCTCTATCTCACCTAATTATATATATATATATATATATATATATATATATATATAATAGTTCTCTAAAACCCTAACCTAAAATTCCAGACTTCTCCTTCCCATCTAAGCCGTCACCGCAACCAGAGAAGCCCCGCCAAGCCATCCAACCATCCCGTCGACGCCGACATCGCGAACTGCAGTTTCCCACTCGAGGCACCTTCGTTCCGGCGTGTTTTTTCGTTGACTCACTCGACCAAACGCTGTTCCGTTTTCATAGGTATGATCTTCCCTCAACCCTCTCCAGTATTTGTTTTATAGCCTACCTCGGAAAACGTGTGCCCCTAGGTGAAAAACAGCGCCCAAGTCAGCGCGAGCAGACAGAATTCTGCAATCGCAGAATTCCAGATTTACCACCCATATTGTCGAGTTCGTATCTCCCACCACAGAGATCCGAATTCGATGATTCTTTTTGATACCTTTAGATTATATGAACTAGTTTATTTTCTGTATAATAACTTTGTGCTATTAGTTGCTGTGGACAAAAATATATTCGTCACAAAACTGTGCGCACCCACTTTTTTCAGTTTTCCAAAAGTTGGAGATCGGAGCGCGCTCCGCCAAACAGGACCGCCCCGCCGTGTGCCAAGTGTACCAAATGGTGCACACAATATAACGGAACATGTAAAAATTCGTGGGAACTGATTCGGACGCGTGAGCGCGCCGGAATCAGGCCGTATCCGCGGACACATCTCGTGTCGTCACTTTTGTGAAACTCGCACGTATTTTGTGCACGCATGTCAGATTGCGACGAAACTTGCGCCACTGGACTCGTGGTAACACGCTGGTCCTGTGACCCAATTTTCACAGCATTTCTGAGATGGTTGACCAGATCGACAATTGGCGGGTCCCACAGTTGACTTTTTGGACCAAATTTTGTTCGGCTCATCGGAATCCAAATTTGGACATACCGTTGGGTTCGTATTAACATTTAGAGTTGTTTGATCCATAGTTTGTCCCATTTAGAGACTGTTACCCTCGGCACGCTTTTCGGTGCAAAGTGGGCCACACGTGGACCCCACTTTTGTCTGAAATTACCGTTTTGCCCCTGTGTCCAAATTGGACGAAAGGGATG
This sequence comes from Iris macrosiphon, assembly GCA_036927795.1. NCBI lineage: Eukaryota > Viridiplantae > Streptophyta > Magnoliopsida > Asparagales > Iridaceae > Iris > Iris macrosiphon. Next base: position 189,646,667 of record JAYESA010000007.1, read on the forward strand.
TACTTTTTAGCTATTTTGCTCATTCCGGAAACGTTGGTGATGTTTATTTCAGCATCCGGAGACGTTTGTTCGGAGTCCTTATTTCCAGGTTCAGTGTCCTTGATATTTGGGCGCGTACACTTTACAGATTTCTTGCCAGGCAAGTATACCTTGCCATTGTACTGTATTTACATTCCATATGAGGCATGCATGTTTATTTTCTGTTTATTTAGTTCATTTATTTTAACTGCTATATAAACTGCGCGTCCAAGGAAACTTGGGTGCAACGACGGTGTCGTCGTACTATGTTTTTATTTATGTATATGCATTGGACCTACTTTATGAGACTACCCCATTTTCATGAGGCATTTATATTTCATTGGCCATGACACTATTCTTACACGAGTGTGAGTCACATGTAGGACACGGACTTGCGTACTCGGCTGGCCCCCGGTACGTATAGGTCGTGCGACGGATAGGGATAACTGCCAATAGAAACTTTGCATGCTAGTAGACCTGGTGGTTATTAGAGGTTTATTATGTCATGGACATGACATGCTTAGAGCATTGGGTGGGGAGAACAACAAGTATCGCATTTGAGCTCCTTTGCACTTTTTCTGTGACGCCCAGATTCTCCGCTGGAGATACGGGTGGTGATGACCCTTATATATTATGTACTATCAGGCGGGCCACCGGCGTTCAAAAGACGACGTGCCTTTTAGGCCCCTGGCTCTTCAAAAGAGAACCATGCCAAATCCCAGTTTTCAGCCAGATAGCTCACTTGTGGGGAAAGGTGTTCTTAACTGCATTCACATAGATGGTTAGGCGACCCCAATGGATGTTTAATTTCAGTACTTTATTGGCATGTGTTTAAGTATACTTGTTACGTCCCTCTGAGGACCTGGTCCATTTTCCAGATATAGATGAGCAGGAGTATCCACAGGAGTATGGACCTGGACCTGACGCTACTTATCAGTCTAAGACGATCTTATCTTCTGAGTATATGTGATTCATTGCAGCTGTTTAGAGATTCTAGATGCTATTCTTTTCTAGACATTTATTCTTATATTAGAGTTTATACTCTTCTCTCTTTAGTAGTTTATTATAGTCGATTTGCAGTGGATTTGTTTCCACCCGACTATTGCACTTTGAGATTACTATTTGAGACTACTTCTTTGATATTCATTTATTGATTCCTTTATTCTATTATTTGTGCTGTGGATGAGATATAGAACTGCGTGTGACTCGTTGTGACATATATTTACCACTGTGGATTGGATATTCCTGTACAGCGTACGTGTGTATATGGTTTCCATATATTGGAGTTCGTATACATACGGCTGGCGTGTTACGTATTCCTAGTCCTACGTATTTTGGGACTGGGACGTGACACTAGGCCACGCACCCCGCCTAAACACGCTAAAACCTATGCTAGCACGCGTAATTATATACACATAAGCATATAAAAATCACTCCAATACTATTCCTAGGCTATTGCTCAAAAACCCCGCTCGGAACTCAATACCTTGGATATCTCAAGGTATTGAGATACATTGATATTCTCAAGGTATTGAGATACTCTCCAATACCTCACTAACTACCCCTCTAACTAGCTATTTAGGCTTATAAATATATACCTAGTTATTAATCTAGGCTAGAAAATATATATCTATCATATATTATACATATCTAAGTATTTATATTCATATATATATAGATATCCACACATATATACATATACCCATATACCTCAAACACAAATATATATATATATATATATATATATATATATATATATATATATATATATATATATATATATATATATATATATCTACCTAGCTATAGGTATATATATATATATATATCTATGCATATAGATATAGATATAGATATCTACTATCCATCTACCTATCTATCTACCTATCTAGTTATCTATATATCTATCTATCTAGCTATTTACCTATCTATCTATCTAACAATCTAACTATCTATCAATTACCTATCTAATCTATTCATATATCTATCCAATCTACTAATCCATCTATCTATTAAACCATCTATATATTCCCGCCCCCCTCACTCGCTACGCCAATGCCTAGCCAACGCGCTGCGCCAAGCTGCTAGGGCCTGTTGCTGCTGCTGCTGCTAGCTTCTACTGCTGCTGCTGCCTGCTTATGCTGCTGCTGCTGCTGCATATTGCTGCTGTGCTGCTGCAGTGCAGCAATTGCTGCTGCTGCTTGCTGCCCCCCTCTCGCTCGCCTCGCACACAACACAACGACACACACACACACGTATATACATATATATATAACTCTCTCTCTCTCTCTCTCTATATATATATATATATATATATATATATATATACACACACACTAACATATATATCAACACACACCTACACACTCACAAACACTTATGCATAAATACACACACACACAAATAAATATATACATAGCTATATATATATATATATATATATATATATATATATATATATAAACACCTATTTATATATATATATATGCACACACACACAGATATATATATACATATGCACACACTCAAATATATATATACACATACACATACACAGATATATATATATATATATATATATATATATATATATATATATATATATATATATAATATATATATATATATATACACACATATACACACACACACTCAAAGATATATATAATATATATACACATACACATTTATACATACACAAGCACATATATATAAATACACACACATATATATATAAATATATATACATATATAGACACACATACATATATATATATATACACATAAACACAACTCAACCACAACGCACACAACACACAAACAACACGCCCCCACTCACGCCCAACGATCCCAACACGCATAAACACCTATAAATATATAAAATATAACCCGAGAACTCTAGCACACACTGCCCGAAGCTAACCCAACGCGCGCACAAGCCCAAAACTAGGAAACTAAGTCGAAATGGCCGTTCGGTCATTTCGACGAACACGCGGTGTGCGGTTCAGAAAACCTCCTGAAACGCATACCAAACCAACTCAGAATCGGCCCAAAATTTACCCACGGGGTTCTAAACGATTCCTAGATCCTAGAAAAAATGCTACCGCGTCGATTCTAGGCCCGTGGCGAAAAACGCACACGCACTTAGAACCGGCGATGACGAAAACCCCAAATTCGCCCGAAACGCCCGTTTCTCTGCGACACGACTTCCCGTGTCCGAACGGAGACACGCACTCACCCTCAAGACACCCGATAACGTCTACCTAGGTCCGTCTAACCTAAGGCATCACCCAAAATTGGGCCAAAATTCGGATTCCACCCGAAATTGACATAAAATCTAATGTCAAAGTCTCTAAACTCAACCAAACTAGCTCCAACTTCCTCCTACGGGTAGGCTTAGGGTCTAGGAAGGTTCTAAACCACCTATTATACTACATAAAACTAATTAGCAAGGAGAAAGTTATGGTTTACCTCTTGCGAGTTGGAATCCCAAGGCCAAAGTCTCCGATCTACTTGGAATCACCTCCCTCAAGCTCCAAGCCACCAAATCTAGCCTCCACACTATGTCTAGGCTCCATACACCTAGGTTGGGGAAAAAAGTAGGATTAGGGTTTACATAAAGAAGAAGGAATGGAAGAAAGAAGGAAGAAAAATGGAGAACACTTACTTGGGGAGAAGAAAGAAGAAGTGGAGAAGAAGAAGAAGAAGAAGAAGAAGAAGAAGAAGAAGAAGAAGTAAAGAAGAAGGAATTTGGGGGAGTGGCTGCTGTAATGGTCGGGTGAGGGGCTGGGAATAGGGGCCGGCCACACTAAATAAGGGTTCCACTAATTCTCCAAATGACCAAAATGCCCTCCTAACTTGGATTTTGGGTTTCGGGTTTCAAAAGCACTCAAGCTAACTCCAAATCTCTCCAACTAACCTACTAAAAATATAATAATAATTCTAAGCCCCAAAATAAGTCTCACTGGGGTGGGGGCTGGGTCGAACATGGGT